>VXBO01014877.1:1597999-1834504 GCA_013400135.1 Rhinoptilus africanus | reverse complement strand
CGGCCGCTGGGGGTGGGGTGTGTGTGTGTGTGTCCGCGCCCCTCGGAGGGGTGTCCGCGCGCCGGCCGTTGGGAGCCGTTGGGAGCCGCTGGGGGCGCGGGGCCGGGCCGGGCCGCGCGGGCTCTGGCAGCAGGCGGCCCCGGCCCGGAGTCTGCAGCCCGTCGGGGCGCGGAGCCGCCCGGGGTGAAGGGCGGGGGCGCCTCCCTGGTGAGAGCCTGTTTTATTTTCACGGGGACAGCCGACTTTTGCCAACTGCCTTTCAGGGCTTGGAGCATCCCCGGGCTGTAAAACCCTCTAAATGATGAAACCTTCTGTCCTCTCCTGCCACCACCCCTAAGCTCCTCTAAAGGGATCTGTGAGGCTGAACAAAGACCGTTGTGTCAGACGAGGGGGTGCGATGGTTGTAAGCGCTTTTAATTTGCATCGGGGAGGGCGGAAAAAGAAAATAATCGTTCCCTGTAATGAATAGATCAGCCGCGGGAAGGAAACAACTGTGCGCGGGGAGGCCGGTAACCGCAGCGAGACGGTGGAGAACAAAACCTTTTTATGTAAGAGAAAATTATGCACAATGTGCCTCGCTTGAGCTGCTGCAGGTACAGCCGTGAGCATATGCGGCTTTGCGGTGCCGCGGTGTTGCGCCGAATGGGATCTACCGAATAAAGACTCCCTGCCTCAATTTGTTGCGTACATGTTTGAGACGCTGACTACGACCTGCCATTTTAATCAGATGTGCTTTATGAAACACCTTTGGGAAAAGAAGGGTGTGTGCCGTGTGCCTGAAGAGTTGCTTTCTGTATATAAGATACTGACACGCTAAGCTTGAACTTTCAGTTTTCCTCTGAATAAAGATACTCTCTGATTTGTTGGTGGATTTTCATGTAGGCTTCTTCCTGATATAAAATAGCTGGCTTCCATATCTAAGTGGTCATTAACATAAAATCACACGGTAGAATGGTATGTATACATATGTATTTTCTAAGTCTTACTTATTCTAGGTCTCTAGCATCCCTTTCCATAATTTGTCATGTCTTTGTGGTTGTGTGAATAAATATTTCTCCATACTTTCTCAAAAAAATCATTTGCTGTCCAGCATTTGTGCCGCTCACAGTTCAGAAAACCTGTCCCTTTTGTTTTCAGAAGGGTTCTTCCTTGCAAGATTGACGCACGTATCCTTTCTGTTCTGTTTTTTCCCATTTCCTCCCTGAATCTTTGTTTTCTGTGTGTGAAAGAACCTGTTTTGTTTCACCTGTGCTGGTTTAGACTTGCAGGGATGTCTAGACTACATAGCTCATAGCCAATGTACCCAAGAAGAGGCTCAGCTGCAGGATGTGTTTATTTTCTATAGCTTCTCTTGCTTCCTTCACAACTGGATGATGTGATTGCAGCATCCCAGCCCTTGCTGGGAAGACAGAGATAATGTGCTGAGAGAGCGTTACCTAGTGAAGTTGCCCCTGCCATTACTTCATAGATCACCAAGAAGTGATTCACCACAATGAGGGAATGGGCACTTTCCCTGCATGTGCTAAAAACTCCTGTCAGTTAGCATAGAGACAGTCTAGTTAAGTTGGTGGATGGGTGTGTTGTTTCTGTTCTGAAAGTGTGATATGTAATATTAAGCCCCAACTCACGCTTGTAGCACCTGGGTCTAGGAACCGCTGAATTCCTCACTGTATATTTCATTTCACCTAGTTGAAAAACACTCATGATGCGCTCAGCAGTGGGCAGGACCCTAATCTTAATCTGGTGCCACTCTCCTGGAGCTTGGGCATTTACAGGTGAGCTAAACCAACACACTGAAAATAACCCCAGTGGTTTACTGAGACTGTTCAGTGTTGAAATGAAACGCAGGCTCTGGGAAGAGGTGATTTCAGCAGTGAGATGCAGTGGCACAAATGCTATCTCTTCTTCTCCTCTTTTACCCAAGGGACAGGATTTGGTTAACGGAACTTTACAATTTGTTGCACCCATATTGCCATTGCCTGTGGGTGTTTGAGAGAAGCCAAAGAGCTGTCATCCTGAGAATAAAAAGTTGCTGTTCTTCTGTGGAGAGTTTTAGCACACTTGGAGCATGGAGGGCAGTTCATTGTGCTTATAATGCAATTTGTTACATAAAGCGGCATTCGCACCCTTGAATTAGAGATCTCATGTAATTGTTACGGTATGTTATGTCAGCACTTACTTAGCTGTGGTCTTTAAGTTTTTACAATAAAGAAAAAGTCATCATTTAATGACCCCTGAGGTGCTGTGCCTAGGCATGAGTGATCTGACCATTGTAGTCCCTAAATGAATTGCTGCAGTCTGAGTTAAGAATTCCCATGTTGCTAGGTATTTTTCCAGAAGCATACCTTTCCTTTCAGCCTGTGTCATGCAGCTTTCTGTGTGAGTTACTGTTTGCTAAACAATATACCTGGATTTCTGGAAGGAAACATTTGTTATGTGTACTGACAGTAGAGCAGGCTGTGGCCCCTCTAGCTCTGGTTGCATTCTCACTTAACAATTCTCTGAGCCATGGAAATTGCTAGAAATATCTCAACACAGAAGCAAGTGGGTAAGGCCCATTGCAGACTCTGCTGGACTATTTCTGCTATCACCCCAAATGTAGTATGTCATATACATGTGTTGTAGACAGGCTTGTTTTCTTAATGGTGTGAGAAGAGGGAGAATTCAAAAAGAATTTAGGATGTGAGGACTTTGTGATGATGGCTTTCAGAAAGTTACGTCTCTGTTACTACAAGCTTTGCAAAGTCATAAGGTACTGACAGAACTTGTAATGCAGTTGCAGCATCTATGAGATCTGAAATCTGGTCTGCCATGATGGTACAAGTGACAATTTGCTTAAGAAAGGGCTGGGAGAAACATTCCCATAGTAGTGCTTCTCTGTAAATGATGGGTCAGCCCAAAGGTACTGCACAGGCAGTGGTTGTGCTGAGAACTGATCTAGTATAACCTCTGACTCACAGCAAAAGGAAGAAACCACCCCTTGGCTCCTGCTCACAGGACATTTGTTGGTGAATTGAAGCCTCACCTAGAAAAGGATCAGGGAGTGGTGCAGTTAGCATGCATGTGAATGAGTAGAAATTTGGAAAGGTGTAATGTCCTGGGGTCCTAGGACTAGGTGACTTCCCAAGGTCCCTCTGATCTGAATTATCTGACAATCTGGATATTTTGTTTGTGTGCTACCTTAAAGTCCATGTGTGTACTTGATGAGAAAATAAAATTAAGCATGTGCTGGTATGTAGAATTGTTCCTAAGACTCAAAGATGCTTGTTTTGGTCCATCTGGATTTATTCAGTTGTTTAAACGCATGCTTAATTGCCCTTGCAAGTGATCCATAAGCCTGCTCAAAAGTTAAACATGTTTTTAACTCAAAAGGGAATGTTTTTGATGAAAAGGGAAAGAGTGTAAATTCAGGGTTTGTGGGCTCAGTGGTAGAAAACCCTTGATGATATTTGGTGGTGCTGAGTACCTCCAGAGACAGCATGGAAATGAACAATGGTCCGTCAAATCACTACATTGCTTATCTCTCCCCAAACACACACTAAGGGAGAGTATGGGTGGGTCTTGGCATGTTTAGGGCTGGTGCTTTTTCTTCTGTCTTTTGCTTCATGTAGGGGTGTGCTGATGAGCAGCGGTTTCATAGCGCATCTCAGCTAATAAAAAACAGCATGAGACTGATTTTTGTAGGGTGGAGGTGATTTAGAGGATTGGTGCCGGAAACAGAGGTGGTTTCTTAAGCTGTCTGCCTCAGTAGATGAGAAAGCTTTTATTTCATGGGTAGGGTTATTTACAGGTTTTTGCTACGAAACCATAGGAGGGTGTTTCAGAAGGAGATTCAATGTGACATTTGTAATTCTAGGTATTGGAAGAAAAGGACTGATGGATCCATGGGGTTAATTTGGATTGCTGTGGCCACATGGGTTGACGGTGCTAGCTGTTAAGAAGATTTGAGGTCTTGGTTGACCCATTTTACTTTAACACTAATTGTTTGTTGCTGTATTAAGGAGAAAAGATGAGCTAATGCTGTTGCTCCTTATGGTTTTACACTCACTGCTGTTTTTCCCTACAGCAGTCTCGCAGATGAAACTGATCTTTGTTCTTTTGTCTTGGAGGTGAGGGGGAGCGTGTCACAATCATTCAAAATGATAACAAGAGGACAGTTTCAGAGTGTTGGTGTTTCTACTCAGTATCCTGCATCTTTATTAGGGTGTTAGTTTGAAAGGAATTATGATGAAAAGGTGAAACTTGGGCACCTTCAGTAATATAAAGATTTATATTCTCTCTTTGTTTTCTGATCTGTGAGACAGCTTAGTGCTGGTTGATAGTCTTTACCAATGTTACAATATACTGTTTCTCTTCTAGCATTTTTTAAACATGTTGTTTTTCTAACTTTCTGTGGTGTAATAAGTGTTTATTTTAGCACATGGTGTCCATCTTCCAGATAAAACATGTATGTGTATCTGTATGTTCATGTAGTACAAGGGAGACAGTGGCCCTATTACAAGCCAGAGTGTTAAGTGGAGAAAATCAATATTATTGCGTTGAATTCATTGAATCTGCACCTGACTTGCTCCATCTGGAAAAAGACAATGCCCCTTTCAGCTCTGTTTTCTCATTATTGAAAATCTGGGGTACTCTTCCCCTTCAGGGAAATAATCAGTTTATACCTGTGAATTCTTAAGTTATGAATTTGTAGGTAGAATTCGGTCCCTCTGGCAAATTCTTCTCCTTCATTTACAGCTGGCACTCATGGGTGTGAGGATCTGAGGAATATTTACAGTCTCGTGTTGGTCAAGCCGCCAGCAAGAAGTAGGAAGAGTTTTCTGTTAGTGCTTCTACTAGCTGTACTGCAGTTAGATTGCCGTAGCTTCCAGTGAATTGAGTCTATGAAAACTTACTTTTCTGTTTGTGAAACTTGTCACTTTGTCCCCTGAGGGAGATTTAAACTAAGTTTGCACAGCTGTTTGCAAAATTAGCTGTATATAAAATGTATGCAACCTCTGGATAAACAACATTACAAAAAAACAACCCAGACCAAACCCATCAGTCCAGTCATGTCAGATAACTTGGCAGCACTTAATTATAAGACTTATTGATTCAATTAACTCTATGTTTTCACTTTATTTTCTGGAGAGAATGATAGGGGCTGGTTTCTGGTTTAAAACTAGGAGCTGTCAGTTCTATTTTGAGGAATATACATTATCTGTTAGAAGAGCTGCTTTGCCATGCGAAACTTGCTAATTTTTCTTAGGTTCTGATCTTGGATGAACAAAGTTAGAAAATACCTCAAAATAAGAATGTAAGGTAGGAGTCTTATAAAGGTTCAGAACAGAGTTAGGATTACGCTTTTGAAAACTCCAGCCTTGGTCCAAATTTGAGCCAGAGATGACTCGGTAGAAAGTGCGGTGGACCTTCAGAAGTGACCTGGGTGCTTTGCTGCTGGGCCAGAATACCAGATCTGCTGGCTGTGAGCAACGATCTGCATTTATGGGCCTTCTTCCCTACATAGCTCAACCACGGTGTTGTCCAGGCTGTGCCCAGAGGAACTCTGTCTGGGTTTGAGATAGAGCTAAGTCTCTCTCACTTTCTTGTTCCCCTCAATTTTTCTGTAGAAAGTATGTGTATGGCTTGTTAAGGCCAGTGCAGGCAATTGCAAGATGCCAGACCTCTGAGAAAGCTCAGAGGCTGAGGGGAACTGTGAGGAAAGCCTCTTTTCTGTGTTTGCTGTCAAATGGGCTGAAAGTGCGTGTTCAAAGTCCTTTCACTTTAAGGAGGTCTGGCTCTGAATTCTGGTTAGCTGGAAGGCTGGCTAGCTTGTTCTAGTTAACCAGCTCTTTTTGTGCCAAGTTACTCTGTTTTCTCCTCCCAGCCCTTCCATGACCCCCAGGTCTGAGCAGAAAGATCCGATCCCCTCATGGGGAATGTGTCTGGACTCTGGACTCGAGGCTGTGCGCTGCAATGTAATGACTCCCAGCAACCGCATCCGGGAGTTGCTAACATTAACATGGTTTCACTGTCCTCTGGCCGACTGTGGGACAAAGAGACCCCATGGGCTTTTAAAGCCCCTGTCCCATTCTTGCATCTGCACCCTCGTGATCCAGTAAGGTATGCTTGGGCACCCGTTCCTGTTCTGGCCATGTGGCATCATTCAGCAAACAGAGCTGCTACCTTTGTTTGAGCTCCTGTGACTGTGGTGTGATGGAGAGCAGCTGTATGTTCCAGTGCAGGCTGCCTGTCGCTGGCGGATCCCTGTCTGATGGTGCCTGACGTGCTTTCCGTATGTCTGAAGCCACTGTTGGGTGGCCGTTGCAGGGTGCAGTAGGCAGGCAGGCTGACGCTTCTCTTTGTAGCAGCACTGTGCTCATGCCATTAGGCATTTGCCTGCTTCCCTGGAGTCATGATGAATTAAATACTAGTTTTTATTTCCCTCAGCAATTAGAAAATGTTCAAGAAGGCCGAAGAAAAAAAATCCAGGGTCTAAAAAGAGAGATGCAGGGGTGGAGCTGAATGATTTGCAAAGCAAAAAGAGACTGAAGTTTGCTCCTCAGGGGGTGGTGTGGGTGTTTGGTCATTCACGTTCCATACTGCTTGCTGACCTGTAGCTTGGGGTGGGAGGGAATCAGGGATGAAGCCGGGTGTGCCAGCCCTAAGCTGCCTCCCGACTGGCAGAATTACCATGTCCTCCTTACGCGCTCCCCCGCCCCTGTGTTAGAGAATATATGGTGCAGGGAGATAGCCACAAGAACAGGAGGGAGATTTCTGAATTAAGAGAGTCCGCTCCTCCAGATTTTTATCAAAGTTATTCTTGATTTGCACCGATTCAGTCAGGGCAGAGCTTGTCCCTAAGGAAGCTCTTCACAGGCTGCCAGCACGCTCAGAATACACCTGGGAGGTAGTGTCTGGGTTGCCAGGAGTCCAGAGCAGACCTGGCAGTTAGGGTTGGTGCTAAGTGTGTCTGGAAGGAAAGTGGCAATTTAATTTTTTGTCCCCATCCCTGTCTTTTCTAATATGATTGATTTGATGTCCCATAAAGAAAATTTTCCCCAGGAAAATGATTGAGAAACCCATAAATCAGGAAGAAGGAAATCGTGTCTTTCTTTTTGTTCAGGGAAATAAAATATGCATATTTCCTGGAGTGGTAAAGCAAAAATTGGCAAACATATGTGAGAGTAATTAAAAAAAACCCAACCAAACCTCTTTTGGTGGGGGGGAGGGGGGGAACAGTTACTAACTTGATTCATTCCAAAGAGCAAGGGATAGTGTGTGGTAAATAAGAGCTTTCATTCCATGTTGTTTTCTGCAAAGTTAAGCTTTTTGGGGAATAGAGAGCTGGTTGTGCTTCTGAGTAAGACTTAGAAAAATATTGAATGTAAGCATTTCATAGTACCCAGTGCTACCTGTAACAGCATATAATAAATTTATATCTAAGACTGAGAAATTAATATCTGTAATTTTATATTCCATATAATTTGCCAAAATTAGCAGCAGTGATTTAATACTTACAGTCCTTTAGGTTAGATCATTTTAAACGGCATGCCACTTAGTGTTGGTGAAAACACTTGTCAGTATTTTGAATGCAAGATTAAAAATACTCTTAAATGTGCCTTTCAATATGAATAGTTGAAAAATTCTTTTGTGATATGCATTAAAAAAAAAAAAGTAGTCAAATTGCATTCACTTAGAATGTCCTATAGTACAAAATTGTTTCTACAGGCAAAAAAACCTGAATTCAGTTAGGCTTTTTTTTTTTTTTTGCCTTCACTTGTTTTGGTCCAGTATACACTTGCAGCATCATTGTTAGCAATAAGTGGAATTAATTATATGCTACAGAGTTTTAACTGATAATTACAGGCACTTGGAAGTTAGAAATATGTTCTCTCTTTCTACCGTATTTATGATACTGATTCTTCAGATGCCTGAACGGTTGTGTGTTTGTTTGGATAGTAAAGCTGGTATCAGGATGCCAGCACTGACCTGCATTATTACCTGTAATTACCAACAGGCACAGAGTAAATCAAGCCCTTCCCATCAGCCATCCCTACAGCCCCTGAGTCCACATTGAGCCTGACTTTTGGGTGAGTGCTGACTTGTGCAGGTGCTGTCAGTGTTGCCTGATGTGCACCAAGCATCTGTAATCATGGGGGTTTTCTGTTCTTTGGTTCATTTGGACTAAGTTGTCTTTGAAGCCTTCATCACAAGCTTAGGCTTTGAGACATTGATAATAAGTCAAGTAATACCTGCTGAAATAAAGCCTTATTCTGTGATTTGCAGTCTCTGCGTGAACTTGATTCTGCTTGTTGTCTTGCAGCACAACTGAGTAAGTACACTGCTATTTAGGAAAGAGTAGCCCTTGACTGTAGTTGTATATTTTTTTAAGATGCTGACAATGGTAGAGTTCAATTGCTGCAAGGTGTGTACCTTCCTGAACCAGCAGATTAAAATGCTACTGGTTGTTTTAAGGTAGATACTCCTTTTTTGGGTGGGATCATGAATTTTCTGTTTTCTTCCAGTGATGGGGACAGAGCAACATGGTGATGGTGAAAGCTGTATTTAGAGCAACTAACTTGTTTATGCTTTGAATTAAGTGTTTTAGGACTGAATTTTGTTTATAGCCTATTAGAAGCAGGAGGAGGAAATAAGTACTTGGAAAAAAATATTGGGCAAGCCCAATGTTTTCCATACTTCAGGAATGAAGCTATGTTTACTACTAGGATCAGAAAGAACTATTTCCTTGAAGACATGTGTTGCAGATATGGCATTATGGATCATTCCTCTGAAATACCTCTGACTGTGGTCAGCACCAGGTGATTCGTTTTGCCCTTAACTGCCCTGCCATTCTCAGGTGAATTTCAGTTCTGAGGTTTCAGTCACTTGAAGGATCTGAGTTATTTTTGTTTCTAATTAGTTTTATATACTGACAGAAGTAGTAACTTCTTTCTGAAGAGGGTGGAATTTTCTTCTGTACTTCAGATTATTGCCAGATCAGTTCCAGTGACATTGCTTATTCCAGTATGCAGTGGAGTTAAGTGACCTGTCTGTGTTGTGGGATGGGCAAAAGATTGAGTATTTTAGATGTAGTGTGTTTTTCTGTTTTCTCTGGCAACGTTTTAGTGGCTTTCTCTCGCTTGCCTAAAGGAGAGGGAAGGTAAGTGGAAAATGAGTTTTCTTCCAGTGAGGGAGTGACCTCTGCATGCATTAAAAAGACAAAAAGAGAGGTCAGAAGCATGTGTTATGTTTTTATTTGAAAAACTAGCTGTGGAGACTTGTTTCAGCTGTAGCTGGTAGGTTTCAGAGCTGACACAATAGTAGGAATAGAATTTGCCTGTCCAGGATTTCCAGACACTGTTGAACAACAGATCTAAAGCAGCAGCTGTCTCGCTATGTTCACCTCTTTTCCCCATCCAAACATGATGTAAGCATAACTTTCTTTTGGATTCTGTTCCCCTCATGCCTTTGCAGTTGGTAAGTCTGGTGTATTTATTGTTTGCTCTACTGCCCTTACCTGCAGGCAAGGCATGATCCAGGTTGATGTGTAGTCCTCCTAGATTAGTAAACAAGCCCTACCTCATGCCCTGTGTCACTAAGCAGATGAGTAGCTCTTTGAAGAGTGTTTTGAGGCTTGCGAAAATAATTCCTAGCAGAAACTTTCCTTTTAAAAGATATTAAAATATGCAAACAGTCGAATGAGCAAGCGTGCCTCAAGAATAAAGGTGCTGTGTCTCTGGTTAGTTGTTAATATTTCCCTTTCCATGATGCTGGACTTTGCAGCTGAACTTGAAAATCCTTTACAACTGGCAGTGGTACTGTATAATTTCCCCTTCCACTGTTGCTCTCACTGCATTTAAGTATTTCTTTTTCTTTCCATTTGTTGCTTTCCAGTTTCATCACTCATTTTGCATTGAAACATAGCTCTGAGCAGAGCTCCGCATAAATAAGAAAGCTACTATATATGAAACCATGGAAAAAGGACCTATGATATTCTCCTGCTGGACCTTGTTTTGAAATGAGGAGTTGCTCCTATCCTGAGGGGCTTACAGGAGTCTTGAATCATGGGTGAGATAGCCATAGGGTAGAGAGTGCGTGCTGGCCCATGGGGCTTTGGGCCAGTGGTGAGAGCCTCTGGTGTGTCCATCACAGGTGCACTGTTGGTTTTAGTTTTAACTTGTCCCGTTTGCTTAGGTCCTGATCCACAGTAGAACCATAGAAGCTCCTCTTGGCTGGGAAATGATTCCTTTGGGGATTTTATGGGCAAATTTCAGCCTTGTATCTGCAAAATCATCCTCTCTGTATTCACCGATAATTTGCTTAGTGCCTGGCATCCCCATAGGCAGTGAGCCCTGGGGCGGCCAGCAGGCTGTAGCTCTACCGGGTACTTGGTTTATGCCCCAGCCTGGGAAAGCAGGTTCCTGGCTGCCAGGGCAGAGCAGACCTTTCTGCCCTGTGTGACTGTCGAGCAATAGCAGATGCTGTTTCTTACCCTACTGATTCCTGAGGACAGCAGGGGCATCAAGCCTGACTCTCCAGAGCTCCCCACCACGGAGTCCCTTTCCGTATACTGTAAGGAGTCACAAGGCCTATTATTCTCTTTGAGGTAGCAAAAGTCAGTTTTCTCTACCCTGTTTGAGAAATACTGAAACAGTTTTGCTGTGCATGTCCACTGACCCTGGTACTTGTATATAACCAGTCTGAAACCATTCCCGAGAACAGACTACTACAAGCGTCCAAGTAAATGTTTGCTGGATTTAGCCTGAAATGTATGACGCTTTATGTAAGCTAAATCTTAGCGTGATAGTGGGAACCAGGAGAAGCCTTCCAGTTTGGCAGCCTGGGATGCTGCCTCTTGGCAGTCAAGGCTTATCTCAGCTGGTGCTGTGGGGGTCTTGTGCCTGTTTGCTCCCACGGTGCCTGGTCCTTGCCTGACCCCGTGGGAAGCCAGCTTGGGAAGCTGAGCCAGGGCAACGCTACTGCTGTGCAAAGATTACTTACTTTCTACCAGTCCGGGTCTCTCAAATGCTCCAGAGGGACAGGAATGTGTATCTGAGAGCTGGAAGGCCTCTACCTGTCTGAAAGATGGGGATTTTAAGGAAGTCAGTGCTCCATTTTGAAAATAAAGATCACAGGATCTAACCTCCCTGAATAGGTTATGTTGCTCCCCAAAAGATAAATTACACTGGTTGTAAATCTTGCCTAGTATACTTTTTGAGTCACCTGCTTCTTATATAAATGGTCCTGTTCTAAAAAAAAAATTGCACTCAACTTTTTTTTTTTTTTTCTGATTATGAGCAAAGGACAAAAGATGCAGGGTTATAGTGAAAATGTTGCACTTGGCTCCCTTCCTATTACCAGTCAGAAATACACTTGACACAGTCTTTTCCTGGTAGCCACAGGGAGATATGTATGCTAATAAACAGCCCTTCTAGGCTTTCTGCTGCAGGCTCTGAACGTTGCTGTACTGCACCTGACTTGCTTGCCATAAAGCCCTTGCCCGTGTCTTTAATGAAGGACTGTCCTGAGGTGGAAATTGCCTTCATTGGAATTAGAAGAGGACGAGGGATGTATGTTGTGAGGAAAAACTAAGCCAGGAAACACCTGGCTACCAGATGGCCCCTCACATGCTGCATCATACCCATACCTTCATTAAGGATTACTGTGGCTGTCTCTGGGTAATAGATTTAGAGGTTTGGGGTCACAAAGAATTAGAAAATTGTAGCCAGTTGCAATTAAATGTAAGTTATTTTTAGAGGACAAAGAACTGAGCTAAGCTGAAAGCTGAATTAGAGCTACTTGAAATGTTAGGGCTCAAATACTATGGGTGGTATTTTCTAGGCGATCAACAAAAGAGCTTGTGCAATTCAGTCAGAGGCACAAAGCATCCCAGGGTGGTGGCAGGTGGGCTGGAGGCAGCAGAGCTCTGAGCAACGGCAATGGTGTGGAGCCAGTATTATTCTGCTTCCCAATGGCAGCTGGTGTTACGTACTTTTCTCTGAATATTTATGTGCGCAACAGATAAGGGCTGCTCAGACAGTTAGTAGGGTAGGACTGTGTGGTTTGCACTGTGGTTTATATAAGCCCACTTAGTATCTTACACTAGTGTTTTACCTGTATTTAATTTTGTTTTATATTTCCCCTTCATTGTGCCTGCATTCCAGAAAGGGCAAACTCGGAGGATTTTAAATTTTCAAGTACATTTTGAGACTTTCAGTTGGGAAATAGAGATTTGGGAAGAACTGTGCTAGCACACAAACCCTTCCTGTGTCGGTGACCGGTCAGCAGCAGTTGGTGGCATATGGTGGGACAGAAATCCGCGCTGGCCCTGCGTGGGCACGCAGAAGTCTCAACTAGGAGACTGCTCTGCCTCCTGCATCCCCTGTGCTCACCTGCCTGCTCCGGCAGGTGGAAGAGGCATGGCAGTACTGAGATGGGTGGGTAGGTCTTCGCTGTCTCACCGCCGCACTGGAAAATGGGAGATGCCTCTTCTTGAGGGATTTGTTTCTGTGAATCAGTGGCTCTTGTGTCCCTGCTCTTGCTGAATCTGGGGTCGACTGATACCGTCTTGCACTGCAAACCGTCCCACTGTCCTGCTTTGAAAGGTTTCTAGGTACCTTATGGGAATAACAAGCAAAGAAGAACTTTGCTAGTCCAGGGGCTGTGTAAACGCTAATTGCCTTCCTTACAACGCTTTGGTGCATCCACAGGAAGCTTGAATAGGTTGTTTATTACTTCCATTCCTGTGATGTTGATGGAATAATAAAAGGATTGCTGGCTTCATTACTGTATAGTCTTTGAGCAAGCAGCCTCTTTGCCAACAGCATATCTTTTGTCACTTTCTTATTAAAATGTTGATAAGCACACCTTAAACACTTACCATTGAAATATCTATTAGTGTGAATTTCATTCAGTGAGTTCTGAGGAATCCACCTCAAAAAGCTTGTTTTAAATATCACTTCAGTTTTTAAGGCTACTACTTGTGGGGTTGGTTCTGCAGCTGAGATCCTTTTTCAAGACAAGCTAACTTGCCTCGTGCAATGCAAGTGTTTGTGTTTTATTAAAGATGAGCCAATGACACCCTACTATATGATACGGGGCAGCCATGTGAATATGGAACAACTCTGTCTTGAAAGGGTGGATCAAGTTGTTCGGTAAGTCTTTTCATTTTCTAATCTCTCTGAATCTGAAAGGCTATAAGGTAGTTCTTATTTTACCCTCGGGAGAGGAAAAATAAATCTTCTTAGTTCTTGAAAGCTGCTGCCCCAGGTTAGGCAGTCCTTACATTAACAGTTAGTTACCCAGAGAGGCTAGAGTATCCTTTTGTTGTGCATTGATGGTGTCTTCAACCTGTGCAGAACCCCACAGCAGCAACTTGGAAAGAAAAGCAGGGGAACGTGCCTGAAGGATTTACTGTGCTCCTGTTGATTTTCCCCTGAGAGGAGCCCAGCTGTCTTGAAGCTGAAATTGAAATGTAAATCCTTAAATAGGCATAATTAGGGTACTTCCTGTAGCTGATGTCTGGTGCAGGCAGCTTCAGTTTTTGGGGGGGTGCAGTTTTTTTCAGTGAAGAAGAGTTTGAGCCGTGAGTGAGGGAGAGGGGACAATTATTAGCAATTGCACACTGTGTTGGTGCTCTCCAGCTTGGGAAAGTTGTGACAAGAAATGGAGCACGAGTTCTTTTTCCCCACCGGTCCTGCTGCTGTGGTGTGTGAACCTCATGAGGACTTGTACTTCTGAATGTAAAGAATTAGTGCTCCAGTAGCACATTGGTACTGAAACAAGCAGAAGGTGCTGGTGTGGATCCTGTTGTAACTTTGTATGGCATTTTGCAGAGTCGGGATGGAGAGCTGCTGGAGTGCCTCGTCTTGGGGGGCGGGGGGGTGCTGCTGAAGTGCTGAAGACCTCTGTGAACTGGGCTGCGAGGTGGCCTGCCCTTGGTGGGAATCTTTGGTTTAGCTCTGCTGGACTTGGGTTTGGCCTGGAAAGAAGCATATTTTGCAGAAACATTGAAAGCAGAAGAACAGTCAGAAGAATCTAATTTCTGTCAGGGAATTTGAGTTCATTGTTACGCTGTGTGGAACTTGCTGGAGGCCTGAGCGCATAGGAAGTGGTAGGAAGAACCAGAGCTAAGTTTTGGTTGGACTGGGCCTGGAGAAGCAGGCTGGGACTTGTTCCCAGCTGAGAGCTGAGCCCCTGTCGTGTTCGTTGTTCTTCTGTATTAGGGTTTTGGCACCTGCTTTCATACCAAATCAGCTGTTGGGAATGCTGTATGTCTATGTATGCTTAGAGCTGCACGTGTGTGGGCCTGACAGATTTGGCACATGCCTGATAGGTGTTAAGCTTCTTTTTATTTTTTCTTTATTATTTTTTTTTTTCCAGGAAGACTTTTGTAATTATGTAGGGGATGTTAATGACAGAATAGTTTCAAGACTCCACACTTATGCCCACTTAATAGTATTAATCGTTGTTTATAATATTACTTTGCCTTATTGGGATAAGTTTGATACAGACATTCATGATCTGAAGATCTTAAATGGTCTTGAATTTTGTTAATAAGGACAGCCTTCAGTCTCAGACCAGAAGACCCCTTCCAGCCTGGCTTTTTAACAGTGTTGTGAAGTGGGGTTGTGTTTGATTTAATCATGGCCCTGTACATGTTTAATTTTGATGGTTCAGAGACATGAATAATGTTAGAACAGTGCTTTAAAATAATGTTTTAACACATTGTCTAACTTGACACAAACACATTAAAAGCCCCGAACGAGTAAGGCAGAAAACAGACCAGTTGTTTATTTTCCTTCCTCCATAGTGAAAAAGCTATAGTTCAATTTTGGTTTTGCCATTTAGATTTTTATGGTGACAACTGGTGAAACCATGCTGCTTATCAGATGAAAAAGTACATCTTTATAAAGTGTCATTTGAGATACTGGAAAATGCCTGGCTGGGCTAATGCTGTCACTTATTCTAAGCAAACAGCTTTGATACTTTCTGCAGTCTGTGGGAGTCATATAATGGTCTACTTTAAACCCTATATTTGTGAATCTTGAGCAATGAATCAGGGCTTTATTTTTTTATTATTATTATTTGGGGAATAGACTGGAATAGAGATGACTTTCCATAAGAGCCTAATCCTGAGTCTGACAGAATTTTGTAGAGAATTGCTGCGTTTCTGTGAAAGTTTTAAACTCCTGTCATTTACTAGAGAGTTATCCCTGTGTCATAATGTCATCTGTTAGTTACGAAAAATTCTTCAGGAAGAATATTTATTTTTTCCAAAGTGCTGAGGATATCAGATTTTCTCACAGAACTGAGTTCTGTCCCTGTGAAGTTCCCCGAGGATTTTCCATACTAATCAGCGTAGGTGCCTTTTATTAATTTTTGGTAAACTTTCCATTGTACGTCCTTACTTTTAAAAATATTTATGCATGTGAAAATATGTGTATGCACATATATAACTCCATTGAGCTGAATGAAACTTGTTATATAAATACTTCTGGAATTTAATACTTGGATCGTGTTAAATAGAAATAGTGTGAACAATAGGACCATTACTGTCAAGAGATGAGAGTTGTCACCTGGACAGTTTCCAAGGGAAATATGTTTTACCTGCAATCAGTGCTACTTCATTCAGTTTTGTAGTGATGTACATGAATGACTGTAAGTCCTTCTGCATGCTACATTCACTTGCTAGAACACTAGCTCCTCCACATACAGAAGGACTGTAAATAGGAAGCTTTTCCTGTGATAGTAATGACTTCTGCAATAAGAATAATGTTGTACTGTACTAAAGGAAATAAATTGTTGTAAAGAACAGCTTTAGATTGTCTGTCAAACACGGTGTGTAGTAATGTATATATAATCCCCGTCCATTCAGTGGAAGTCTCTACAATATGAAGAATGACAGAATAAATGGTGCGTGCATGTTGAAATATCAACATCCATTTTGTAACCATCTTTATAATCAACTGACCAAAAAAGAGCCATTAAATCATCTCACTCATTTCCTGTTTTGCCCTACTTGCCATTCTGACACCTGGATAGCTTCTAGAGTGTATATTGATAAGTATGGCCCTTATTCCTCTTCCCTCAGTGGCTAGGTAGCATTTTTGGTTGTACAAATTGTAACTGTGAGGATCTTAAAGGGAAAAAACAGGTTTTGGTTGTTGCTCTGTAAGGGGGAAGGTTCGGTGATCTGTTTCCCATTGCAGTGGGAGAAGTTATGCAGTTTTAAGCTGGTTGTCAAGAGGCTGATGTCAGCTTCAGTTGTGAGTCTCAGCTTCTTGATTGACAGTTTTATTGTCCTTGAGGAACGTAGTTGTCATGGAAGACTTCACCATGGATAGCAGAACGGGCCATGAATTTTGGTGTGAATTCAATAGGAGAGCAGGAATAAAGGGTAGAAAATTAATGGTATGCGATCTGGATCCTGTTTGATTCAGTGAAAAGAGTCATGTATTATTAATTATCATCTTCCATTGAAAAAATCTCAGAAGGCACATTGTGTTGTGGGAGAACCCACAATCATCACTAATACAATCTTTGACTCCTACGGACCTGTTCTTTCATTCTTTACCTGGGATCCTCAGGAGAAATGTATTATTTTCACTTGTTAGTGCAGCACCCATTTTATAACAAGACTATAGCTTTCATTTAGTCTCTACAAAGCCTGTGGGAAGGACAGTAATTACTTGGATGAGATTGTTAGTGGTGTGCAGATCTTTTTTTCTTGGTTATTATTCATTACACCTGTCAGAAATGGTAAATTTGCCATAACTTTCTAAAGTGCCTTACAAGTGAGCCACATACAGACTTTGCTAAAGATTGTGGCTTTATTGCTGTTTTGTGGGGATTTATGAAGGGATTCCTTGGGGACTGAGGGCAGCGTGTAACAAAAGCAGTGGTCTGTCAACTCCATGATAACATCTTCCTTTAAAGAGGGAAAGTGCAGCTCCTTCAGTGTCACTTGCCAATTATTCCGTTTAACTTGTGTCAGTGTCTTTTGGGGAGGAGGGAGGCGGCTTCCAACCTCTTTGGGCTGTGAACACAAGCAGGCAAATTCACGTTAAAACTTAAGTGTGCATATGCATGTGCAGAGGTGAGCATATCATGTTTCTTTTCTGTATTCCACTGAAGTAGCCAGCAGAGAGCGAGTGTTTTTTTCTGGATCAGAACCCAACTGCATTATTTCAAAGATAACTGACGTTTCTATTTACTCTTTCTTTATATGGTATTATATGGACTAGATAGTACTACAGTTGAGCCCAGACTGTAATCTCTGGAAATCTTGTTAAGAGTGTGATAGAGTTATTTTCCAATAAAATAGCTATCAGGCTTTATAAATCTTAACATATCAATGGAAGGTCACCTGCTTAAACACCACCGTACAGGATTTACTGTTTAGGTATAAGTGAAATCTGTGCCTGAATTCCTTGTTGGCCATTAGTTGACTTTTAGTTATTGTATGGGAGTTTAATTTTGGCATTTTCCAATCGGGGCCAAAATCTGCTTTTAAGTGTTTTTCTCAGTTGTGATAGAGGCCCTAGACCTCTAGCAAAAAACAGGAATCTGTGGCATCAATGCATGCATTTGAGGTCCCAGCCTCTCCATTAGGGATAAAGAGGAGTCTGTGCTTGCAGGCTACGTTGCAGGATTAACGCCTAAAGCATGATTATGTGCTTACCAGCGTGTTTATTTCCTTTGCTGCCCTTCGAACAGTGCACACCCTGCTGTGGCACTGTCCTTAGACCTTTCAAGCCTTAGGGGCAAAATTCATCCTTTGCTGAGAAAAGCCTATGTTAGGAGAGAATCTGTGGGTATAAATTTGAGAATTGTAAGCATATTAACAAAAAGAGGGGTTTCAGTCTGCCCTTGCAGATTTGACTGGCATTATGGTGCAGTGTAGGGCTACAGAGATGATGAGGGGACTGGAACACTTCTCTTATGGAGAAAGGCTGAGGGAATTGGGTCTCTTTAGTCTGGAAAAAAGGCGGCTGAAGGGTGACCTTATTAACGCCTATAAATACTTAAAGGGTGGGTGTCAGAAGGATGGGGCCATGTTCTTTTCAGTGGTGCCCAGTGCCAGGACAAGAGGTAATGGGCACAAACTTAAGAACAGGAAGTTTCACCTAAACATGAGGAGGAACTTCTTTCCCCTGAGGGTGGCAGAGCACTGGCACAGGCTGCCCAGGGAGGTGGTGGAGTCTCCCGCCTGGAGGCGTTCCTGTGCCCCCTGCTCTAAGGTGACCCTGCTCTGGCAGGGGGTTGGACTAGATGATCTCCTGAGGGCCCTTCCAACCCTGTGATCCTATGGTGCACTTAGCTGAGAGATGCTCCTAAATATGGAGGGAGAACCACATTGATGTCAGGGGATCCAGAGAGGAAAGGCATGCTTGAACTCAGCATTTTGTCTGCATCCTGCCCCCCCGGTCCTGGGCTCTGTGTTACTTCCCAGGTAGGTGTTTGTGTTTGGCTCTTTGGTTGAGCTGATGGTGTGCCAGCGAATGCTGATGGAAATGGCAGCCACCTCCTCTGCCCAGCCTCCCTAACTAGAGTGCCTTCTTCTGGTGGAAATGTCACTTCACAGTTCCTCTGTCCTGTAAGGACCTCTGGGTGATTTTATTTCCTTCATGATTTTGAGCTCAAGAATGTTACTCTTGACATAGGCTCTTAAAGCCCTAGCACGCTTTCCAGCTGCAATGCTGGTAGCACCACACACTGCCCAGGTAACCATACTGACCTCCTGATTCATAACTGTTCATCAGTTCATACTGTAAACATTAATCCCACGAGCCAGCTCCAATGACCAGCTGAACCGGGGCCAGATTTACTAGGGGAACCAACAAGTCTCTCTTTGAATGCAGGGCACAGAGAGGAGAAAAGGGCAGGTCTTAAGTCAGTGTGTAGTTGAATTGTTTTTATTTTCTCAGGGGCCCGAAGCAATGTAATGCAGGTTTTTCAACACTGACATCACAAAATACTGGGACATGCTGCCAAATCCAAGTGGGTGGAGAAGAAAGGAGGTGTTCTTGATTCTTGTAAACACTTGTGGTTCTGTTCTCATGGAAGGAAAAAGGAACAAACTTTCCCGATGATTCTCTGAGAATGTAAATGCCACATGAGCATTTTGGCTAACAGCAGAAATGGCATTTCCTGTCTTCACTGCTCAGTTGTCTCGTCCTAGTTATGTAAGTTGTGTTTTATCAACTGGAGCATATGTATAGCAAACCAGTTGGAGAACTCCACGAGTCATATATCACCTCCTCAAAACTTACAGCAGAATTACTCATACTCACAGTTGCTCTGAAAAGAGTTTTCAGGTATTCTGCATCAACCCATTGAAGTTGCATCCTTTCACCTGTAAACTAAATGGTTTTTGTCTTGTATCTGATGATAGGTTGCAAAACCTGAAAATTAGCAGGAATATCCATAATTTTCCTTAGGAAAGAATCTCAAAAGTTTTTAGCAATTGTGCTGCTTTTTGATAGAGGGAGGATTGTTGGACTCGACTCATCCTTGATGACACTTAATTTCTGTTAATGACTGGAGATAAATTAATTTTCACACTTATATTTACTCCTTCCATGGTGCGCTTGTCACCAGTTTACACAAATAATTTGCTTTGCAACAGTATATTGGCCAGCCCAATATAGTGTTTTATTTATGTAACTAAATCTAAAGAAAATGCTTTTCATTCAGACATTTTATGTATAGGAAATGAATTATGACAATTGTGTATATAGTGTTCAGGTCTCTGTGAGTTCCTTAAAAGAGCATGGACAGTCACTTTTTGAATATTTGGCAGTGCGGAGTGTGGCCTGGAAATGGAGACACTCTTTAGAGGCTGTTCAGTTTAATTGATTTGTAGTAGAAGAGGCTTAGAACCACCTGGACTCTTAGTGCTGTTTGGTTTGTGCTCCTTTTATCCATTGTTAAGAACTTGTGCTCTTGCTACGCTGGTACAAGGGGGCCCTTTAAAGGTGCTGTGTAGTTTTTATTAATCTTGTTGTGAAGTGCAGTCTACATAAAAAGAGTGCCTTGCTGTTCCAGAGCTCTGAGGCGCTGCAGGGCTGGGGCAACATTACTTGAAATAAAAATGATCAACTCAGTTCCTGGCAAGCAAAGGAAGGAGATATGGGAAGAAAACAAATTAAAAAAATCTAGCCCCAAATGGAGCAGAGGACACAGTGTTCAGCATAGCTCAGGACAGTTTGGACATGTGAATCTCGAAGGCTCACCTTACGTTCTGTGTCTCTGTTTGTGGGAGTGGGGAATTAAATTGTGGAGTGACTTTAGCAAAGTGAAATGTAAATAAAGGAACATATTTGGTTTTGCCTCTTTTTGCATGCCTAACCTGAACTTGCTTGCAGGTGGAAGCTGTTAGCAGTGAAGCTGTTGATCCCAGCAGGGAAAACAGCTTGTGCTACTAATTATTGGGGCAGGTAGTAGACTCCTAAATCTTGTTTGCTTTAATTGGCCTAGTAGTGCCTTTGAATCAGAGGGACTACGGTGAATAACGTACTCAAGATTTGTCCTGGTATCTTCATCGTAGGCCATAGGCCTTACAATGTAAACTATTAAATTCCTGTAGATGAAACACCAGAGAGGTAGGTCTTGGAGTCCCTTGGGGATTGTGGAATTGCAAATTAACTCCTCACAATTTACTTAATCAAAGTGTGTATTTATTTTTTCAGAAGACATTCTCTTCTGAGAAAAGTTCATGAAGTGGCTAATTGGAACTGAGGTACAGCTGGGACTCCCAGCTTCCTTCTGAGAGTGGCAAGCTCCTTTTGTGTGTTTCTTTGTCTGCTCTCTGCGATGTACTGATACGTGAGGACTTTGCATTGAACCTCTGTCAGGGACAGATGGGCCCAAAACTCCTCAGCACTCAGTATGGAGGGGAAAAAAAAAGGAAAAGGTTAGTTTTAAGTTCTTTCCCAGAAGTCCTGGCGAATGATGACTTAACATGACACAAACTGTACATGGATCAGAGTAATTTTGCTGACATGGTGCTTTGTAGATAATGCGGTTCACTCCCAGTTTCCAATGTGCTCTTCTTTATTCTTCCCACTGTAATTAATGCTGCAAGAGATATTTTTGTTAATATTACTTTTCTTCCAAACCAAAAATTTATGCTCTATTTTGTCAGAAAGTGATACATCTTCCAGCCCATTAGATCTGCAGTATTGACTACAGATTGTATAGTCTGGGTTGTAGAATAGCTTTTGAGCATAGGATCTTTCCCGTTAGTCTGAAAAAACGTAGGTCCTCATAGAAAACGAGTACAAATGTTTACTGCTTCTGTGAATTGATTTGTTGCCTCCGCATGCTTGCAGGTAAGGATGTAGGGGCCAAGAGCTGTAAGGTTGCCATTGAAATGCAGTGGGTATTGCGATGCACACAAATCCTGAATTTCTTTACATGCAGTCCCATTAAATCCTATACAGCTCCTGGGGACTTGCTGCTGCACATGTAACATGTTCTCCTGTACGTAATGCGAATCAAAACATCTCCTTTCCGAGCAGTTTGGTGTCTGGGTGGTGACTGCATGGCGCTGTGTGGGGTGGGCATTGGGACTCCCCAGGTGCCACCTGGCTGAAGACCCTGTGTCTGCGGTTGGCTCTGAGTTGTCCCAGAGGACTTGAGGGTAACTCTTAGAGTACCTGGGTCTCTACTAAATATAACTTCTAAAAAGAAGTTATATTTAGATTGTATCAGATTAAAAAAAATTGCCAACTGCCATCTCAAAAAGGAGAAACGCAATTTTGCTATTGCCTCTTGAAATCTTACTGGTTTGGGTAGAGCCTTTTAAAGTGCATTGATGATTTCCAGCTGTTTTTGGTTTGTTGTTTTTTTTTTTTCAGAAGTGTTTAACCTCCCTGTAGTTGCAAACAATCCTGGTGTCTACAAATGTTATCTCTTACTGGAAATGCTGGAGGTGAGGTGCCTGGGCAGCATTGGTAAATCCTAGCTTGCCCCCGTCTGCCCTTCTAGAGACGCAGTTAGATTTAAGGTTGTGTCCCTGCATGCTGCTGGCTTCTTAGCCATGCAGGCATGCTGTGACAGTGCCATGCAAACACACGTTTGTGGATACAGACCTTGATCCTGCAGCACACGCTGCAGAGAGCTGTCCTGGTTCCAGCGAGGTCCCTCAAAAGGGAGTGGTTTGCTCTGGGGAGCCATGGCTCTGCCGTGGCTCTGCATGTGGAATGGCTCTTCATTCCCCCTTCTTTCTGTGCCTCAAGGAGAACCAATGCCTTGCACAAAACCTAAGTGATCTCCAAGAAGTCATTCCAGCCTGCTTTGCAATAATTCTCTCTTCAAGTGGTTTGTTTGGTAAAGTAGCAATAGTGTCAGGCATATTGAATGCAGTTTCCTGAAAGAAAAACAAATACACCCCTTTAATACGAAGAGTTAATTTATGTGTTTCTGTTTTGAATTTTTGCACTGTTCTGGAAGCTGGATAGAGCAGTCCTGGAAGCACAGAGAAACAGGAATAGCAAACATGCAGCCTAAGCGCAACATTTGAGATACTGTCCTCCTGTGCAGAGGCAGACCTGAAGACTCCACCTTGGCACTTTGAAGTGAAGTTGCTGAAACAATCCTCTGTAAATAACAGATCTTAGTGTTTGTTTTGCTGGTTTTGTAATGAGCCATTTGTGAATCATTGTTTTCGTTATTCATCTAGCCTCAAAGATGGAGAAATAACGTTTAATGAATTCATGGACTAATATTTTTCCATCAATAACTGAATAAATTACTGGGAGGTGAGCTATCCACTTCCATTTGAGGTGTGTGACTATTCAGTCCTTGGCCTCTTTGCTAATGCTGCCACCGAAGGGGCTGGCTGCATGGAGGATGCATATGGATCTTGTGGCCTGGATTTCTGTCTGTTGGCAGCCGGATTGCACCATCAAGTTTCAAATAGGCCACTTGCACAGGGGCTGGGTGGAGCAGCAGAGTGAGGCCTGGAAAGAGTAATGCAGATAGGCAATAGTGCGTTACCATCCAAAATAATATTTTCTTGTTTATTCTCAGAGCGCCTGTGCTTGTGGCAGAGGCTGATGCTTCGGCCACTGATGCCCATTCCTGGCTGAGCTGCCTGTGTTGGGCTCCCTCTCCCAGTCTGATGAACTGTGTTATTGTGCAGTGGTAACTCTGTGCTAAACTAGCTTGGTTCCAGAAATTGTGAGTGGCTGGGTTGACAGCTTGTGATGAGGCAATCTCAAGTGACAGGGTGTTTATGATGCCCGGGGAGTAGTGACTGGAGACCTACCAGTAGGTTTTCTTTTGTAGCCAGTATAGGAAGGCCAGCTTTGTGTTTAATTTTTTTTAAAATTTTTAAAAATTCCTTGCAATTTAAATCCAGCTCTCCATTTAGAGCAAGTGTTTGTGTTTCAGCCTTTGGAACTGCTTGCAGTCGGAGCCACTAGCATCACTTGTGGGCTGACACCTCAGCTAATACTTGGTCCCTCTTCAGTTCTGTGGGAATTTGGGAAGGGAGATTAAAAGACTTGGGAAGACTGGTAAGGATGAGTGGGTGAATTGAAAAAAATTGGATTGGTCCAACCTGTAATTTTTGAAAGTTGTCTTCACCTGTATTGTAGACAGGACACTTTCATGGCCTTGCACTTGGTGGCCAGGCTTACACTTGTTAGTTGACAATCAAGGGCATTTGTTGTTGATGTAGAACAGTGGTGTCTCACAACTGGATGGGTCATGTAACTCCAGGCTTTTATTTGGCTAAATAGATCACATGATGCTACACCAACCTCTCCAGTCATTTAGATGCTCTTGCTGCACAGAAACTCAAGTTTGTTTTCAGAACCTGGTGAGTGTTTTGCCTTTCACTCGGGCTCAGCTGAATGGCTTAGGGGAGTTTTATTATGTTTTCTTCTTGGTAGAGAGTCCTATCCCTCTGCTGGGAGCTCAAACAGTTCCTCCCTTCTCTGAGAACAGTCTGTCCCTGCAGGCAGTATTGATAGACTTGAATTTGGTGTGTCCCACTGCAGCTCCAGGAAATTCCACAACAGGGGTATAATGTGTCATTGCGAGCTATTGTGCTGTTTCCCAGTAAGATTTAGCTCTGAATTGGAGCTTGTACCCACAAAATACATGCTTTTGATGAGATGTAACACACTGCATCAGAGTAGAGCGGGTGTGCAGGTGCTCCCTTAATCCCAGCTCATGCTCTGCTGCTGCTCTGTTTTGGGGAGTTTGCCATAAGTTGTTGAACAATAATTGTATTTACGTACATGCAGAGTTGTGAAGAATTGTGAGGGAACATCAATGGATGTACAAAACTAGCAGAGTAGCTTTCTGAGACAGAGTAGGTTTTTTCCTCTCCTGTCTTTGTATGCCATATTTGCTTGTTAAAAGGAAATACTCTGTGTGATGTCCTTGGCCCTGTAAAGAGTCAATTTTAGGTGCCAGGGAAAGAACTGTACTGTTTTTGCTGAAAAGGGATGACACACAGGCCCAAATGGGTCAACAGAAGATCATAGCAAAGATAGGAAAAGGCAGGTTTTGTTTCTTACACTTAGCAGTTCAGCTGCTGAACAACCACAGGGTCCACACACAATTCATGACCAAAACAGCTGTTTCTGCACTGCAGTTATTCTCTCTCAGCCGCAGAACATGTCCCCTGATCATGGGTTACCTTTTTTCTCCTCTGGCCAGTCTGTGGGTGACAATATTTTTACCAAAATCAAGCCACTAGCTGTTGTAGCTTGTGCCAAGGTTAAATCTCCTCTACCTGGTTAAGGCTGACTTTTGTGAGCCAGGATGAGAAAAACAGAGGAGCAGTACCAGCTTCTGGTTTGTATCTCGGTACCTCCTTGGGAGTCTGCTATGGAAATGCTTCTTACTTTATGGAAAATTTCTTTCTTTAAAGGTTGAAAGCTTATTTCAGAAGCTCCTAAAAAGTACTTCCGATAACCAGCACCTTTCATTTGTGGCTAATACCAGAATATTATTAAGAATTACTGCTTTCACAATGATCTCTTTGTTCCAGTGCGCTACTGCGCTTGGGCTCTCTGCCAGGTCTGAGCTGTGCCCAGTATCCCTTAGCAAATGAACATGGCATGTAAACGTATGAACATGATCTTTGTGTGCCTGTCACTCTAACAGAGCAGAAATCTTGCTGACCCCTGAAATTTTATCTGATAGGTTCTGATCAGACACAATTAGTCTGCATAATTTCTCTGATGCTGTTCTGTGCATCCTTTTATACTCTGCAGTTTGAGACAGGTCTGTAGGCCATGTCAGGCACTGTAATACCACAGCTGTGCATGCCCCCCAGTTCATTTGGGTCTTGTCTCCTGAAGACTGAAACTGGCAGACATTGTAGTTAAAACCAGCCTGTTTGCCCGGGGCTCTTGGTGGAGTTCAGCCCAATAGAGGTGGGCCTTGGAGCCACCTTGTATTACAGCAGGCCCCGTGTAACCTGAGCTGAAAGCTTCATGTGCACAGCAAAATGGGGGTTTAGAAAATCTGAATAATAACAATAGCATATTTCCTGAACAAATCACCTTGCTCCTCTGTCTTGGGGAAGTATTGCTTCCCACAGGCAACATTGCCTATAGACAGTGTGGTATTTAACTACTAAGGGTCTGTTTGCTTAATCTACTGGTATTCAGCCAGGAACACTTTACTTAGATAAGTATTAATACATTCTCTGGAAGTAAAATGTTTGTTTGTTGCTGCTGTCTCAATGTTCTTATTACACAAAAAAAAAGATTGATACATCCTTGGCAGTTGTATTTGAATAGATGGACCACACGCCGCAAGGACAAGCAAGCATTAAAGGAGCAAACCAAAACCAGCCAAAGCAATAACAAGAAAACAAACAAAACAACTGTGTCTGGGTAGAGATGTTTAATTAGTTCTCCTGTGTGGTCTCTTTCTTGTCCCGCTAACATTGCTTGAGTGAGGATTAAAAATATGTGTATTGGTGTTTCCTAAACATGTGGTCTTTGGATGTTGCCCCAGGCAGCAGCTCTATCTGTGGAGGTATGCTTGTGTGGGAGGAGGAACTGGGAGGATTTGGAGATGCTTGGGTAGCAGGACCCCTGCCTCCACCTCTCCCTGTCTTCCTCACATGCGTGGGTGCTGCTGGGGGCTGTGCTGCTCCCTTCGGGAGAGTGGGGGGCGTTTGGCATCTTTAAATGAGAAACTTCAGAACAGAAGTCCTTGTGGTATTTATGGTGCAGCATATGACTCAAGTGAGGTCCTGATTTTGACTATGGCTCCATGATACACGTTTGGTATCAGAAAAATTGACTGATAGCATTTTATTTTCACACTTGGTAAATTGCTGCATACCACTGACCTTTTCTTAACAGGATGTTAAGTTTATTTCCACTGATACTAATTACGTTGTGATAAAAAAGTAACAGTGTGCTGCAGGCAGTAAAAGTGGTCTTCTGTGAATGGTAAACAAAATTTTTGCATGTCATGATGCTAAATGAATTGCATTAGCATCAAATAATTCTTCACTTTCTATATTGCAGTTCCTGGCTTGCTACTTCTTTCCTGATATTAATTACTGATTTCAGTTAAGATACTGTTACTTTGTTGTAGTATCTTTTAGTATGCAGTCAGGTTCCTGCAGGAAGTAATGACCACTGAGTTCCACTCATTGGTTTTGGGATTTTGTGTTTGTTTGCACAGTTAAATATGTTTTAAAAGGCTGAAACCCCAAGTATATCATTACTGCCACTACAAAGCTAGAAGTGCTTCTTACCTATTTCAAAGTCAGTATTCAGGATTGACTGAATGATAGGTTTCTTCCCCCGTACTGTATAATAGTCTGAAAATATTAGGGAGTTTCTTATAGAGGTACCTTATAGAACTACTGATTGCCTGGACCTGCAGTCTTTTAGAGTATGACTGATACCATTAATGCGAACTATCTTCTGCATAGATATTTATCATCAGAAGACTATATTTGGAGATTTTGATGTTCTTGACTAAGTCTAATGGGTCTGTGCCAGATATGTATCCCAAGTTTGTGAGAAGATTTTTTTTTTCCAAGGAGATAACTGATTTATTTGGGCCTCTGATATTCTGATCTTGGGGCTATAATCCATGAAGCCAATTCTTAATTGGGCTTAAGGAAGTAACTGTTATTGTAAATGAGACAGTAATACAATTCCTGGGAGAGAAGCTGAAAAACAGTTGACAATTATTAATCAGTACTTTTTTTTCCCTTCCTAAATGGAGTGGAAAGCAAAGCCATGTGTTGGTCAAATGAGTACAGAAATTATTGTTAATCCTTCTGAAGTGCCTTATGGTGGTAAAGAAAACTGCATACACAGTTAAGAAACAAAAATAAATATTTGTCCAGATGAGAAGCCACAAGGAGGAGATAAACAAAGCAGTGGTAATGGGACTGTCAGAACTGTCTGAAAGCCAAAAGAACAGAAAAAAATCAGTTTGGATTTCAGCAACTAATTTTAGGACAGAATGTCACTGAGGGCACTAAAACCTAAACGTTATCAGTATTTTGACTATGTTCTGATATTTTCCAGGGTATGTATTTATTTATTATTTTTCCTACTGGGCTTGGAGATGTTGTTTAGCTCCTAGAGCAGAGCTTTCCCTTTTCCATTCAGCCACTATAGGAGAAGTGAAGTAGCTCTGAGGAAGTCTTAGTGCCAGTAGAGAGATGTCAAGTGGAGCCTGCTGAGTTGCAGCAAGGCTGAGAAATGCTTAAGTGTCTCTTGAAATTGGGACTGAAGTTTTCACATAGCTTACATTGATGGTGGATGCTAAGTGTCCTTGCTATAAAACAATTTGTGCAGCACTGACATGCTGCAAGGGAGGCTGCCTAGGCTAGACAACATAAAGACCTGTGGTAAGATGTAGATTTTTCTGGACAACTGACATCAAAGTAAAAGGATGGAGGGACACTGAGCACTGATTGACCCAGACTTATTTGGGGATGGTGGGGGTGGGAGGGATGCAGATGTATGGTGTAGAAGCCAGACCTGCAATCCCCACACATCAATGAAATGTTTGCTTTCTGTTGTCCCCAACCTGCGTGTATACTTCTTCCTCAAAGGGGAATAGCTGCCTTTGAAGGGCTGCAGAAGGTAGGTTCTTCCCTGAGCTGGTTAGAGCTATCCCATACTGGTCTTGCTTTCAGAGGGGCTGAAAATTTGCATCTTTGGCTAATGGTACTTCTTAACAATCGGGTTGCAACAGCTCCTGTGTTAACAGCAGAACTGTGAACTCTACTCCAAAATGACGGAGGACCAGGTGTGAGGTGTTCACATTAGCGTTGGTGGGTAGTGAGGTGTGATGTACCAGCTGCTCACCATGCTGTACCATACCCAGGCATTCTCTCAAGTTAATCCTTGTGGTGCATCTTTCTACCAAAAGGAATTTTTTATCAGAGGACCTGCAGTTGTTTCCCTTCTGTATCAAAATGTTTTACCTTTTTCTTTTCAGAATGTTGCATTTCTTACTCTTTTGCCATATTGTCTCCTTACTCCACTCCCCCCTTTCCCACAGCACTGGTTCTTCTCTGATCTCATTGAATACCCCTGTGTCCTGTTATTCCCACAGGCGGAGAAGCATAGCACATGGCTGGGCACTTTTGAAAAGAGAGGTCAAAGAGCAATAAATGATACTCATTAGCCTAAATATGCCAGACAGCCCTGGACACCCAAAAAGGATACTCATGATGTTTTAACATAACAATTACAGGGCTTATATTAGTTTAAATCAGTTCATATTTTATCTGCATTTGAAAGGGAAGGGAGTTTTCCCTTTCAATTATTGCATCTAGTTCTTCTCCATGATCTTTGAATCACAGACTTGTCTGAAACTCTTGACATCACAAGGGGTAGTATATGCTGGTGAACAAGGATTTTATTTTTTTTTTTTTTGTATGAGTCAGGCCAGCCTGATAGTTAAATTTTAAGGGTGGGGAGAAGCAGGCATCTGTGAGATGCCAGGAGAGACATCTGTGCTTTAATCCCCTTATGGTTGTTTTCATGGCAGCGAGAGTTAGATGAGGCGTCATGTTTGCAGGGAGGACTAGTGAAAAGTTCTATGCATGACTGGGTTAATGCTGGGCTTTGCTTTGCACAAACACAACCAGTTTTACTTGTGCACGTGCCATATGCTTGTGTGTTGGCCAAGACCACCTTCTAGCTGAAAAACAACCCAGCTGCAAAGCCAGCAGCAGCACTAACAGACTCCCTCACTGTACAGCGGACACAGGTCTCAGCAATATGCAGCAGATGTTGCCCCCTGGATGACAGATGCATTTAAAATCAGTTGTAAAACTGGATTTGGGATTTTGCAAATGAAGTTGAACAAGGGCAAGTGCTATTTAACAGTCTGCATGCTTTAACAGAGAACTGTATTTCTGTTACACTGGAGTTCTGTGGGAGAATAAAAGCCAAGACCTGGAGTTCTTCTCTAAGAAATATGACACTGAATTTTGCCTGGACAGTGGAAGGCCAGCTTGAGACCTTGTTTTGTATATAAACTCCATTTGGGTGACCACGTCTGGCTAGCAAAGTGGCATATTGTATGATGCAGAGATCCCTGGTGTAGTCCAAGACCCAGAAGTGGGGATATTTACGTGTTCAAGTTATGTCAGAGCAGGTTTGGATTAGATATCAGGAAATATTTTTACACTGAAAGGGTTATTAAACATTGGAATAGGCTGCCCAGGGAGGGGGTAGATTCACCATCCCTGGAGGTGTTTAAGAAAAGGGTAGATGTGGTACTGAGGGACATGGTTTAGAAGGGGTTTTTGTCAGGGTAGGTTAATGGTTGGACTTGATGATCTTAAAGGTCCCTTCCAACCTCACTGATTCTATGATTCTATGGTTCTATATTAATGGAGATGTGAAGGCAATTAGCCTGTGAAGAAATGCTGCACTGGTGCAGCTGTACAGCTTCTGTGCTGCAGTGCCCAGTGTGTTTCTGGGCTGTGTGGTCAGTGCAGCCACCCTAGGATTCTGTCACACAGGGCTCTGCTCGGATCTGTTCTGCTGTGTGAGTGGCTTGGTGGCAGTGAGGCAGCTGGGTACAGCTGTGATACAGACTCTGAAAGCCAGTGAATTACTTTAGTTGCGTTTCAGACCCTACCTTTGAAATCATGCAGAGGTCAACATAGATTATGCTGCAGTAGCACTGCATTGCGTTGTTTCTTCTAGTTCTGGAGGCATGTGCTGCAGGTACAGGAAGAGGGCTGGGCAGACGCCAATGTTGGTGTCAGTTTTGGGAACAGGGAGTTGAAACAGTTTGTACTGGTCCACTTTGAGGCTTTCTCTCAAGTAACGCCTAAAGTGAAATCAAACTTCATAGTGTAACATGCTGGGAAGACCATTTGAAGGTGTTAGCAGTGGCTGAAAACAGGTGATGTGCTATACATGATACACTTCTCACACTCAGGAGATGAGGTAGAATGGTGGCGTGGCATTGTGCCAGGACTTCTGTTTATTTTATCTTTTCAAATGCCTGTTGTTCCTTTTACATATTTTTATTGTGTACTTCTGAAATACAGTTTTGATCATTCAAGGATAAATGGAAATAAGATGCTGTAAGATACTATGGCTGCCTGAATGGCTAAGGATGGCTGCATTGATGTGAGAACAATGGAAGGATAAAGAAATGACTACGTAAATAGAATATCCCAGCTATCCCAAGCACCAGGAGTGTAGTATATGATAGAGGCAAAAACCTTGTGTATTTTAGAAAAGCACAGAATGCAAAAGATGTAGCACTTAAGTGTATAAAGCACAAGGTAAATATGTGCACTTCTAAGAGATGTCTTATCTTTCCTTATATTGATTCTCATTTGAGAATGGAAAGGAAAGCTGTGGTCTGGTTCCCAGCTCTGCAGTGATTGCTCTGAGGAACATCCAGTTTTTCCTGTTGTGTTGTCTGGGTGGAGTGCACTCCCTTGTCCTTGTTTGTTGCCTGATAGAGGCAATGCCATAAAAAAGAAGATTGAGAAGGAGTTATGACCATCTCTGCCACCCTACCCTCGTTCTGCATGGAGATTTTTTTCCCTTTAAGCTGTTAAAGTTTGCTATTGTATAATATACTGCAAATTCTCATAGGAACCCTCCCTGCGCCCCCGTCACCCCAAGTATTGATATCTTTTCAAGTTTCAAAACATTTATTTGGGGTAGAGTGCAAGACACTTGTCAAGCATCTTTTTTTTTTTTTTGTGAATTAAGTAGCATCGACAACAACAAAGTGAGAAGAACAGGAGTAAATAAAATGTTTTCCCCAGAAGGTTGCTATTTGCAAAAGAAACTCCTTTAATGATTTGAACATAGAATCTCCTTTTAAAACTTTGATATGTTTGATAAAGAAACTGAGGGATTTCCTTTGGGAAAACTTGAGATCCAAGGAATAATCATCAGGAGCAATATATAAAATAGAAAACAAAGATCCTGAAAACTCTATACATGTATGACTTTAATATGGAAAAAGCAGGCCAAAGGAGAGCATGTGGATGGCATTCATCTGGTGTACACAACACTGAAATGATTGCGAATGTTTTCAGAGTTAGTCATGTTATTATAGGAGCTAATTTAGGAAAGAATCTGAAACATTTTTGTCTGATGAACAAGTTTCAAAAATAGTATTTTAAAATTTATCTGGTAACCTAAATTTATCTGTCTGTGGCAACAGGGTCTTATCATTACTAATAAATATCTTGCTTCAAAGATACAGTACAGCATTGTTCTGAAGTCGATTTTATATACCATATTGAGGACAGCTTGAATAATATAAACAAACAATTCTGGCAAGTTGAAAAGGACGGCAAACTTTGACCAGTGAAATTTTGTGGCATGACTTTTTTTTTAATTTTTGCAAATTTTTCTTCCAACTGAACTACTTGCACATTATTTGCAAATGGTTTGAAATTCAGAAAATCTGTCTTTTACTGCTGGCTGAAGAAAAACAAGCCACCCTGAAAATTAAAAAGACTTGAGTCAAAATGGAAAGCTTTTTGCTGGTTTTATCTGAGTAATACGTTTTTCCAAGATTTTACCTGTTCGAATCTGCAGACAAGACATAATGGTAGAGAAGCATGTTCCTATGGTTGGTTTTTTTTCCTGTCTGGATAAAACTAGATTTATCAAGAAATGTATTCTCTTGCATTTGCTTGAAAGTTTCAAATGGGTAGAAATGCAGTAAGCCTGTTCTGGAGAACAAAAAAAAAATGTAGTATTTTTATGAGGGCTGCTGAGGCAGCCCCATTAATTAGTCTTCCTGCTTACAACATGACAGTGATGAAGAAACTACTGTGATACTTGGTTTTCTTTTTCCCCATGGCCTTTGCAGAAAAAGGAGTATGTTGTGCACCTTTTCCCAATGGCACTTGCAAGCACAGATGTTGCTCTTAATATAGCAAAATAATAAATAGAATTATGCCTTTTTTTCCTGTATGTTGCTGGAAGACAACATTGGAAGTTATATTATAGTCAAAAAGATCATCATATGAAAATTCTTTATTTCCTCTTCTAGCACACGGCTTGAATGAGTATTCTAGTTACTCTGGTTATTCTTCCTTAGCTGTTGTCTAAATCTTTAATGTTGAATATAATCTGTCTTTTGGAAATTGCATATAGAATTTATAGGCTCATCTTCTTCCTGTTATAAAGCGTAATTCATGCGCATAAACTTTCGTGCAGTCTTAGGTAATTTGAAAGCTTAACTGCTTGTTATGGAGCATCTACTTTAATAGATGGGCAAGGGTTTCGGAAGCTTGCGGAGAGGTATTTGCAATGAGAGGACTAAATCCAGTGGCACGTCTTGTTGTGTTAAATCCCTTAGTAATGATTAAATATTACCAATACCACTCAGGCAATAATATTTTTTAAATTGGAAGACTGACATTTTGATGAACTTAAACCTTTTGTAGAAGTATTTTAAAGAAAAATTGAAATTCTTTGCTTGTGAGGTTAAGAGCAAAATTATCCACGAAGCCCCAGAAGAAAAGCAGATTTAATTTATAATTTTTCACAAAATCTGCATAATTCTTCCACCAGTATTACGCACTGACAGAGAGCTGTTAAAGAGTTTATTTGATTACAGGATTAGCCAGGCCACAAGTGCTGCTCCTGCTGCCCGCCTTCGTGCTGGAGCTGCTTGGCGCTTACCCCCACACCGTGAAGGAAGTGGGAAATCTTGGAGCAGAACAGGCTCCTGTGCCGGGATTCGGAATGGTTTTCCCTGTCCTGAATAAAGATACATTTGGTAGTCATCCAAAAGCTGCTGCTGTGGATTTAGCTGGACAGCTGTGGTCTCTGCTCTTGTAAATCCACAAGGATTTTCCAGGCGTCTGGGAAAGGAGGAGCAGGGGGGGATATCCAGCCCCTGCAGAGAAGCAGCCAGCACTGTATTTCTGAGGTGTGTCTGTGTGTGTGTATATATCTATCTATATCTATCTCACCTCCTCAGTGGATCAGTTGCAAAGTATCCACACCATATCCATGCAAGGAAGATATCCTCTCTGTGCAGTAAGATGTAGCATTTTTCCTTCTCAGTTGCAGAGATCTCTTAGATTTTGCTTGATGAATTAAGGGTCGTCAAAGAATGTGGCTTATAACCTCCTGTTCTAGATTTTACTTTGAGTATAACTAGTACTGTGGGTCTTGTTACCCTCTTCAAAAGGGACTGAATATTTGAAGGTGTGCTTTTTTTGAAAGGTAATTAGGAATTTGCATTCTGTGCATGTCCAGCAACCGAATGGTCAGCAGCGGAGTTTCTGGACTCCACCTTTGTAATTTGAGGTGCCTATACCTAAATGTAGGGGCTGGTATTGCAGCTAGGAAAGGATATATGCTTGCATGTGCTTTTGCAGGTTGTTGGCTTACTGTACCTCTGTGGACTGCATACGGGTAATTCTACCTATGGTTTGATGTTGGTGCGTATGAAGAGATTGCAGCCATTAGTACAGGCTTTGAATAGAAATGATTTGGCATCTGAAGTCCTTTTATTGTTGTGCTGTCCTCTGCATTGCTCTGTTAATAATCTTACTGGTGCTTTTTGAAACCTGCAATTACAGTGAGCTCTGTGATTGATGAGAAGCAGCATTAAAGGATTAATGAGTTGAACTGAATATTTTGTGATTCCTTGAAGTGTCAACATCAGCATGCGACAGCACACTGCTGATTAACTTGATTCAGTCTCTGTCAGCCAGCACAAGGCATTATCCCAAGATAATGTGCACTTCAGTCACTGCAGAAGGACTCAGAGTTACCGTGATGCAGGATTAAAAAAAGTTAAACCTCTTTAGAGGTGGGACCATGGCTATATACTTTGCAGGTATAAACTGGCATGGCATTGAAGGCTCAAATCAGGTGTGCTCTTGGTTTCGCCTCAGAATGGATGCGATTGTTCTGATTCAGTGTCAGTCTTGCGATTGTAGGAGCCAGTGCTCACAAAATACTTGTAGAACGTTCTATAATTGAATAGGATGTTGAATTTTCAGTATATTTACTCTTCAGATCATCTTGTCCTGTCTGCTTTTCTGCTTTTCCTTTTCCATGTGCTTTCCTTTCCTATCTCTCCTCTAAAAAAAGAAAAAAGTTTGTGTAATTACTCTGTGTGTATGTATACATACAGACACATACAATCATACACACCCAAATATTGAGGACCAGAACATGTGCAGCTTTCATAAACCCTCATCTATCTTTGATGTGGGTCCTGAATATTATTACTTCAAGTGGTCTCTGTTTGTGAGGTTAGGTTAACATTGCATGCCCTGCCAGACACCACCTCTATCTCAAATCAGGACATGGTCTAGAGTTTTGACAAGTCTATTCTAATTTATTTAAGGCTGTGGCTGTACTTGCTTGCTGCCAAGTGCTTTCCTTATATCTTTTGAAAAAAATACGCTGTCAAAGAGACTATTCCAGAACCAGAAAGTGGAAGTAGAAATGCTGCCTGGGATCCTTTGAGCCCTGTGCTCGGTGTGTCTTGGTTTTACAAATGATTATATGCTAGGACCTGCTGAGTTTAGTAGGGCTGCTTGCGTGATTAAAGACTACTTTCAAGAATCACAGCTTGCTGTGTCACAGTCCAGTTTCCTTTATTTGCTCAAGAGAATAGTTGCCACAGTGGTCAGCTTAGGGCTGTTCGAGGAGTTTTCTGAGTATCTGCTTTGAGTGACCAGCCCCTATTAAATCATTCTGAAGCCCCTTGAACTTTAGAAAATCTTTACTTTGAAAAAAAGCTGGTGATTAATTATATGTGTAGCATTTTGAAATGTACCAAGACAAGCTCTTTGCTCAGCACCTATAATTACAAACAGCATTGTGATCCTGAATAGAGGGCTTTAAAAGATCACATTCAAAGCTGCTCGTTAATTATGTTACTGTCAGCCCTTTTAATAAAGGAAGAAACGCATTATTCCTTGGCTGAAATACAAACACAATAGAGATAATGTCACTTCCCAAGGAAGGATTATTTAAAACTAGAACGATGCTTGTACCTACTAATTAGAAGTTAATAAATCTGTAAAAAGGGATTTCTAAGCCAGATTTGATTCAGTTTGCTATTGTAACTTGTGACTGAGGTCTCTGGGTGAAGCACCCAGAAAGCCCTGCTATGTGTCCTTGTCTTCCCCAATTGGCCTTTAGACTGGGTAGCGTTGTTAATGTGCTGTTTCTGTGATGCCACTGTCATTCATACAGGGACGAGAAGGCCACAAAAGACTTGATGTTTATATATTTTATTCAGAATTTAAAACCCCCCTTATTTAAAAAGTTGGGTTTGTTGTGGTGGTTTCTTTTTTTTTTCATGAATTCCAAGTTCTATACACTTCCACCTATGTTTCTAGTATGGCTGTAGAAATAGATTGAGGGCCAGACAGCCCTTGCAGCTCAGACAGTGCCTCTTTTGTCATGTTGCAGCACAAACTGTTACTCTGATTCTTAATCCACTTGACCTCAGTTACATCTAGATGATGTATCACAGGCCGAGAAAGCTGTTAAAGGAACCTTTTAACATTGCCATTGCCGAGTCAAATGGCTCATTTCAGGAAATACTGGAATAAAGGGTGTTTGTGCAGTCTTTGTGGCAGCCTTCTGCATGTGTATGATAAAGCAGTCTTTAATTGGGGGATCACATTATTACTTGTTTCCACAGAACTCCGGCCTCATTAAGTGCATGGTATAGATATTGCTCCATTTAGGAACAGCCACTCAGTGTTTTTTGTTTTCTCCTGTATTATCAGTACATGTCTTCATTCTTTTGTGTTTTCTGCAAACTGTGTGAGACTGTTCTGAAAATAATGACTTTTCCGTATCAGTCATTCTTATATGATCTTGCTGTGTAACATGTTTAGGAATTTATATTCGAGAACCTTGCAGTGAAATGGAGGTGCACTTGCACTGTAGAGGCAGAACAAATTTGTCAAGTCCAAGTAACTCTACTTGCAGGGTGTCCAGTGGAAGCTGCTAAGGTTCACTGTGGACCATCAGCACTCTGCTCTGCCCCTGTGTGAGCACCTTGGGCATTGAGATGTTGGTAGGACACCAGACCCTGGGCAGAGGCTGGGATAGAAACAGTTGTTTAGAATGTCCTGCTTTGACTCCTAGGCCATCCTTTCTTCATGCCCAGTCCTTGCTTTATTACGTGTCTTTGAGTTGTGGTGTCAGAGAGCTGCCCTACAGATACCTTCTTTTCTTCATCCCTGGAGTAGCTTTAATTTCTGTAAGAGTGAGGAGCAGGTCCTGTGGAAAGACACTGTGGTCTTTGAAACCTGTGCACGAGGCAGCTGGAGTTTAAACTGCTCAGCCAAGTTAATTCTTTAACTTCTTTTTTTTTTTTTTTTTTTCCTTATCTAGAATAGCAGAGTCTTTTTAAATTATTCAAGATTCATATTTATCAAATCAGCCCATCTGAGTGTTTCAGGTCTTTAAGGTTACCACAAATTGAACTGATCTGTTATCTAATTAAGAAATATCCTTCCTCAAAGTAATCCTTCATTCATGTGACACTTAGAAACTCCAGAATAACTCTCATTGATTTCTGATATGAATACCTTAAATCGAACTTGATTTTTAGAAATGAGTGTTGTTTGGCTGATGTTTTTTTCTTCTTCTCTGTATTATTGAAGCTTTGTATTATATTCTTTGATTTGCTGGCTGGTGAAAGGAAGCTGCCTATGGTAATTATTAAGGAGTTTTAATTAACAGCTAACTAGGGCTGCTATGTGTAGCTGCTCTAAGCCTGTTTAGCCAGTGCCCTTAGCATCAGCTGAGGTTGTGTGACAGATGTAATCTGAATTGAGGTCTGTCTGTGTTTTCAAGGATTTTCTTGGGAACTTGCAAATAAATAATATCTCTGTGCCTTGGATACCCTTCTGTACTGTATAACTAATCCTTTGCTGTAGAAGAATTGGGAAGGATAAGATTGTTGAGTGGGAGGTCTTTGGACATTAAACCAGTAGGAGCCTGTAAGACACAGGGAGGCTGTTCCTCTTGAAAAGCTCTAATTGGCAGGGTTGACTGTGGTAATGTGGTTGGCAAGTGGTGGTCAGTGGTGAAGCTCCAGTTGACTTTGTCGGCTCAGGACTGGATGTTTTGGGAATAACAGGACAAACACTGAAGCATTTGTTTTAGGGAGAGAATGGGAATGTGTAGATTCTCTGGCAGTAAAAGAAAGCAAAGATATTTTCCAAGTATCTTTTCATCACTACAGAGAAAGCAACAACTCACATGGTTCCCCGAGACATACATCCAAGATGGATCCTTATCTACTATGAATCAGTGGCATTCCCTGGCATTGTGGTAGAGCTGTTCTGATCTGTACTGGGTAGGAGTTGGGCTTTTGAGTATGAAATCTCATGGAAGAAGAAAAACGCTTCAGGCAAGTCTTTCCTTGCACAAAGTTTCCAGCCATGTTATCTCTTATAGCATTGATGTCAATAAATTGAAAATTGGCTAAGAGTGTAATAAAAGGATGTGGTTTAATTTTACTTGCAACTATATAGATCCTGGATAAACTCCCTGGAAATTGGAATTGTTATGAGGAACACATTGCCTACGAATAAGAATAGGAAGCAATTCAGAATTTGCAGGTTCCTAACAGAAGTGCCTTGCCATGAGAGGATAAAGAATTTACTTGAATAGGAGGAGTGTTAGAAGAAAACTGATTGCTCTTGAAAGTAAATATTTTTTTTTTAGATGTTTTCTTACACTGTTGGTACCCTTGCAGTGTGTTGAGTCGCACTTTTGAAAATGTGTTTAAGCGTAAAAAATGGCATAAGGATAACAGGATCAGTCAAAGAACAAAACAAAAGCTTTGAGGTTCTGTTGCTGCAGCAGTACTGACAGCACACAATGTACTTTTGGTGTGAATTCCCATCCCTGAAACTGGGAGATTAAAGTTGAAAGGATATGCTCTCCGAATAGCTTCTGGAAAACTAGGCTTTCAGCTTCCATTAATGCTATTGAATATGTATCTGCTCCTTTTTTGCACAGCAGGAAAGATGCCGCACACATCAATTACATTACTTCCTCTTCATCTCTGAGCCATAGATCATTTGTCATGTGTAAACTAAAATATTCTGGGGTTTTTAGAACCCATTAAACTTTTCATATCATGAGATGTGGTAAGAGAGGCTATCAAAAGTGCCATAGTGGACGAGGAACAGCCTTACTCCAATTAGAGATGAAGTGGGCTTTGAAATTTCTGACTTTTTAAAGAACAGAAGATTCATTTGTTCTTCCTTTATACAGACTGCTGTAAGTAGCCTGGAGCAGTAGGCTTCAAATGTGAGCCTCTGTTCAAAATGTGAATTAGCCTAGTGTATTTTCAGGGATGAGGCCTTCAGAGTGCATCCACAGCTCCTGCTGTGCAGCTTCATCACATGCAGGCAGGCAGACAACCAAAAATCATGGCCTGTCAGTTATCTGCACTGGGCAGATCAAAGAAAGGTAAATGCACAAGGCTGGAAGAAACCGCAAGAGATGCAATGTAGACCTTGGTTGTGGAGGCAGGTTCCCAGAGATATCCCTGTCCTGTTTACCTGGTTCTTTTTTACTGTCCAGTGAAGGTGGTGTACAGCTTCAGTAGGTTCCTAATTTAGTTAGATTTAGACTAATCTCCTTTAAGTATTTCAGACATGTTGAACAACTGCTAGCCTTATACTTTGGAGGATTATCTCCTGTGTTAAGGCGTGTCTGTGTTGCAGATGACAGTTAACAGTACTGGGGTGATTGCTCTGACAGAAGAGCTCTGGAAAATGTGACTATGGAAGCTGAATATCCAGTTGTTCACTTTGCTTTTATGTGGGGTGTGACTTGCCTCCACCAAAGAGTCAGCACAGCAGACAGGAATGTGGGTTTGCACTCTGGCTCCTCCCGGGCAAAGTCGCGTACCTGGGCTCAGCCGCTTGGCCTTCAGCTGAGATGCTGGTGGATGAAGCTGTGTGCTGAAACATTTCTTTCTGCTGCCTTTGCAGCAGCACTACTGCTGCACTTTGCATCGTTGAGTTTCATGGCATCAATTTTGGATGATTTTGGACCTAATGAAACTCTCTCGGCTCAGTGCTTTCTTCTGGCTGGTCACAAAAATATTGCAGAGATATGAGCCTCAGACTGACCCTTCTGAGAACTCATTCAAACCCCTGAAGCATTTCTGTGCTGCCCTTTTTCCAGTAAATACAGAAAACTAGATTAGACCAGTTTGTCTTGGTTGGCTCTTTACAGAGGCAGATTTGCTGATTTTGATCATCTAACCATCTTTTGGGTATTTCTAATTGATTAATTTGTATAAATTGATTTGTTTCAGGAATCTGAGTTAGACTGTCAGATAGCTAGTGTGTGGTCGTCATCCTCTTTCCTTTTAATGGTGGTCCTGTACTTGCCTGAGGTGGCACTTGAGGACTTCCCTCATCTGCCATGAGTTCACGGTGTCAGTAGTTTCATCCATTAATGTGTGGTTCTTTTGTTTTGGGGTTGAGGTTTTTTTGTTGGTGGTGGGTTTTTTGTGTGATGATTTGTTTGGTTTTTTTACATAATAAAAAAAATTGCAGTTTAATTTCATCTTTTTCAGCTGACTTACCTGAAGAGACATGAGTCTCTTTCTATTCTTCAAAGACATCTCTCTGTTTTGGTCAGTAGTGTAGATACTTGATGTCCTGGCTTTTTTTTCCCACATAATACTTTACCTTTGTATCTTTATTCCATCACCAGCACTTGTAGCTTTTCTGCACTCTCTTTTGGCCTCCCATGAAGCCCTGCTGACCTGTGCAGAGTTGCTTGAAGTTTGGTGGTTGGTTTTTTCTTTTGAGATTCACTGCCCTTAATCTGGTGCACTCGTTCCTTCGGTCTGTTGGAATAGTTGATGTTGTAATTTCATCATCACTATTACCCAACCTATCTCCTGCCCTCAGATTTTGTGAATAGCTTCTCCCTTTTAGCCAAACCAACTCCATCTTCTGAAATGAAACCTACCCAGGGTGTTAGAAGATCTTGATGTGTCCAGCTGTGCCAATGGATATTTTGTATAAGCACAGCTGTTTTCACAGCATGTGCCCCTCTCTTGTGGTTGGCAAAGGCGGAAGATGGGAAATACTGGACAACTTTATTTTCCTATTGCATGTTACTGCAAAACTGTTAGGGAAAGACTTTGCTAGCCAGATCTGTCGGTGTGACTCCTTGCAGCAACACCAACTTCACATAGAAGTTGACAGCATTAACAAATGCCACTGTAGTTACAGGAGAGGGATAGATAAATTATTCAATTATAGGCATGTTCTTTAAAAACAACTCCTGATTTTATTAGCCAACAAGTATTCAGAAAACCAAGTGCCAACATGTAGAAGTGCTAATTGCGTTTTCTCTGAGTCAAGCAATTGGCATGATACTTTATTTATTAGTAGTCTTCTCCTAAATGTGTCCTGGGTGTTCACCACAGGCTGTCTGGGTCATGACTGTGATTCTGAAAATCCTGAAGTTCTTAAAGCAGAGTTAACTGAGTGTAACTGTAGCAGAAAAATCAATAGGTGTCTTATTGGTGCTTCACAGCCATACTATCTTGCTAGCAACAAGTCTGTTTCCCTTTTATCATGACCCAAGATATTAGGATGAACTTAGAGTCTCTCAAGGAGTAAGCACTGTGGACCAGGCCTTAAATAAAGATGCTGGAAGTTCTGCCTGCTGGAGGTGCCAGGGTGGTGAGCTTGTCCATCATACATGCATCAGTAACTTATGAAAGGGATCCTGCTGGGACTGACCCTACTCATCTCTTGCTTTGGATATGCTTTGCATATGGAGTGGGAGCTCCCCAGAGATTCGGAGGTGCTGAATGGGGTTATGTTCAAAAAGCAAACACTATATATGAGGTGTTAGATGGTTGTGTTTTGCTGACCATTATTAACAGTGTCTGGACAAGTAGCATCTTCCTAAAGGATGCCAAATCTTTGGTGCATGATACTGCACCTAGGGGTGGAGCTTTAGATAAATCTCATTTAGCAAGTCTAGCCGGCTTAGAGCTGATTTCCTTCTCAGACATATGGAATTAACCAAAGATAACAGGGACCATGCCTGGCCAGCATATTATAAGAACCAACTTTTCTTTTTTCTTTTTTTTTTTTTTTTATATTGGTAGGAAAGAAGAAATAGTTGAGCTTGAGTTTTCTTCTGCTTTTCTCCTGGTTACACCTCCATCTTTATCCCCCGTTACAACAGTAGTGTGCAATACGGACTTAATCTTTTTTTGCTTTCAGAGAGTTGCCCTGTGCTTAAAAGCAGAAGGTAGGGATGTGGTCCTTGCTTTCTGCTCATGATTCAGCCACTGCCTCATGTTAACTTTAGCAAGACACTGAATCTGCCCTTCACTACCTTTCTGTGAAGTGAAATGCTTCATTTCTAAGTTTGATAAAATCAGAGACAAGACGTCCCTTGCTTTCAGTGACAGTCCATGTGCTCATGAGTGCAGTGAGACATAGCAAAGTGGACTAAAAGTACAAACTCCTTTTATTCCTGCTAGCATTTATCTTCTCCTCACCTTTCCCCTGTCAAGCAGTGAATATCTTATATAGCTTTGTTCAGCTGTGATTTTCGTTAGCCGCATACTGGCAGAAGTTAAATCAGCAGGTGTGGTGCATGCTGGTTAAGGGTGATAGTACTGGAAAATGGTCTGTTTGCTGGTTGTTGGCTTGAAGCTGGGAAGGGAAGTTCTCCCTGTTCTCCCTCCTTCTTGGGCAATTCAATGCAATTTGTAAATACCAACAATTTGCACTTTGTTGGTGCTTCTCCCCTACCCAGCCCTTCCCAGGATTTGCAAAGCAGTAATTAATCCTCAGTTATGCTGTTATGACAATATCATACTCGTCGTAAGATTTGGTAGTAACTAGAGCACAAAATAGTCAAGGATATGCCCAAGGTCATACAAATAAACAGCCGCAGCACCAGAGAGAATTCTCCTCTGTGACTGCTCAGCAGCACTACCCCATTGCAGCTTTTCGGTGGTAGATGATACTCAGTTCATAGGTCCTGTCAGTCTGGTCTGCAGCTTGTGAGCACATCATTTTTTACTGTGCAGTGTAACTGTGGGATTCCTGGAAACAAGGAAGCTTTTGGTAAATTAGGTCATACTATCTGTGTTCTTTTTTTGCTGACTCCTGTTACTTTTGGCTGTTGCTGTTACCATCTTTTGTAATTTTTGGTGAATCATCCCTGGTGAATCTAGAAATGTCTTCTGCCTGCAGGTGTTCTCCTTTCTGTAAAGGAAGAAGGGGTTTAGTTGTTTCTGTGCAACTCTGATCCTTAGAGAAACTCTTTTTTCAGCCTGTGTTTCAGTGGAATCTGCTTTTCTGTGGATATCCACTTTATAAGAAAACAGGCATTCTGAAGGCCCAAGCTCTTTGGTGGGACGTGGTCTGATGTGTTCAAAGGCATGTAAGCTATGATGGGAAGAGAGGTTCTAGTCACTAGAAAGAAGAGTTTGGTGTGACTTTGCACGTGTTACCAAAAGCAGAGAAGGAAGGTATTTTGTTAATCCCGTGATCCAATTCATGAGTCTTTAATTCATGTAATAAAATTAGAGACTTTTCCCTTTAATAGCTGCCACTGATTAAGAGCTTTTGCTTTGTTTCAGATTGTGGAAACCTGGACTAAAATATTTTGTGACTGACAACGTGACAACACCACAAAAAGGTGGGTTTTCTGTTTTTGTTGGTCTACTGTCAGCCATTCCAGAGCACTGGAAATGCCGTGCATCTCTACTTTGCTAGGATGGATCACCTAATGAATCCCTTTGGCTTGTTCAGACAAAACCAAATATTTTGACAGGACTCCTCCTGTGTCTGCGTGTACATGTGTTACGTGTTTTGATGGTGTTTTAAACAAAGAGACTATGTACGTTTCCTGGGCTGTACAGTGAAGGTCTACAGGGCACAGAGGTGGAAACTTAAGTGAAAATAAAAACGCATTGGGATTTTTGCCAACTTTTTTGTGTAGGTGTTTTCTGTGGGAAACGTCCTATTGGCAGTACGAGTTCAGCTATCCGAAAGCTGGTGCTGCTGAGTACTGCACTGCAAGCTGAGTCTATAACACGGCATTTTTCTCACACTTCAAATTTTGGGTTCATGGTTGCCAAGAATGTTCTCTGCAACATGGGCTGATTAATTGTCTAGTCTAATTAATCTAGTCACCACATGCTCAGTTTGCGGGTTCATTGCTCTGCTTTGTTGAAATGTTTTATTGAGGTTATTTACAGAATATGCAAATTTGCAGTGCAGGACAGATGCAAAGAAATGCTGAACCCTGGATTTCCAACTGCACCTTGGCATTATCTGTTCAGAGGAGGGTTTGTGTAATGGGTGCAGACAGCTTTTGGTTATTTGAATGGCTCAAGTGAAAAACAACACAAAGAGAGATGGTAAATATAATTTTATCCAGTGGTTGTTGCAAGAACAATTATTTGGTCATTCCTCTTCAGCCAAGAAAAGTGCTGGTCTCAGGTACTTAAGTTTTCAAGCACCAGGTTTATCTGGTGACACTGCAGAGCAATGCTGAAGGTTTGGTTTTGGTTTTTTTCTTTCCTAGACCTTGTTCATGTCCTCCTTCTTTCTCTGTCAAATGTGAGGTCTGAAGAAACTGAGTGAGCTGGTGTTCTTACAAGCCCTGTAATCAGAGAGATCTAGCTGAGTGTTTCCCTCTATACTCTTAAGAGTGATATGAGAGCTGTGATCACCATTTATAGGGCGGAGTCTTTTGTGCTTCTGTCTTTAAAATCGCTGTTCTTTTTAGGCCATTTATCTTGTAAAAGTGGTCTGTTGTAGAATGTAATAAGGCACCTGGCCTCTTGGAGAAATCCAGGTGTCATTGCACCAGGGTCTACTGGTTCTCTAATTCCCAGGAAGAGACTGTTCACCTCAAGTTGTTTTTTGGAGCTGCTCACATGTACTCATCATTGCCAGTCTCTCCTACTCTGCAGCTGGGAACAGAAAGTGTGAAGGGATTCCTTCCTTTTTTTCAGTAGTGCAGGCACCCTGAACCAGCTATGCTTGCAGTACTAAGTGTGATAGACCAGCTTTTGCATTGTCATGGCTCTACTGAAGTCAGCACAAGTATGTCAGTATTGTACAGCAGCAGAACTGGCTTACAGGTTTTGTTCTCTTTTAGGTGCATCTGGTCATTTGGACTATATGTCCAAATCCCACTCATTCAAATAATTCAAAGCCTGAGATTATGCATATACAAAAACAGGTGCCCTTTTAAAGGACCACTTTGTTTTTCATTGTCTGAGATTACATATAATGTATAAAGATAGAGTTAAAAAAGCGGCAGTTTACTGAGTGGTAGCAAATGCTTGAGTTAATGTTCTACCAAACACCAGATGTGAAAACCAGAGGCAAGGCCAGAAAAATATTTATTGAGGGAGTATCTGAGGAAGTTGTTCTTATTGACACCAGCAGCTCCGGAGTGCTAGTTAGTTAACCAACTAAGTGTTTGTGGGTTGTTTTTTAATGACTAATTCTGTTGCCAGCAATGTCTTCAGGAAGAAACAGCAAATGGAAGGAACAGGTGGTACAACCTTTTTTAAAAGGAAGCAACATATTTTAGAACTGCAAGCGTCTGCTTCTACTTAATGCTCAATCTTCAAACACTCTAATGCAGTTCATTTATGTGGAATGAATTGCTAAACCAGCCAGTAGGCCCGTACAAGACTCTTTTTAATTCTTGTTTTAGTTACTCAGTGGGGTAAAAACATAACCTTTGTTACCTTCTGCATGCCATACCAGGAAGTTGGAAGGCAGTAGGATAATAACAATTTTGATTAGATCCTTCTCCAAAGGAATGAATGGGAGTTTTGCTCTTTACTTCAGTGGTAGTAGGAGCCAGGCCCTTTCTTTGTAATACAGCAGGGATTTCTTCTGAGACAGTGCTAAAGAGGAGTTGTTATGCCCTTTAATTCTAACCTTGAAAGTTTAAATTAAGCAAGAGGAGTCTCTTGGAGAGAGAAAATGTATTTTATGAGATTATCTGATATAGCAGGACAAACAGGCAAGTTTGCAGGTAAGCAGTGAAGACCTGGATAAAAGTTTTTATTCCTAAAAGCTTTTCTTGGTTTTTTTTGTGTGTGGCTGATTTTTTTTGGTTTGTGATTCGCCCCCTGCCCAGCTCCTTAGATATTTTCTCTTTCTACAAGGCTTGCTTCACTTACAGCCTTTGATCATAGTGGCTGCAACGCCTTTATAACTTAAGTATCTTTTGTTATTGATGGGGAGAAAGCATCTCAGTGTGTAGCACTCAGAATTAGAAGCTTTTCTGTTACTTACAGTCCCGCCTCATACTCTGGTCATAGATTTTTATCTCCATTCCTTATGTCCTTATGCATTTCTGGAACCACTGCTGCTCCGCAAGTGATATGTCAAGAGTCTTTCCTTTCTCCCGTAAAGTCACTTCCAGTTGGGTTTTTTTTGACACTGGTGCCAGTAACAACGGATACAGGGTTAAAGCTATTCGATCTGATAGGCAGAGCTGCCGTGAGACCCCTAAAGGGAATGTCGCATTTTCCATGTGACCAGGTCTGTAAGAGAAGAGGGATGACATCCTGAGAGAAAAGATTACAGTCATAGGAAGAATCGCTTTTAACTGCTACAAGCATAAACATGACTCATTATCTAAAGGCATTACAGTATCTCTTTTAGTGTTGCTTCTCACCTTGGAAGCATACAGGATTAATGGGAGTCATTCTCGAACTTGATTTTCAGACTTTGAAAGGTGGATTGTAGAATTCAGTTCATTTGTTTGAGATGCAATTTATTTGTCTGAGCAATTGTTATAGTTTGAGAAACCCACAACAATTTATTGTTGGTTAGAAAATTACTCTATCACCTGATGACCCCTCCCCACCCAGGAAAAGGAATCAGGGAAAAAAAACCCAAGGAAACCTGAGAGTTGAAATATAAACAGATATAATAGAATAAGACTAGATAATGAGCACTGATAACGCTAAAGAACCGCTATTAATCCCAATAGCAATATAAAATATACGAGGATTATACTCATCCCATTCCATCAGCAGGAAGCCATGCACTCTCAGCCATGAACAGCCAATGTGGGACGCTGCGAGCGCTGTGGCTTCGGGAGGAAGGGAAAGGCTCGGGAGTATGGCACCAGGGCAAGGATGGCAGCCATTAAAGGAGAGAGAACTTTGCAGCAAGCTTTCTTATTTATATTGGGTGTGACGTTCATGTTATGAAATAATCCTGTTGGCTAGCCTGGGTTAAGTGCCCGGGTCTCACTCCTCCTCATCCCCGCACCTGGGGAGCTCAGAAACACTGAGACCTTGAAACCCACATAGCATAGCTGGTTATAAAGTAAATATTTTCATTAATTCAGACACCAGAGTCTTCTAAAAGTGCAGTTTTCCCAAGCGGTAGATGATAAATTAGTTCTGTGTTGCTCAAACCAAGACAGTAATGTCTAAAGAAAGAGTTATTTCACTTCAAAACTTTCATATGAAACCCCACTGTTTTTGCTTGGAACTGATTTGCCTTTTTACTACTATAATAATCTGGTTATTTTACTGTATGAATGAAACACATAACACTTTTTAGGATGCAAAAGTCATGTGTCTTCTTTTGTCTCTCCTCTGGATATTTGTGTGTAGCTGAAATCACTTTGTGACGTTATTGGGTTCGTAATTCCTAGTTTAGGATTCATGTCTCAAATCCTGATGAAATCAAGTCAGCCTTACGCTTCTAGGGAATGCAATCTGATTTAGTATGGAGAATGTTAGCCTAGAAGTTGAGAGAGTTGGGTCTAAATGGGACCTCAAAACATTTTGATCCTGACCGAAAAAGAAAAAAATACTCGTTTAGGGGTCCATGTCACTGTTTTCTGTATTTAATCACTGTTAAACAGGGGACTCTTTATGTACTGATGTTTTTCTCCATTGGATAGGTTTATAATCCAAATGCTGTACGACATAGTGCTTTGCTAGACATAAATATAAATGCTTTGATGCTGCAATGGTGATTGTTCTGAGCTGAGGCTTCCAAAGGCCCCTCTTCTGAACGGCAGTTGAGGGGAATTGTGTGGCTGAAAATGTGAAAACCTCGATCCTCAGTTTTTAAGTGCAGTCCTAGTTGGGATTTGGCTGTGGCACAGAACTGGAGGCAAGAATTCAACTGATTTGTGTGCTCTTCGCTGAGCTGTCATGCTCATGCTGCTCTTTCCAACTATTTGAATCAAAAACTCAGAGCTATGGAAGATATACAATGCATCACAATGGTGCTGCATTTGAAATACAGAACTTTATAAGCTTTTGTTCATTTTTTTCTTTTTTCATTGAGGTACCTGCTGAAGTAAATAATGGTCTTCCTATAGAAACATTTATGGGAATATGTGGAATGGGGACAGGAGCCAGGCAGTGGGCAAGGCTCTGTGTGATTGAACGTTTGCGGTGGGGAAAGGCTTTTAGACCTGAAGCTGGTTTGGAACAACATCAGTCAGGGAATAGCACCTGCCCAAAAATCCTTGCTGTGGAGATGGAATGAGAGGGGAACGGAAAGTTGCAGGGGTTGATTGTTTCCAAAAACAAACCTGCACTGAGTCACAAATGAGTTTGAACTCGTACAAGACTGTGGGTAGAGGGAAGCCTATGTTCCCCAGCAGTGTACAGCCCTGCGTCTTTTCGTGCCTGGTGACCTGGGGGTTGAGTTTAGGAGCCAGAAAAATGCCATGTTACTTTTTTGTGAAGGTGTTTAGTTCCAGAGCTGAGGCAGACAGAGGATGGAGGAGCCTCCTTGGAGATCCATTTCTGAAGAACAAAGGGGGCATTAATATGTCTAGGATGCATGTGAGGAAATAAGGCACATCTCAAGACATTAGTAGTATTTGCAGACAGTGGGGAAGTCTGTGGCCCAGCTGGGATCAGACTCCAATCCCCTGAGCCCCATGCAGTGTTCTATTGTCTCTTCCATCAGTGTCTGTTTCCACTGTACATCTTAATTAACAGCTTATCCTAATCTAACAACTAAGAAATAGCACAGTAGTGCAAACAGTAGTGGCATGGACAAATGTGTGTATAAACTTATATTTTGTTTCTTATTAGAACAGGGGTGCGTGCATCTGAGGCATGTTATAATGGGCTTGGGAGAATACATGGACCCTAACACACACCTAGTAAATTATTGCTTTGTATGAAAAGCTGTTGCTTTTCTCAAGCAAATAAAAAGGCAAGTTTCGTATGTGAGCTTTGGGAGCTGACCTAGAAAGCCTGGACTTTTAAATTCAATTCTGACTGATTCTGCCAGTATTTTTGTATTAACAATTATGCATTTTCATAATAAGCAAGAGGTGAGACTGAAGATTGCTGTACTTAAGCTGTTCAGGTCAAAATGCAGTTGAGCACATTGCATTTGTGCTAGAAAGCTTGAAGCATCAGAGCCAGATGCTTATTTATCTCTGAAATTGCTGTGGCTCCATTGATTTCAACAGACTTGCACTCACATGCATTTATAAGAGCCAGCAAACAGGTTCTGATTCTCAGAAATGCAACACGAAGATACCGAGCAACATCAGTAACGTAGCAACTGGAAAGCCTTTATACTGTTCTCATTACTGTTGGTCTGAGGTTGGTGGTAATAGTGAGCATATGGTGGAGGGTTTGCTTTCTTTTTGTTCATGCAAGTCAAATTGTTTGGAAGTGTAATGCCAAATTTATAAAAATAGTCAGTTATGGTAGTGGTGCAAGGCCCCAGCTTTGAGGAACTTCAGCTTTGGTTCAAGATGAAGGCTTGGGAAGACATCACACAGCCCCACAGCTCCATGATTTCCGCTTGCTTTCCCTGGGATTAATGCTTCACCTGTGTGAAGGCTGGCCTTCCTAAATCCATCAGAAACTTTGCCAGCAGTGTCTGGCATCTCTGTTTTCCCTCTCCAGGCCCTCTGGAGCGTTGCTGCAGGCTACGTGGTCAGCAGAAGCCCTAGCTGCCATCCCATGGTAGGCCCTTGGCGCTTGCTGTGCTGTCTGGGGATGAAAAGGAGCTGCCTTTGTGCGTGGCAGAGAAGGTACCGGGCCTTGGAAACCAGTCGTGGGCCACAAGCAGCCATTATGTGTTCCTGGGGATCAACATCTCTGCTGCTGTTAGTGAGCACTGTGGCCTGAGATCAGTGCCTGCTGCCTGGCTGCTCTTTGCCTGCTGTCAGGTGTCTCTCAGTCTTCTGCAAATAAACCATTTAAGAAAATGAATTACTTGGATCAAGCCATTCTGAAAAGAGTAGCACCAGATCCTGCACAAGCAAGACATTGCCTGAAAGATGTCCTATATTTACACAAAACTTTGCAATTAGGTTTTTCCCTGGTATCTTTTATGTTTTTCACATTGCCTATTATTTCTGCAAGGGCAGAAGGGGAGGTAGCGTGAGTGTAGTAACTACTGCCAGTAATTTTGCTGCCAAAAGAAACAGAAAAAAGCCTTCTGGGTGTTTTCTACATCTTGGGATTTATTAGGTGTCTCATGTGCTGACAGAACAAGATGTAAAATTGCTTCAGTGTTCATCTGTCACCATGTGAGACAGAAGAAGTAAGTTTCATAAAAGTTCTGTAGAGCAGGAACTTGGCTTGTTTGTTTCTGCCCATCGTGGACAATTCTCTCCCTTTTTTAAATGGGAGGTCTCTCTATGAATAGACAAAAGTGATTCTGTTTTTACAAGTGTAGTACAAGGGAGAGCACCTTTCATTTAAAGGATATTTCAAAACAAAATCTAGAGCTGTGTTTGGTCTGTTTCTAGAGTGCTGCTAATCATTAACAAATATAAAATAATTTGCAGTTTAGCGAAATCCTTTAGCCTAATTCCTTATGTGGAAATGTTACTTCTTTCACTTTGTTCTTTGTGGTAACTGTAGTCATTTGAAAGAAAAAAGATAGAGGACAAGAAAGTGCGTGCTACTGCACTGCAGCTGAAGCAGCTCTGCATTTTCTTGGCTACTGTAGTGAAGCAACCCCCTCCACTCTGGAAGATGATAAAAACAAACATGTGAACAGAAGCCGCTTACCAGTTGTGCTACCCAGCCCCGCTAGGACCTGACTGATGAACTTGTGCTGCCTGAGTGCTTGTATCAAAGAGAAATGGGGGGGGGGGCAGACCCAGCTCTGGCTTCTGGGAGGGCACCGCTGTTGGGATCCCCAGAGTCAAACTCGTTTCTCTATCATGAGGTTGCAATGAAAGCAGCAGGTTTAAGCCTGGGTGGGCCTTGCAGCGTGTTTGCTGAGGCAAGAAGGTTTGCATCACGCTGAGCCGTCCATGGAGAGGCCGCCTGGTTGGAGACCCATGGGCTTCACAGGGGATGTGCTGTTTAGCCCCCACAGATTGCCTGGACAGACTGTGTGCTAGATAAGTTATTCTGAGGTAGAGGCAGACTCTGATTATGTGTTTTTTTTAGACAGAAGTCAGGAGCAGGATGTCAGTTTCCTTCATGCTGACTTCACCCATCCTCCTCTGTGGGTGCTTATTATGGCTGTGAAAAGAGTGAAAGCCCTGACCAGCACAGGGGTGCTGCTGGCGTGTGTGGAAGCATCTCACAGAATCACCAAATGGTAGGGGTTGGAAGGGACCTCTGGAGATCAATCTCCTGTATTCCCAATTGAAAAGATGAATTTAGAAGATGCGAGCACTCCGTTTTGGGAGCAGTATTCATTTGACAGATCCCAGACATTGGCCACTGATGTAGTCTTTTTAAACTGTAATCTCTTTGGGCACGTTCAAATGTGAATGTCATGCTGTCTACTGCTTTAGCTGAAGCATATCAGGCAGTCATGTCACCTCCATATTGTGACCAACCTTGTTGTAGGCTTTTAGAGTGCTTTTGCTGCCGTTCAGCCTGAATGAGTATCTGCCCATAAACAACAGGTTAAGGACTGCCTTAAGAAGGCTACTGTTCTGTACGGTGTTTCCAGAAGCTACTTTCTCCAGCCTGCTTCTGGTGACACTGACATTACAAAGATGTGGGACCTTAGAGCTCTTCTCTGAGTGTGAACGGGTTTTCTATTTTGCAGTACTTCAGCTTAGTTATGGAGAGAAGGGAGGCATGGGGGATGCTAAGGGTAGTACCCACAGGATATGGTACATATTCGGCAGGTAAGGAGTGAAGCTGAGGCTTAAGGTTACCCAGCTCTCATGAAGGTTACAGAGTATATTNAGTGAAGCAACCCCCTCCACTCTGGAAGATGATAAAAACAAACATGTGAACAGAAGCCGCTTACCAGTTGTGCTACCCAGCCCCGCTAGGACCTGACTGATGAACTTGTGCTGCCTGAGTGCTTGTATCAAAGAGAANTTGCAGAAGAGGCAATCTGCATCTCATTTTTAATCTTTAGAATTAGTGTCAGTGCAGAAGAGAGCAGGCAAGCCTCAGACAACTTTATTGTGGTTATGAATCATGTGCCTGGGCACAGCAACTGTGATTTGTGGGTTCAGGGCATTTTTAAAGTGCATGACTTTGTGGCTAAAACTTGCCCTTGCAAGGAAAAAAATTAAAATGAGAACAAGGCAGGGGGACACTTAGGCAAAGTGGAGTGACTGCGAGCTGGTCTAGAAGTTTTCAAAAAGCAATGGGATATTTTTCTGTTTTAAACATTAGTTTAGAGTCTTCGAGCTGGAAATCCCAAGCTTAGCCCTACAGGTCTGGAAATACTGCTACCTCGTCTGCAAATCCTGTATTTCCCTCTTGGACAGGGCCCTTTGGAGCTGAAGCAGGGAGTGGCATCTTGCAGAACCTTCTACCAGAGGGCAACATGGCCCAGCCCTGCGGCCAGGTCAGTGTAGCTGAACACTTGCTGTAAGGCCCAGTGGTGGTCAGTACAGCCTTCTCTGTACTAGTGCAGAGCAGACACCACCCTGCCTCTGTTAGGCTGTGTCTGCCTCAATCAGGAAGCAATAGTAACTTTCTGATTAGCTTTATATAGCACTTGGAAGTTGGGATTCAGGTATAGGTTCAGGAGTGGCACATGTAGAATCAGAATACATGGGGAAGCTGAAAGTCTGAGTTTTACATTTGTAGGTGCAGACATAGTGAAGAGATTCTCAGGAGATGTTAGCCCACAGTGTTTTTCAATTTTCATAAGAACAACAGATCTCAGGAGGCTGTCATCTACCTTAGGAGTCTGAGAATAGACCCCTCTGAGCAGGGGATAAGCAAAGGTGATGTTGCTGTGCTATTGAAGGGGCTTGGGAGCTGGTGTGGTTAGATTACTCCTGGCTTGTTCTCCAGGCAGATTGAACAAAAGCTTGCATTTCTAGGAAGGATACTTTCTTCAGTTCTGATTGATTTCCTCTGCAAATATGCTACCTGGTTTTGTAAGGTTACATGAACTCCGTGTATCTCAATACATATGCTGGTAGACTCTTTGCATAGGAGCAGTCACATTTACCACTTTGATTTAAATTGTCTTTGATTCTCCTGTTTAAATCTTGCCCTCCTTTGGAGATGCTTTCTGATCTCTACTTGATTAAAAAGTATACTACAGACCCTCTTCTCCACCGCTGACCATTGGAGGGGTGTATTGGCGAGTTGCTGGGAAATGGGTGCTACACTTGCCCCCGTGTGCATCCCCCAGTACCGAGACCAGTCCATCTATTTTACGTGTTCCTCCACAGAGCCCCTGTGATTATGTGTTTTATCTCGGTCTTGTGTGATGCAGTTGTGTTGCATTGTGCGAGGGCACGCTTTTAAACTGCATGACTTTTGAGTGCTGATTGCAAATTGAACAGGAAAGATTTGCTTGGATTATCAGCAGGAAAACACTAGAAGGCATGACCTTTCTTCTGCTTCTCAGGGCAAAGCAGAGATTTTTGTAGCATTCTGCTTTGAAACAAACTGGAAGCAGGAATGTTCTTATCTACAACAGGTTAGCTGCTGAGGTATCTGTAGGCGTCCTAGGTGTTGAAGGAGGTGGGGTAGAAAAGACATTAAATAGAGATCACTTTAAAAAAAAAAAAAAGTAATGCAGAGATGTGGAAATAGCTTATTCAGGACAAAATAACAAAATCTAGGAAAATTATGCCAAATCAAGCAGTGGAGATGAAAATTTTGCCTGAGCACAGAGTGCAGGCTCTGACTATTTACCATCACGAGGTTAGATTGGGGATAGGGTAAGCTGCAGGGAGTGCAGCAGCTGGGAAATAAAAATGACTATAAGGTCAGTGCTCAGAACCAGGTAAATGAGCTGTGCTGTAGGACAGGACAGGGGCAGCACCACGTTCTGGTGTCGTCCTTGACAAGAACGGCGCTGACAGTGACTGGCTATTCCTTATGTGCTTGTTTGAATTCATGGGGAATTTGCTGTGATAAAGTACAGTACAGCTTGCATGTAAAGACCCAGTGAAAAACTTTGTGACTCTGTCATGACCTTTGTTTTTAACAGTTTTCGTACTTTACAGTACCTTGTAGTGTCTCTGTAGCTGTGTATGACATAGGAGTAAAAACAACTTGCACCTAGGAGTGAGGGGGAGTCTAGCAAATGTGAGCTTTGCAAGGGTCTGGGAAGAGCCTCTGACCGGCCTCCTGATGCACAGAAGGCAAAATCATTTGAAAGGCTCTTCACAGAGAGAGGCACTAAGCTCGGCCCCACCTTTTGTAAAAGCATGTCTTCATGTATGTAGGAATTATACTGGTTTCAGGTGTTAAATGCTGGTGGAGAATAAAGGGGAGAGGCAGTCCCTTAAACATCTAAAACCTTAAATTGTCTTTTGACAAAAGTAACTTTCAGATCCCATTCTCTGTTTGCCAGATGCTGGAAGATAGATTTCCGTTATAAAAAATGATTATGACCTGAATATTTCTCCCAAGCTTTCAATATCAATTTCATGGCAGGTATTAGGGAAAAACACAGTTCTACATGCTATGGGATACTTTGAAATGTTTTTATTTTAAAATACAAATGGAAAAAGATACTTGTTGGAGAATTACAGGAGCAGTTGGTGCATGGTTATATTATGAAGGATCTGAAATAAGCATAACAGTGGCCTTAAAACCTAACTTCTGAATTATTGTCATTTTTGGACATTACTTAATGGTCAAAATTAATGGTCAAAAATTAATGGCTATTAAATCTGGGAGTGAGTACTGGGAGCTGGAAGTAATGCCACATCTGGCCTGTGCATTCAGGTTGGGAATACAACAACATATCTAGACTTCCTACACCAGATGTTTTATGTGTTACATGTTTAAATTTTGAAGTTTCTTATAAATTCTTCCCCAGACCAGTCCTTGCTTATGATCTAAATTTTGACCTTCACATCCATGGCTGCAGCCCAACTAACTTCTGTAATTTACCTGCTCCTTCACAGTTCTGCTGGCTGCGCAGGAGCCAAACTCAGCTGTGGTGCAGCAATGGGAGCATTTGGGGAAGAAGTCGCTAGTTATGATGCATGTCGGGGGCAGAATGTAGTCCTAAAGAAGTACAGAAAATAGATGTTGAGGATGGGAGACTTACCTAGTCCAAGCTGGTGAATGGCTTTTCCAGGAATGATAACTTTGAGCCACATAATGGAAATAATAGAACTGACGTAAAAGAATTGGTCAATGAGGTGATGGAAGCTCAGCAAGTGGTGGAAAACGGTCCTGACTTTTCTTGCTCTTCATTAGTGTGATATCAGGATTCATCTAAAGTTAGCTGTGTATGTAGAAGTACTCTCTTTGTGACTATGACTGGCTTTTGAACACTGATACAGTGCAGAGCACAGTATAGTATCTCTGTGCATGTCGGTCCTATGGCCAGCTGAAAGGGAGAGTGGTGTTCAGAGGGCTGTGCTCAAACCCAGCTCTGCTATGGGCTTCCCAGGTGACCTTGAGCAATATAAAAATAGGGCTAATGATATATATACGATGCTGCAGAACCACGGAGCGAGCATACTGTTGTTACATGCGTACTAGCAGCGTTGTTGTTTGCAGAAGTGGTTTCATAAACAAAACCAAATTGTCAGCAAATAGTTTGGCGTTTTTTTGAGAGAAGGCTACAGTTTACTGCCTGCAGAGAGCACCAAGGAGTAATTAGTAAAAGCTGCTTGAAGTCCTAGGCAGATGATGGAGCCAAACTGTGATTATGATTCCACACCACAAAAGCTGTTTGGGAGGAGACTTAGCTATTTGCTCATTCATGACTTAGACCTCATCATGCAACAGTAGCCACATTTGTGCAAACATTTGCTCATTCTGTGACAAAACCACTCATATTGGCAGGTTAGGAAATGTAGCATTTTTGTATTAAAAGGCAATAAGTAAGCCTTGCCTGTAGCTGTAGACCTCGTTAAGTAACATGCTATTAAGCTCAATTAGAATGGCACAGTGAAAATAGATGTAATAATTCCGCAATGAAACAGCATGTAAAGACCTGAATAAATGACACATTATTACTATGAATAATGCTCCCTCCTATGAGTAGAACCATTGAAGTCGGCCCTATGTCTCTGTTCCGTGGTGTATCTGTTACTGTTTTGTTGACTTTGTTTTGATGCTTTATGTTGGCTGAAACATTTTAATGTTTTTTTTTAAAACTCAGTAACTGAAACTTGCTAAAGTGGTGGACAACACATCTTCTCTGATCCTTTTGGCTTTGCTGGTATGGACTGAAAAGAAGCAGCCTCTCCATTCCCTTTCTCCACAATCGTACAAGACTGCAAGCTAGTTTGTCCTATAATATGCTTTTTCGAGTGTGTGTAAAACCATCCTGTCCCTGCATGATCCATGTAATACATGGGAAAAAACTTCCCATCTAGTAACTGATGAGGGCAATTTCCTGTAAGCCAGCTCTTCTTGTGGTCTCTGGTTTCCAGCCAGTTCTATTTTTACCATCTTTTCCTTCTTTTTTTTTTTTTCTCCCCCTTAGTGTCTTTCTTGATTTATTTAAAAAAAAAGAGTGTCTCTGTTTGGCAATCTGTTACTCTAATGGTTCCTAAATCCAGACAGGCTACAGTTTTAAAAGGCGTCACCAAAAGCCGTGAAGGTAATGTGTATCTTGATCATGTTTAATTAAAGCTTTTGAGACACATCATAAAGTCAGCATTAGCTGATGGGAGTGCATGAGAGCGAAGCCTTGGCTGTGCTGGTTGTCATTGCCAAGTTAAAGCCAGGTCCAAGTACTTCTGTATTACTGTAGTCAAAATTGTTCTGTTCCTGGCACTGCAAACACTTAAACTGATGTACCATGTTGTTCATGTGAATAAGGATCTATGAACACGTAAGTAGTTGCAGTAGCAGGCCTGATAATTCACCTGGCTTTAGTGAATAAAGCTGGGGGGACTGACGCTGAGGGTGCAAGAGGGATCCAGCAAGTCTGGTGTCAGTGGGGGAGGTCTGAATGTATGGGCAGAATGAGGAAATGAAAGGAAATCCAAGTGGGAGTGCAGGAGGCTAAAGGTGTGAGAGGAGAGCCATTTAGAACAGTCACCTTACATTAAAGTAAATGGAAATCTTGGCTGCAGTTTTAGAAGCATCATGGTGCAAGGCATGTGTGTATTTAAAACCAGTCTCAGTCTGTTTGAACTTTTCCCCAGGACTTTAGGAATCTGGGAACCTTTCAAAAAAAAAAAAACCAAACAAAAACAAACAGTTAATGCCACGCAGGAGAGTGGGCTGGAGGTATGACTTTATGATGTTAGAAGTTCTACTTGAAAGGTATTCTGCTAGTCAGATTCCTAGAAACACAAAAGGAGGAAAGCAAGGTAATGCTGTGACAGTTACTGTTTCACACATAATACTGTCAGCATTGGAGCACTGCGGCCTTACTTGGGGAAGATTTGGTCCTTCTTCAGGCATACTTCTTTTCCCGTGCCCCTCGACCGTGTAAATCACGTCTTTGGACTGGATCAAGAAAGCTGCACATTCTGCAAGCAAAATGCCAGAAGAATGCAGCATATGCACAGGACAAAGGGTAGGTTACCTAACTAAGGGACAGATGTGGAGGTTTTATCTACCCAGTTTCTGTCGTTTAGGTAGCTGCCTTTTCAGTTTAACAATACTGAATCCTACCTTTCATTTCTACCCTTCAAGTCACCAAGGCATCTCCTGTCCTCTACTCATGCAAAGGACTCAAGGCACTTCTAGCAGGAGAGTGGGGAAAGCCTCTCTGAGGCTCTCCAAGTGTCAGCAGTGGGCTGCTCCAGATTGATGGAGGGTCTCATAGCAAGGAACACGGTGATGAGACTTATGTGAGGAGCCAAGATTGTCAGCAAGGATGCGAGCTGTAGCCTTGCTTTCCCGGTGTGCCTGGGGCAGTTGGCACAGGTGTAGCTTTGCTGGCAACTGCTTTGCTGGAGACTTTTCTGCTAAAGCAGGTGCTTGGTGCCCCCATCTGACTGCCTGGGCATGAAGCTGGGACTAAGAACTGGTCCCTGGGTTTCTAAAAATAGCAATCCCGGGTGCGTACTTTTTATTTTGTTACCTTATTTTCTTACCATCTCTGCATCTCTGAGTTCTGTCTTGCACAATTTTCAGTTTGTTTAGCTTTTTTTTCTTTCAGTTTCTTTTTCTCACAGTCACTGTAGTGGAAGGGGTGTGTGTGTTAGCGTAAGATTTAGCAGGACTTCAGAAGCAGGTAGGTTTGCATTTGTATGGAGGGACTTTTTTATCCCTTTTTTTGTGTTGCCCTTGTATTAGGACAGGAAGTATGGGTTTAACAAATAGCACATAAACCATTCATGTTTTAGTGAGCTTATAATGACGTGCAGTGTTTTATGCAATATATAAAACATGGTATGCGTCTTCCATTTAGAAGGCTGTGTACGCTTACTGTCTTTGATGTAATTCAGTTGACAGCAGTGGGGTTGTTCCTGACTTACGCCTAGATAAATGAACAGGGAGTAAAGAGCAACGCAAGTTCACACACAGTGTGTGCTGACTCATTTGATTGTGCTCTTATGTGTAGCAGAAAATGCTTTTAGGGTACTCCTGAGGAATGCATCAAAGTAGTGTCTCAGATACCAAGTTCAAGTTTAGTTAAGGGCTATGTAAAACCAGGAGCTTGTGATACGATTCATAATGAAGGTGAAAAATCAGTGTTTTCAAGTGAGGAAAGGACTACCATCCAGTGGCCTGACCAAATAACATGCAGGACTGTGGTGTTTGTTGTTTTTTTAATTGCATTTCTAATTAAACTGGACCAAAGGGTTATTTTAAATGGGTTGCTTCTGGACAAATAGTTGCTGATATGAACAAGCCCCTGCTTGTTCAGAGGGGTTTGGACTAGACCATCTCCAGAGGTCCCTGCCAACTTCAACTAGTCTGAGATTCTGTTCTGGGAATGCACAAGGATTTTTGTTTTTTATAAAGTAGTTTGCTTTGTGCTCTCCTTAGTTGTCTGACTGCGTGCTCCATTTGGGATGTTTCTACTTTGTGAGTTACCTCATCTCAAATTCCTCCTTGCCTTCTCCTTTCCTTCGCTGGGACCCGATCTCAGGTGATGTTTCATCATGGTGGTCTAGGAAACTTGCCTTTTTATGGTAGTTCTTGCACCTCTCTTGGCTTTGGGTGTTTTTGCAGCGTGAAATAAGCAGCAGGCTGCAGCACATCAGGGCTCACTGTGGCTGGCCTGAGCCTGACTTTGTATCTGGATCAAAGCATCTGAAGTGTGCTTAGGTGGAGCCATCTTCTCCAATATGATGGTGGGCTGTCAATAGCTTGTTTTGCCTTTCTCATGCCAAAGCCTTCCAGATCACATCAATAGTCTGGGCCTGTCCTAATATGCTGAATGTGACTAATCTCTTTGTCCAGAGAGCTTGGGTTGAAGCATCCTCTTAGCATGAGCCAGGGATTTACAATATGGCTGGTGGTTGAGTCTGATCTGACAGCAGACTCTTAACTGATGGTGTAGCCGTGTGCTTAGTGTCTTCTGTTTCTCTGGGGCTTTCTGAGGACAGCTCGGTCCTGCCTACACATCTTGCTGGCTCAGTTCTCTCTTCAGTTCTCTCTTCTCTCTGTTGCGCCCTAGTTAGCTTTTTCTTTTGTGGACACAAAGACTGTGTGGCTCTGAAAGAAACATCTTGCTCTCTTGTCTCCAGAGTTTCTAGTTGAATAAATACAGATTTTACCATTGCTCATCTGGGGGAAGAAAAAAATATTGTAACTGGTGAAGATTAAGTCGTCATCATTTAGGACTCTATTGCAGCTTCCAAACCTAGGTGATAAAGGATCAGCACACCAAACACTGATGCCTGAGAGTTCAGAGCCTATTTATTCCTTTTTTTAAATTAAGGATTATTTTGCATGATGAGTAGATGAATTGAAACAGCAGTAACTAAGTCAGCAGCAAGCCTGCCAATGAGTCTGTGGGCCTGTGATGAAAACTGTTAAGTAGTTGACACACAGCTCAAATTGTGTGCAGAAATCAATGCCAGAAGTAAATCCTATAAATGATTAACCTTGGGACCTGTGGAGGGCAAAATACAGAGCCTTGCTGTTCGGAGCACCTGTAGTAACTCAGCTTTTGGAGTTGTGCATGAAGCCACATAAACAACTCCAAATCTGGCTGAAGGAGGGGAAGGAAGAGGGGTAAGTATATCTGGTAGTTTTAGTTATGTTGCCATGGTGACAACAGCCCATAAGCTCAAGCAAAACCAACACTAATCTATAATTGAAAAGTATAGCAGATGCAAAGGCGCGTTGCTGGTTGCAGGAATTCAGGTAGCAGCAGGTTCACTGCTGTGTTCATCCATCATGCTCAGCCCTGCCCTCATCCTGAAGAGTACTTTTATTTACTGCTGGTTTCCAAAGGTTCCTTGTCACTTAAAACACATACATTTATTTCTTGTAACAACAAGTTAATGACACCTGCCAACCTCTAATCACAATCAGAGCTTTTTATGTACTGCACATAATAGGCTTACGGTACACATACTCTATCTGTTAATCATACTGTCTTCAAAAGGTGAAGCCAGCTTCCATCTGTAACTTCTGGAGCTGTTGAGTGTGTGTTACAGTTGTCCTGTGGAAGCTGAATAGTCCTGTACAGACATAAGGTTAAAGCCTTGAGTCAGTGAAGCCACCAAGCACATGATTTACTGTAAGTGCTTAAGTGCTCTGCTAAATAAGGATGGATTGCCCAAGTGCTTAAAGTCATATAGATGCTTAAATGCTTTGTAAACTCAGTGTTTAAGGACTTATCCCAAAGGATGCTGTAGGAGCTTTCACTGAAGTAAGTGAGGATGAAGGGGACTTCATGCAGTGCTCAGCAACTACAAGAATTGTGTGAAAGAAAGGATGTTCTTGCTATTGCGTATTTTACCATGAAAAAAATATCACCAAAAGGCATGATTTTCAGGTTTGTGTGTTTTGTTTTCTTTGTGGTTTTATGGGTGTTTTTTGTTTTTTTTTGGGGGAGGGGGTGGTGTGTGTGTGTGTTATAATAAGAATTTAGATAATTTAGTCAGTTTAAAACCTGCCTTGAGTATAAAACCAATATAGGTGGGAAACAGGACAGAATTCCATCCTTTCAAGGTTGTGAATAGTCCTTTTCGATTCCAGAGACATTTTTTTTAAAAAAAAAGTTAAAATAGGAAGGTAATCTTTCCATTCAAAATCAAGGTTATGATCCATCCCTTACAACAGTTTTCAAACTCATGTTAAACACGCCGGGGTACTTGTCTTTTAAGATCACTTACAAGTGTTAGTGGAATTGTGTACTTTGTTTTACTTGTGTTTAAAACAAGAGAGATACTTTAAAAACAAACAAAACATCCTGGTATAAAATGCTGACTCTGCCACACCTACGATGTTGCCCTCTAGCCCAAGTAATCTAAAAATAATAAAAAATCTGCTGCTTTAAAAAACAGCTGAGGCATTTAAAGTAATAGCCTCTGTCTAGAGAAACTGTGTGTTTATACCATATAAATGAAGGATTTATTTTTCCTTGATATTTAAAGATCACTGAGATAGCAAACTCCTTGGAATTCTTCCTGTTTTTCAATAATACCCGTATTTTCAAAATCTGAAACCCTTTCTGCCACACAGCTTCCCACCCAATGAAAATAGGTGCATATAATTTCATGTACAATAGCATTCTTACCATGCAAGAAGAGATTCTGGAGTTGCTAGAAAATCTGTTTGTGATATGCTTTTACTGCTCATTTTCCACAAAAACATTGATACTGCACAACACCTACATATCTATATAAATAATCTTGTGTTTGTACAGTACCTGGTACAATACAGCCCCATTCTCAGCTGTTTCCTAAACATTTGCAATCAAAATAAGCAGTGTTAATCTTTGGCTTCATAGGTGTAACCTACCGTAAAGTTGCTCAGGTGGAGAACTGTTGTGCAGAAGGAGCAATGCGAGTGTAGACAGAAAGGAATGCTTTCTCTTGTAGGAAAAGAGAACAAAGAAGCGCTCAGGGCAGTGCCTGCTGGTTGAGTTTCGTGAGCCATCAGGGCAGAGCATGTGCCAAGCAGAGCGAGGGCAAGCCAGCAGCATTGCGTGTGGCCACAGCCCTTGTTCTGCGCCGGGTGGGGTGGCAGCATGTGGGGCAGAGCTGCCATGTCATTTGGCTTATCAGGCCAAGTTGGTGCTGAGACATTAATCTCTTTTAGAAAGGTGCCTGCTTTTGCCTTGCTGTGACCACGGCAGTTGCTGGCAGGGAAGGGGCCGTCGTCTGAAGTGGGGAGCTCCTGGAGACCATCCCTGGGAGCCAGATGGTGCTTGTGCGGCTGTGCTGGGGTAAGCCCACTCTAGTAGTGTCCCCTCTCAGGGCACTGTGGCAGCACCTGTGGCCGAGCAACCAGTGTGCAAAATGTGGGGAGGTGGCTCACCTCCACCCAGCATGGCCCTAGGTGAGCACCAGACTGCGAGAGGCTGTTGTTGTAAAGAGATGATACAGAATGTTAGATTGTAATAGTTGATCAGTTCTGCAGAACAAGTGAGCACCCTTATGAGTCGTGGTTGTGAAATTAGATTTTTTTTGCATACTGCTGGTGAGACGCGTAAGCTATGCCAAGCCTTGGTGTGAAGGAGGCAAATAGGATCTTTCCCTGCTGAGCAAATCATTAACTCCGCACTCCCTACAAGAACGTTTTTCATGTTGGCCTTGCTAGTTCAATATGAGAAATTTCAGGAAAGGAAATTTTTGTGATTAGACAAAAAGTTTCAGTTTCATTGCAATTTTTCTTTTGATTTGGGGAGTGGGAGTGGCAAAATCCAAATAAACCTGCTAAACAGTAAAGGAAAAAGGCTGGGAGGTTTTGTGAATGTTTTTATTCTTACACTTTGTTTTCATATTTTTCCAGTCCAGATACAGCGTATTCCTTGAACTCAAGTATTTACCCCAGTACTTCTAAGGCTCAGAGTTACATGCAGGAAGGAGGAAAAAAGGCCATGTATTCTCTTTCCCTCCTGCCCACTCCTCTGTACTTTCTGTGTCCATACGAATAAAAAAGAAAATTGTTTTCTTTCTAACCTTGCTTGAAAACAGCCCTCATTAAACTCTTTGCTGGAAGGAAGATGGGATGGGACACCAGGGCATTAAAGGGCTCCTCTGTCCGGCTCAGGAAGCGCCTTACATAAGGAGCCACCCCAGCGCCGCGGAGCTGAGGGCACAGGGAGAGGCTGTGTCTTTTAATGTGACCCTGGCTGGGATCCCTTGTGGAGGTCTCGCAGCTTCAGGGGTGGCCCTGGGAGAACAACATGGTGTTTCTTCCCCACCAGCCAAAGTGCCTCTGTGCTCCGCCAGGTCCCTGTTGGCGTACCCCTGCTGCTGCCTGCAGGGCTGAGATCGGCACAGAGCTGCCTCCGGCCCTTTTGCTGCTGACGGGCATTGCAAGGGAGATGAAACTTTGTCATCTAATAGTACCCCGCTGCTTGAAGAAATGATTGGTCTTTTTATGGCATATATAGTGCTTTTCTTATGCTTTCCTACCTGCTTTTTCTCACCAAATGACCCAGCTAGTGCCCAGAAGGTGTTCATGTTATTGCTTCTGAACTAAAACTTTCTGCGGTGTAGCAATATGCACCCCATGGTGCATTGCACATGGCAGAAAATGGAAGGCTAAAATCTATCAGAAAGGCTCTTTGCTGCCCCTAGCAGCAGGATATTAGCTCAGAGGGAATGTAACAGGACAAAATGATAGTGTATTAAATTGAAAATCACAATAATGGAGGGGAGAAGCAGCTGTGTTGGGAGCTGTCAAAGCTGCAAATAAAAGTAATTGGGTGGGTGAAGGAGGCTGGTTAGCCGGAAGTTAGAGCTCATTCCCTGCTTCCCTCGCTGTGTTTCAGGGATGCAGTGCATGCACCTGTGCTAGTGCTGCTTTTCTTTTGATTCACTGTCCTTAGTCACAGAAAATGTCATTCAATAACTACCTAGATTTTTGGTGCTTTGATAGACCTGTTTTTCATATCCACTGCATACAATCCCTATTATGTGTAGTAATCTTGCAAACGTTTCAATACGATACTTTTATCATATCTCTTTTTGGTATTTTCTGAACTTAACTCCTGTTATTTTAGTTGTTCTCTATAGGACTTGCATTATTGGAGTAGCAAACCAGATAGCTGAAGGGAACGAGCTCCAAATAATCCTCACAGAGAAATGGCTGTCAGTCCCTGGTGTTTTCGGAGGGGCTGCGCTGGCTTTGACAGCTCTGCTGACCTCAGCCGGAGCTGTGTGACACAGGTGAGGGGGATGCTGCTGATGCACAAATTAAACCCAAGTGTGGCTCCTAATGTTCTGATGTCCCATCCGCAGTTGTATTTGGTTCAGAGGCTCTGAAATTGATTGCTTAAATCTGAGCTTTTTTTCTGCACTGTCAGCTTTATCCTTGTCCACATCAAGTACTCGGAGCAAGTTGCCTTGGGAGAATTCAGCCGTTGGCTGCTTCTAATTCAGAAGACAGATTTTCTGAATTGTGAAGCACATGTTTGTGTCCTTGTATTACCCTGTGGCTCTGTCAAACCAGAGTTTTTGTGTGTCAGCTTAGCGGGACAATGAGAGGTGGAAAGGGAAGAGATGCAAAAGGGCAGAAGTGCAGTCAGTTCAGGAAGAAATGCGGTACTTTGCACCACACTGGCCTGCTGTGTGTGGTGGCTGTCCTGCTGCTTCTTGTGCAGCCTGGCACCCGCTCGGACTGGCACGTAAATGAATGAACACCCAGTTGCCATTGAGAGACTTTATTTTCTATAATGCGAGTACAGCATTTCTACCATATAGGAAACCTACCCAGATTCAGGCTTTTGGCAGCATCCCAGAATCCTGTAGGTATTTAGGTTTTGTTTAAAGAGGAAGACATACCTTGCTCTGCTATGGAGGTAAAAGAATGGTGACTTAACGGTAAGTAGGCTGTGTGACAATGCAGTGACTACCTAAGAAGCGAGTCACCTTGTGCTCTGTGTTAGTTTACTGTTCATATGTGAATTTCTGACACGTTCTCACAGTCCCGCGCAGGGCTCTAAGGAGATAGCAGAGGGAGTCACAGGGCTTCGTTGGTGCATGTGTAGATGGCTGCAGCAGCATCGCTGGCAGCATTTGCCCTCATGAGAGCCTGGGCTTCCAAGAACAAACCTTACCACAGCGTGTGTCCTGGGACCAGCATGCTGGGAGAGCTCTCTGATATGGGTGCATTTGCACAGCTGTCACATGTAAATGTAGAGTGAAAAAGGCTTCTACAACCAAATTATTCACATTTATCTAGCAAGTGATCCTGAGTAATTTGGTGGGCTTGACACCAGTTGTGACAGTACACTTTGGAGGGTTATTGGTATCATCAAGCAGCTTGTGTCTGGTTGCTGCTTTTTTGTAGCTTCTCTTGCCTTATTTCTTCTCTAAGAACTGTGTAGGTGTTGTGATTTAAGTTTTGTCTTTCTACTAACTACAGGAGATAGACACGACATGGTAGATATTATCACAGAATCAAGGAACCAGGTTCCCTTGGTCTGTTCACTGGCTTCTCATTTGGTTTAGCAGTGACTATAAATCTAGCAATTCCTGCTTCCATATAGAGCCTGCACCTGGGCTTTCTGTCAGCCATGGCTATAAGAAAATGGGTAGGTGAGGCCAAAATGTGAAATAGCAATCTATAAACAGCTGGTTACAGAGCTGTGTTTCTGGCAAGAATTTACGGTGGTATAAGAATGAATGACAATGAATTTTGTGCGCTTCACAAAACATTAGAACAGAGCTGATTGAGGCATGTAGCCTTGTAAAGCACATAGTGCCATCTCTGCAATAACGGTGGTTTCTTAAACACTTGTGTATAAGAGCTGCTTATGAAGCAGCTTTTTATACAGGTGTTTAAGAAACTGTTTCAAGTATCTTCCTCAAGAAGTGTATTGCATGTTTCTTACGCCCGGGTTGTATTGTTTGCATCTGCTACAGTTTTAGTTAAGTAAGGACGGTTTTCAGTAAGATTAGTTTTGCATTTAAAGTCACAGGTATTATGCTGATGCCCTTGAAGGAGGAGCTTATTTTTTCAGTAATCCGATATGTTGCAAAATAGTCTTCTATGCAGTGATGGAAACAGCTGTCAGCTTTTAGTAGTAGTTAGAAAGGAGAGGTGATAGGCATCATTGCAAATCGCGACAGGCCACAGATGAGTCAGTTAAATTAAATGTTGGCCTTTTGAAAGGGATGAACACAGTGTGCTGTGTGGAGGGTGCTGGTGCTCCGTCCGGACTGGGTAGATGATAACCAGTACAAGCAGTTATAGAGGTTGTCCATTATTTGAGATGGCAGAATTCCTGTGCTTTCAAGCAAAAGTCTTGGTTTTACAACAGCATGCGAGTGAAACATTCACACTAATTATGTTTATCTGAATATTAGTTATGTTGATTCATGACACTGGCATCAGGCTGTTGGATTAAAGATTGCTTGACCCTAGAAACTGTTTGTGCTCGTGAGAGTACAAAATGCTACTTTGTGTGTGATTGTGCAAATGGGACCCTCTTGTGCCTGGGTGGAAGGTAAGCATAGAGTTTACCTCACCACAGCCAGGCTTCTGAAAAGAGCTCAGCTTGCAGAAATGGAGAAATCTGGTCCTGGGGTCCATCCAGGAGAAGCATTCAGCTGCGTTTGGCAAAAGAGCATGGTGTGAGGAGGTGCTGCCTCAGGGAGCATGGTGAGTCTCTTGGCCGTGGCATAGGACTCTCTATGGCTAGAAATGCTGGGGAGGAGGAAGAAAGCTGTCCAGAGTCACATGCCAATATTTTGAGGGTCCCTTAGGTGAAGTTTATTTTGCTTTCTAGGAAGCTGCAGTATTTAAACTGACCTGAAGCAGCAAACAGATGGAAGGGTATATTCTGTCAGAGAGCGCGCTGTATTTTTGGCTTTTACTTCAAGCGAGAGTTTGTAGGTGGCTTGCTTAGTGTTCTATGAATTTGATACTCTATATATTGCTAAGTGGGCCTTTTTTTGTAAGTAACATACATAATTTTTCATCCTTCTTAAGCTTAAATTGCTTCTTTGCCCAGAAGTTAAAAATGGATTCCTTCAAAAGTATGTGCCCTGTCAGACCATATGTTCTGCTGCGGCAGGGAACAAGTCATTCATGTTGCCGTGACTGGGAGTTATTTATATCCTGCAATGGGACCATATATTTCACTTTTCAGATGAGCCAGTGAATTCTGGTTTTGTGTTTATGTATCTGAAAGACAGGATTCTTTTCTTTATTAGGCTTTTAAGTGAACAGAGGCTTTTTCCTGTTAGATCAAACTCTGCTTTCACCAGTGCATGTGTTTGGAAGTTTCCTCATCTCACTGAGGCCATACCCAGTTAATAGAGGAGGAGGAAAGTGAACATTCTTGGGAAGGTTTGTTCTCATCATGTAATAACTTCTTATAAAATAAGAACAAAAATAAAATGTTGCAATGCTGATTAAATAAAGGGCAGTAGAAGTCAGGGGCTCGGAAATAGCATGGTTCTCCCTTTTTCAGGGTAAGCCATTCAGCATTCCAAACTGGCTCCTGCTGGGAGCAGCAGACATCACCAGCAAGGTATTTCCTGGCTCCTTTTGCCAATGCTAATAATAATAATAACAACAATAATAAAAATAAAGAGAAAGACTGAAATCTGAACTAAGTCAATTGTGACTTCATTTGGCAGCACAGACCTGCTCTACATAACTTCTGCCTCTATTTTGTTAGTCATATGCCTGCCAAGAGCTTCTGATTAATTTGCCTCCTTCTCCCTCCCCTCTTCCCCCTGCCGAAGGGAAGGCAAAGCATATTACGTTGTGTGAGCCACAGGAACATATGGGCCGGGGGAGCTTCAGCCAACCAGACGGAGGGCTCGGCTGGGGTGTGAGGGGCTGCTCCGAGCGAGGGCACTGCCTTGGACACAGAGGTTGGGGTGTCTCTCCTCAGGCTCTGTCTCAGCCACGCTGCCTCTCCTGAGCTCGCCTGCTTCTTCAGGTTTAAATTCTTCCTGGCTTTTCCTGGTGCTTGTCTCTCAGCTTGGGCCTCCTTCCCAACCCAGTTTGGCCACACTGACCATAAGAGATAGGTGCCCACCTTTTCCTCCCTACCTCCCCTGAAAAAGGAGGAGTAGAAAGCGACTTTTTTTTATGTCCGCTAGTCCAATGGGAGAGAAGACAGCTTTTGTGGGAGCACAAGGACTCTCTATTCCTTTATGTGGGTGCCTAATCCAGGTCAGATCCTAGCCCTACTTTAAAATACTTCAGGTCCTTTGATCTTTGGTTACATCAGTGACAGTGAAATAAAATGTCTATGGGGCAGAGTGGTGGAGAGGAAAGGGAGTTTGTATGTAAAGGGGTGAAAGCCCGATCTGCTGCAGATACATAACAAGAAGGCAAGCCTTGCCAAGAAATTTCAGCGTTGCAGGGAAAGGTGTGAGAGTGTTTCTGAAGTTTCAGAGTCCTGCAGAGAGTAATCAGGAAGGAATGACTGGGAATTTCTTTTTTATTGAGGGGAAAGGAAATATGTGAAAACATTTTAAGTGTGAGACTCTAAGCGGCCTCTGCTTATGAAAGGGTCTACCCTGAAGAGGCAGGCTTAGATTTGTGGTACATTAAAATGAAGTAACAGTTTAATGTAATTGATAGTGGTTTATGACACATCAGTTCCAGTTTCTGCTTTGTTAAACACTTTTGAAGATGCTTCAGTGCACCCAGCTTCCCTTCCCTAGCTGCTGGGAACTCTGTGAACCACTGGCTTGTTCATCTCCAGCCAGAGCTGGAAATGCTGGATTGGTCCCAGCCTCCTGTTTTGCCTAGGCAGCACCTGCATTTCACCTGGTAGAATCTAATATGCAGATATAAGCATCATTTCTGGAATCAGTTAGAAACTGTTTATCCACATGTCTCTCTGTGTGTGTTGCTTTTTTCTGAATTGTTAAATTCACTGTGGAAGAAACTGCTTTCAATGGAGCTTGATTCTGATGAGCCTGTATAGGTTAAAAGGAAAGAAGGTGTTACTGTCCAGAAATCACTTTCTTTTGGCACATGCTCCTCTAATTCTTTCTGACCTCACCTGAAGCCTTTTATCTGACATTGCTTTTGGATTAAGTGTGCATTGCTGATGGTGCATTTGGCTGTAAAGATGAAATTGGTAATGGTTTAATTGATTTTCAAGGGTAGAAGAAAATGCAGTTTTCGATAACCATTGCAATTTTGGGTAATGTATGCTAACACTGATGTATGGTCCACTCAGAGCTAATGATAACCTGGCTGACCTGCCTTGGCTTTAAAATGCCTACTAGAGCTTGCTATAGCCTTGTAAAGAGATTTTGTATTTTTGTGTCTGTCTGCTGCTGGGTCTTTACTGTGTGTCTCCTTAGCTTTGCATCAGGATTTGATTATCAGCACATAAACAAACCAGGTTGCTTCAATTATTTCTCCTGCCAATACTTTGACCCTGTTGTTGTGGCTCCTTGGGGTGGAGGGGCTTTCAGTGAGGGGTTGAAAAAGATGTACCCTCCCAGTTTGTACCAGAGGACAAAAAATGTATAGACTCTTCTCTAGCTGTTTCTTGGGGCAGCACATGATTTGTGTGTCTCAATGATGGTTTCATGAAAGCTCAGGTTAACAGCCCTACATGTTGGGTTACTAGATAGCTTGGTAGCTTTGTCGGTGGAAACTGGGCATCCTTGTTAGGCATCCCATGGCTGCTTAAGAACAGCAGCAGCAGACTGGAAAGACTGCAGTCCACTGGCTCTTGCCTGACCTGCTGTTGCTACAAAGTTCCTGCCAAGGAGTTCAGAAGGAAACTTGAGTTTTACTTCAGAGCACTGAGGAAAAATATTTAAGAGTTTGGAGATTAGTTGTCAGCACTGGAAGTGGGGCTTGCCAGAAGTAGTGACAGACCAAGCTTTTAAGGAAAACAATGCTGCACCGCGGACTGACAATATCCCCCCATAATCTGTATTAAAAATAGATCTTACAGGCTCCAGTTTTAGCATGATCCATTCAGTAATTCATATGGCATTCCATATGTTAGGGTGAGAGGAAGGTGGAAATAGTGGGAGTTGGGGAAAAAGACACTGACTGATCCAGATCCTTATGCCATTTCAGTTCAGTTAATTGCATGCATTTAAAGTGTCATAACGTGAGCAGATGGGGTGTTTCACAGTTATGTGGTGTGTGTGTATATATATACATACATATATATATATATAAAAAAAAAGTTTCCCTAGCATTTGATTCCACAGGGCCGCACTGAGGCTTTACCAACCACTCAGACCGTGCCTGTGTGGGGGAGAGGATGGCAGTAATCAGTGGTGGGATGGGATGAATGAGTGATCTAATACTGGAATTTTCAAGACCATGTGAGTTGTGCATGCGTTCAGTGAACAGTCCCAGAGCTTGTAGCTTTGCATTTGGTGGCAACCTCAAGGAGGCCTTTCCGCGGTTGTCATGTCTCATTGTTTGAAGCCACTCAGCTCTGAAATCAGAAAAAAACTTGTTCAGGGACCTGGGCTTCGATCTTACTTAGTGCTTTGACACCAGCGTAGCTTCCCTCAGTCTGGGGAATGGCCCTTTGAGAAGAAGGAGAATTGGCCCTGGCAGCAGCGACTTTGTGTCCCGCAAAGCTGCAGGACTGCGGGTTCCCTGCTGTGGGCAAGGCTGCTGTGTGCCCGTAAGCACTGTCCCGCTCGGGTGCGCTGTGGTTACAGCAGGATGACGGGCAGTCTCCTGGGCAGGGGCTGACATCCCACCCCTCCTGGCTCCGCAGCCTCCCCCTCACTGGCAGTGCCAGCACTGGGCCTGTGATGGCACCCAAGTCACCTGTCCGCATGCGGTGACGGCGCTCTGCATTCCTGGTCTCGTCCCTCCAGGACAGCCTTTTGAAGGATATAGTAAAGCCCTTTGAAGGATAGGGTAAAGCAGATGGTGCTATGCTTGTACATAATAAACAGCAAGCCAATGAATAAGCCTGTTTGTCAGCTTGCGCTTTGCTCTGCGGCATCTATCCCATGTTGGTGTTTGCTGGGCCTTTCTGCTGGAGCCTCTGCTCCTGCTGGGAGCTCACTGGGGAGAGGTTTGCCCAAAGGGGCCCCTGCTCCCTCTTTTCAAACACTAGTCCCTAAGGTCAGACTTTGTTCAGGTTGGCTCTTCCACGAGAGCAGCCGGGCTTTCAGCAGGACACTGATGTGGGCTTGTCATTCCTTGACAAGTAGTGCATTTCTTGCACTACTTGATGTAGTGCAGTGTCATTTCTCTGAAGTGTCAGGTAAGGCAGAATTATTTTTTTTAAATCCACGGCCCCCTCCTGATGGACTAACAGGGGTCAGCAACTGTAAGTGGCCTAAATCCAGCAAGAAGGATCGGCAAATGCAATCTGCTGGGAGAACAGAAAGGGCTGAAAGAAAAGTGTGTTTCCCAGCATTGCAGTGGTTAAAGCTCAGGTGATTTCTAGCACCCAGGTGTAATCAGTGGATGCTGTTTGAGAAGCACTTAGGCTGAGTTTTTCTAAAACCCCCAGTCCTTTGGTGGCCTTAACAGACAACGTGTTGTAGCAGACAATCGAAATATCCTAGAGAAATATCACAAGTTAACAAAGGCTCAAGCAGCCTTACCAGATGTGAATTTTCTGACTCTTGACCTGCAACTCTCTGCAGCAGGTGTAGGCTTTTTGTGTTTTGTTTGCGTGCTGGTTTTTTTTCATGCGTGGAAGCTGGTTATGTTGGCTTGTCCCTGTATCTTTTTATTAATAAAGCTGTTCATGATTTATTAATGACTTCTCATAGTTTCCCTTTATTAAGAAGTGCAATAAATACTTGCTTCTGTGTTCTACAAAATTTAATCTCTGCATAGGAAATAATAAGAAATTAAGTTGGAGAGAGGAATGGTAGTTTCCAAATGAAAATGCAGGATGATTTTGTCCCTTAAAAGCCTCACATAAGCAATGAATAGAGAATAAATCCTATAATGAAAACCTGTTCCTTGTCTACTAATCTCTTGTCCTGTGAAAGCTCTATCAGCCAGAAGATTTATAGCTGAGTGTAAGCAATGAAATGTCAAAGAAAAATGTTGCCAGTTGTCCAGGTTCTGAGATTTTTGGTTTGCGTTGACTGGAAAGCAATTAAAAAAGATTAATGAGGGCAGTACAAAATACTAGGCAATTTGCAATTCCTGTGAATAAGGGCTACTATGAAGTGAGCTGAATCACAAGTTTAATGTACTTGAGCTCTCTTGGGGTTCAGTTTCTAGTCTGAGCTCTGCAGTTGTGGGAGTGAGTGTCTTTGGGGGGACTTGTACTGAGGGTGGGGTGAACGGCCCCTGGAGCTGCCTGTCTGCTCACTGAAACGCTGCTGAGCCATGCACAGCTGGCTGTTTCCAAGCTTGCAGCCAGGTCTGCAAAGAGGGACGATCCAGGGAGACTCAAGAAAATAGCACAGTGCCCAAAAGCCAGGAGTTACAAAGGTGAGTCTACATGTTGGAGATCCCTAGCAGCTAAAAGAAAATAATGCAAAAAAAGCCCACTGTCCTCATAAACTGGATTCTGTCTGTCCCATTTCTGTGTCTCCATTCACGTCCTTGCAGAGTACAGCCAAGAGCAGGCTCTGTAGGGTCCGTCCTGCCATGCTTACCTGGCTCGAGTGACTTGCAGCTCCAGCCGTCCTGCTGATTTCAGTGTGGATATTCAGAGGACAGCAGAACGTGACTGGAGCAAAGCTAGCAGACTAGAAAACACAGTCTTCATAGAATCATTGAATTGCCTGGTTTGGAGTCCTCAGGGTGTGATCGGCTGCAGGAGGGCCGCCCTCCTCCTGATCGTGGTGTTTGTTCATGTGGGGCCGCAGACAGGTTGTGCTATGTTGTGCTGCTCTGTTGCATTTTCTCTCTTAACTTCTTGCAGAGCAGTGGATTGTTTTTTTCCTATTGACTTAGCTGTGGTGAGTGATGATGTTGTAGTATAATTCTGAAAATGCTTTTGTGGTTTGTACTACAAGGTTCCTGGGGCTTGGAAGGGTTTGCAAGAATAGCTCTTTGGGTGACTGTATCCATAGTTCGTTTGGAGTTGGCTACCCTGACAGTGTGAGCTTTTGGTTCTGTAACAGGTTACTACTAGTGCTTTCTGCAGATGATGCAGAGTTGTGGGTTGGTTTTGTGTTTAGTCTGTTGTTTGTTATTTTTTTCCCCTTCCCTCCTCCTAGGAAATTTATCTGACCTCATCTTTTCTGAACTGTTCTTGAAGTTGTAGCTTTTTACTCTTTATGATTCAAACAATGCAATTCAGTCTTCATGTGTTTTCATGGACGTCTTTTCCCTGAATATGGCAGTGAGCCAGTAAAATGAAAGTGCTCTTTGTTTGTGTCTTTGTACAGTTTGGTTGCTCAGAAGCTGTCTTGGGCAAAACTCAAGGCTTTGAACCAGAGGCAGACGTGAGTGTGACTGACTCCACTGCTGATGGACTTTAAAAGGTATCAGTGGAAATTCCTCTGTCCAAGATTTGGCTCCTAAGGAGGACTACCCTTCAGTGTGTTTTGCTAGTAATGTTGCTCCTGACTTGGTCTGTAGGAACAACTTCCAAAAGCAATGAAAGCTCAAGCTCACATCAGCTCCGTTCAGAGAATCATCAGAGTTAAGAAAAGCTCAGAAAGCTGGATGCTTGTTAATATTCATCCCTTAATAATTTATGAGGCTAAAAAATATAAACAAGTGACAAGTTATATTTTGTTACAGCAGCCTCCTATCCTTATTAATATTGTTAGTGGAGAGCTTGTGTCCAAAAGGGTGTTCAGTGACACCATCATCTGAATAAGGTCTTTCAGATACGTCTGTCTGCATTAGTAATGAGACTGCTTGCTCTCATTTTACAAAGGAACCATTTCTTTTAAATATAACGCCCTCCTTCCCAGCTCCCCCNCCCCCTCCCCCCGCCCCCCCCCCCCCCAAATGATACCGTCGTCAGAATTCTCATTACAGACCTCTTTTATCCCTTTATCTAATGTTGGCTGAAAATGCCTTTGTCTTCAAGTTCCTTCAATTATTAATGATTCAGTTGTATTCTTTTTGCCAATTGGTGCAGAGAGAACCTTGGAGCAAATGTGTATTAGTTATTCCATTTATTCTCTCCTTTTTGTTCCTTCTGCGGAGTTGCACTCCTGGTTTTTCACTCATAGGTTCTGCATCGTTGCTTGGGTTTTTTGCTCAAATATAAGAGCCGTTGTGCCCCAAAGACTGACTTTGATTCTGAACCCTTTTAGAAAGATGTAGGGAGCCTTTTTGAAAATTCTAGGAGCATCTGTGTTCTTCAGTCTCTATTTTGATGTTAGTAAGTGGACAGGCACCTTAATCTGAACCAGTCCCACTCTGTGGACCAGCTGGAAGTGTGGGGCATGGCAGGTCACAGACCCAGTAAATGCGAATGTATGATTTCAGTGGCACTGTGGAGAGGCAAGGGCCAGCCTTGGTGCCCTTCCCACTCCACTGAGGTGCTCCAACAGCAACGAGGGGAGCAGTAGGTGGGATTAATGTGGAAGAGCTGCAGGGCTTGTCACACCTGCCTTGTCCTCAAAGAGACCATGTTAATGTAGTGGGAGCAATGTTGGTACACTGCCGTGCTCCCCTTGGCATGCCTTTTCCAGCCCCACTGTCCTGGGAGCTTTGGGCTTTGTAGCTCCCTCAACAGAGGGAGTCTGTCCAACGACAGACTGGGACTGAGGCCCCTGGCACCATGGCTGGCCCAGACTGGAAGAGTGTGGAGGAAGCAGTGTTGGTGCAGTGCCGGGCTCTGCATTGTGGTGATTTTGATTTGGCTTCTCGGGAAGCCTGCTGAAGGATGGAGAGAAGGCAGTGTAAGTCAGTCCTGTGGCCCAGGCGGATTTTGCTGTGGGTTTTACCAGTTGCCCAATCTGTGCATGGTGACAGAAACAGGGTGCCTATAGGACAGGACAACAGGATCCTCATTCATTCCGAGGAGGATGCCACCATGCCTGGGCACTGTCCTTGGTGCTCCTCTTATAAAAATAAATACATAAATAAATTTTGACCTTCCTCAGTAGCAGTTTTTTTAAGTGCCTCACCAAAAAATCATCTTTGCTTTTAATTAGCCCAGTGAATTCCTCTTTTATTACCACCCTCCATTAATTTAGAATGTAATTGCTTGCTTGCTTAATCTTCACAAATCATATAGTCTGGAAGGTTTTTTATTACTGTTTGGTTTTCTATACTTTAGAGAAATGTATCTGAAAACATGTGCTTTACAAGCAAGGATTAGAAGAATGTTTTCCCGAAGTCTCCCTTTTGCTTTTATCTGGACTCTCCCCAGTTTGCCGATATCTTTCTTACTGTGCAAACCCCAAATTTTGGCACTTCTCCAGCTGAGACATCACCACCAACAAAGAAAATGTCCCCAGTGTTTTAGGACAGCATTCCCATTAGGATAAATAAAACTATGATTTGTCTTTTTTTTGCCCACAGTAAGCCTCTTCCTGCCAAGCTACTGCCTAGCTACTTACTCTCAATTTGTCTAGTTATGTGTTCGAGACATAGTCTCTCAATATGCTATTCACTCCTTTCCTTTCCCGATTTCCTGCTTTTATATTTGGGAGATGCTCTGCATTATGCTGCAACAATCTTAGCTTCTTAAGATGCTTTCCTAAGTGTGACAAGCTCATCCTCACTTGGAGTCACACCCAGATTTTATAAATGCAAAATCAGGAGGGAATGAGATTAATTTGTTGGAATTTGTTATTGACGAAGTCATATTGCCAGCAGTATTTTTTCAATTGCGCTCTTGTCCTGTAGGTGCTTGGAAACTGCTTGCTTATTTATTTTTTCTAAAATCTTTTTAAAGGTGAGGTTAAACTGACTGGTTTGTAATTTCCCATGTCTTTCTCTCAAGAGAGAGTGTGATGTTTGATCTTCTCTGGGATCTGTTCTGAAACCTTAAATGCTCTCCTTGAGTCAGGGGGGACTCAAAAAATTTGCTGAGCTGCATCTGTCTTGTTTTGAGTGTTTCTTAAGCTGCTCTCTGCTATTCTGACCTGAGATTCTGCTTCTTTTAAGAATTAACTGCATGCAGCATCTGGTCACAGTTGATCTCACTTGTGAAAATTGAGGTAAATGTTGGATATGTTGAATCCTACCCTCTGCACATCATCTTTGCTATACCTCTCTGCTGAACCGTGACTTGCCCTGCCTGCTTTTCAGATCGTATTGAATCTTTTTTGGTTGCCTTTTATGTTCTTTACTAATTGTAATTCATTTTGTTTCTTAGCTTTTCTAATTGTATGCCTGTGCTTTTGCTGCCCCTTAGTTACATGATGCTTGCCTCTGGTTTTTGTATGATTTTTATTTGAGCGTTTAGACTCTTAAAAAGCTATTAAAAAGTGTATTCTTCCACTGTACTGATAGACAACTGCTTTGTTGTTAAAGCAGCTAAACTTTCTTATTTCTGTCTTTCCTTTCTGGTTCTGTGTATCTTGGGAGCCCTGCACAGAGCACAAGCCTTTGTCTTTTGAGCTGTCCATGCTTTCTTCTGTTGCCTGCAAATCTGAACGGAAATCTCCCAAATAAACCCAGGTAGGACAGTAGAGGAGCCAAGACTGGCAATTTCTCTCTCCCTCCTCACCTCTGTGTCCCCCCCTTTTAACTCCAGATCATATTTTCATCAGTGCTGTGGTGTTGCTGTGGGGTCACTGCTCTGCGAAACAGTACCATCCTTTGAATACAGTGTAAAGCAGTGCTTACAGTAGCAAGAATTCCCATGACAGTTGTTGAAACAGGAGAAGTTCCCCGATTTACTGGTAGTGCTGCCGTTTGGGCCTGTCAGCTCAAATGCCACTGATCAAAGTACTTCTTCATCTAAAAGAAGGTCATGTCCCTTGAGGTCTATCAGATAAGTTCCAAGGTCCTCCATCTTTCTGAAATTCCATTTTAACTAATGACTTTCTTGTCTTCAATCCCATTATGATAAACCAGATTTGACTATAATCACGTTACACCTCCCAAAAGTCTTCCTAGTGATGGCGATTGGATGTGGCACTCTTAGCTTTGTAGCCTGAGCTTGTGGGCAGTGCAACTGCGTGGCTGTTAAACAGACACTGATTTTCACCCTCAAGCAACTACCTGGTAGAGCTGAGGGAAGTAATTCTCAAGTACAAAGAGCTTAAAAATAATTTTGGACAGCGCTGTGAGACCAGGGTGAATGAAACCTATGTTTAAGTTACCCAATCCGAGTCTCCAGTCATTAAACCAATTTTAGTCTTGATGTAGCAACTGCTGCGGACTCAGTGGAGCTGTGGCTGACTTAAATGTGTGTAAGCAAAGAGAGAATCAGGATCATTATGGTAACCACAGGAAATCTGCTTTTATAGTGAGGAAAACAAGAATCAATCACAAGTAGCTAATGAATTAGCCTGCAGTATCTACTATGTTCATTTCACAGTAAATGCAACAGTCAAAATCTCTTAGGAAGCGTTTTGCAAGGGGGCCCTCTGCAAAGAGGGTATCTGTAATGCACAGTGCACATGCTGTCAGCCCTCCTTGCCTTTATCTGAAGCATTACACCAGCACGTGTGAAATACAAGTTCTGATCCAAATGCACTGAAGTCAGGGAAGGGCTTCTGGGGGTTTTAGCTGCAAAGCGACGATTGATTATGGTTGGTTTTACTGGAAATCTGCAGTCTGTGAAGGACAGCTGTTGGACAGGCTCACCTCCATGGAAAGGACCTGGATGCCCATGCGAAGAGGGAAGAAGCTGTTGCCTCATTCTAACAGAGTGTCCTGTACGTGCCCATGGGGGTCAGGCTGACTAGTTGCAGCATCCGCGTAAGGCAGCTTTTGTCATCTCCTTTGTAGAGAGGACAGAGTTGCTTCCCCTCTGTGTGGCTCAGCTGCTGGTAGCTCTTCCATGGGTTTCTGCCTGACTGCCTTCCTTACGTAAAGCACTGCTAAGTGAGAAGCTGTTCAAACCAATTCGGCTGCATGTTCTTACATGTTACTGCAATTTCTGTTGCCTATCTTCTTGGTTTTGCTGTCTAGGAAAAGCAGCGAGTTATTAGTGCTAACCCTTTTTTTTTTTTTAAAATTTCTTGAAGGAAAGTGAGGAAATATGGGAAAATAACTGGTTGGCACCTTTTAGGAAGGCAATATTTAGCTGATAAGAAAGATACCTCAGAAAACCAGTTGGTCTTTAAATTGACATATCAGCATGGTGAAAATGAAGAAGCAGATACCTTTTCTCTGAAGAGGCTCTCAGATACCCACCCATTTTATGAAAACCTCTGCTTTCAGTACTGCATTTCACTGTGTGCCAACGTCCCACTGACTGGAACGGAACTTAAATATTTGCTTTCACATTGTCTCAACTATAAATGGGATTTAAACTGAAATACTGCCTGAAGCACGTGATTAGAAAAAACAGATAAACTTGTGTATTTTACATTGCATTTATATGTTTGAGTGCATGCCAGCTCAGAGTATATTTTAATTGCACATCATGCAGAATCTGATTCAACAAATGATTCATGAATTTAAAATATTTTATTTATAAAATTTATACAGAAGAATAACTGAATCCTCTATGATAACGTATGACATGACAGTTAATTGAAAACCAGTTGGTTACATGGTTAAATTAAATACAAACTGACATTTGAATAAATTCTGTCACAGTAGCTATGATATTTTACTGTAAGCAAGTTTTTGTCTTGATCCATCACCCCACTGGTAGGCCGGGAGAGAGAAGAGATGAGAAGAAATGGTAGGGTTTGTATCTGCAGTATTTTCTTAGTCATAAGCCACGTGATAGGATGGAGAGACACTCCGTGTGTCTCTGGCATGTACATGGTAAGACAGGCTTTCACATGAACCCCTCTGGGGCAAGGGCTGTGTGTACCCAAGGGCTACCGGAGCACACGTGGCTAAGGGCAGGTTAAGGCTGGGGTGGGACTGGACAGTACCAGCTATTACGTGCCCTCAGAAGCGTGTCTCATTCTAGCAAGAGGTGTAATGGGAAAGTTGACTCTGGTTTTCAGCAGTAACTGGTAGGTTTGGATCCTGTAGGATCACAGCTGTAGGAGCCTGGTTTAAGCATCCCTCTGAGGCAGGAATTTATGTGAGTGTGTTGAGCAATGGCTTTCCTTTCCCCTGTGAGCAGGGAGGGAAGGGCAGGATTGCCCCTAGAGACAGGATGAAGCTGTGGAGGAAGGACTAACGCGGGCAAGCAGAATAAGTAACGTGATGCTCAACAGACATCATGCAGCACATGCTCTTCAGGCTTTTGACTTTTCTGTGCCCTTTACGTGTTTGGGGGAGGCATCTAAAGAGAGCGTTATGGGAAGGGTACATAAAGAAGAGAGGGCAGTGATGGCAGCGAAAGGGGAAGAGTGGGACACAAACGGAAGAGGAGGAGTGAGAATGGAGCAGCACTTGGAAGACACCTGGGAGGAGTCTTTGGAGCAGAGCCAGGTAGTAAAGGGGGATTTTGAGAACTAGAATTACAAAAAGAGGTTGGTTATGTTGTCACAGTGAAGGCAAAACCACAAGCATTGTTTTTAACTATGTCAGTCTATCTATACCTTTGCTTTTTCTGATACCCTTAACTCTTGATTTTCATTCAGAAAAAGCTCAGTTTGAGAGCCTGACAAAACCTCATCTTCCCATTTATCTCGGGAGTGGTTGTGAATCTTGAGTCCCCCACAGGACTCAGGACTTGTGTGTGGCCATAGCAGTTGCCTCCATCTCATGTTGGCATGGGAGGGAGGATTTGTAGGAAAAATGGTATGTTTTGTTAGACCAGAGGATTAATTATAATTTGTTTTTTGACTGTTATGTGCACCAGCACCGCTCTGATAAGGGCAAATGCTCTTTCCAGAAAACTTGCCATCCATTGTGACCTTAGTTTGTTGTGACTATAACACTACAGCTACTACTTTATGTGGTAATGCAAAATGATGCAGCTTATATCCTGGCAGGAAGTGGAATTAAAGACAAAATAAAAAATAGAAGAGAAGAATAAACCCACCACTTCCACCTACATGTTTAAGACAGTAATGAATCTATTGTAGACATTCTGGACTGTGAGAGAGGAGCTTTGTCTTAGCTTATGTGATCTTTGAGACTCCTAATAATGCAGTGTTGACTGCACAGGTCTGTCTTGCAGCCTTTGAAGACATTTTGCTTATGGACATGTGTGATTCAGTGTTCTGGTTCTGCAGAAAGCTGTGGCACTCTTGAGTGGAATTGGTTTCTGTGGCACTGTTGATGCTGTCAATTATTTCTGATATTGCAGGCTGAAGGAATTAACTGGAAATTGAAATTGTCTTCCAGAGGCAGTGGGGAAATCTGTGGGCCCATAGTGTTGGTGGCAAGGCACTTGCAGCTTGTGTCAGTGGGGACAGGTCAGATGAGTTTACTGATGTTTCGATGGGTCTCTGATATGGAGATTTGCTTCTGCCATGTTGAAATTTGGGGTGTGACTACTCATTCGTCTCTTTGCTTTTTGATTTTTCTCTGTGGCTAATTGGATTTTGAGCTTGGGGTGTTTTGCCCAGCTGTCACTGACACTGGCACCCCAGAAGCAGCACTGAGACTGGGCTCTTCCCTTCCACATGGGGTACCCGAGGCAGAGTTGATGGTTTATTATGGGATTAGGACACAAAAGCTTGTATTGCAGCTGTTACTAGTAACTATCCCAGATATACATACAGGGTTAGGGGGCTAACTGTTCTCACTGGTTTCTAAGCTAGAAACCAAGGATTTCCTGAGAAAACCCAAGAATATGTTTGTCTGTTAGCTTCAAAGGGTTCTGTGCGGAATTGCTTGTTCTGAAAAGCTGGCCTGGGAGGATTTGAATACCCTACATCTTCCACCTTGATTCCAGTGACATGCTGGCACAGAAAAAAATGGAAATGGGAGATCCCTTTCTAGGTATTCCTCGTATCTAGTATTTAGTTGTGGAGAGTCAGCTTGGATTCACAAAAGAGAGATCGTGCCTGAAATTATCGAACAGGTTTAAAACAAATACATTGAGACAGGGGAAAGACACATAATTTGCCTGGGTTTTGATGATTTGTTTTTATAACCGTGCCACATAGAAGCCCATATTCTGTCAACTGGTGGTTTAATGAATGCAGGAGAGGTGGCCATGATAGGGAAGCTGGTGTGAAGGGATGCCTTTGCATGGATGCTGGGGAAGGGCAATGTCACCAGTACAAGCCTGCTTTATTGGTAGCCTGAGAGAAAGGACAGGTAAGTCCTGTGAAGATGCTGAAATCTGATGTGCATGCAAAGTTGTGGGTACCACCGGTGTAAAGGAAATAGCTCAATTGAAAAGGCTCTTGAGCGGCTGGCTGCAGGAGGTGGGCAGATCAGCTCTGGAACACGTGTTCTCTGGGGGGGGAGACTGAAAACAAAACCAGACTCCCCTGCATCCTGAAACTTTCTAACCTGCCTTGAAATCCTTTGCACCTTGTTACCCATAGAAGCTGCTAACTCAGCGTGCAGCTTTTCCTAACTCCTCCCACCCTTCATCCTCTCTATTATCAGTAACCATAGAGATACAGACAGCGATTCCAGCCTCAGCCTCCCTCAGCATGTAGCCCTAGTGAAAGAGCTAGTGTGCTATACTTGCATGTGTTTTTCCAGAATTAATTAATGCACTTCTATTCTGTTTTCCCCCCTCAAGGAGGGGAAAAAAAGAAAAGCAAGATTGTCCCTCAGATGTCTGGCAAAATAGGACAGTGATATTTAGTACTAGTGCAGAACAGGCAATATTTACAGAGTTGGGTGAAGCATCTGTCTCATCCTCAACATCCCCAGTACTGTTATAGGTGGTAAGACAATAGCGAAAAAAGAGGAAAATATCCTCTTGCAGGGCTATTTTTACCAGAGTGGTGCAGTTTCTGTTCAGTAGGCTTATTCCTCTTAGTCTACATAACTGATGATATTAAACACTATTTTGGGCATTGCATAAAATGTTCACCCAGTCTTTGCTAAAAAAGAAGCAACCAACCCCCAAGTCCTTTGTTAAAGGCTGGTTGCAAGATTTCAGCAGTGCTTTGGGTGGAAGAATCTCAGGCTGAGGTTCTGGGAGGGTATTCCAGCTTGTCTTGGCAGCAGAGGTCATGTGTAACCTTGGGTAAGCCCAAACCCCTTAATTGTTCTTTTGTTCATTAACCTGAAAATGAGAATGCTACCGCTACCTCCTTTTGTGTTTTGGCTCTTCTAACTAATCTGTTGTAATAGACGCTATCTTGTGTTTGGCCCAGCACCTTGCACAGTGGGACCCACTATGCAGCTGGATTTTCCAAACCTCTCCTACAGTACAGTAATGAAACTGAGTGGACTGTCTGGAAAGAATGTCAGAATTAAAGAGAAAAAACCACCTGAACATGCAAGACTATAAATGTCTCTATTCCCCTTTGAGGGATGAAGTGCTAAAAATGCATGCTATGTGGCATGGGTTCATAATTTACACGTTTCCAGGACCTTTACCTGTGAACTTACTGATGTTTGTATTTTCTATTTGCTCACAAGTGTTCCTGTTTCACAGTGTTGGGGTACATGGATTTTATGCGATGAGTTTGCTTTGTGGCTGATCCTGCTTCCCTGGCTGAGCCAGGAAAACACAAGGTGAAATCTCTGACCGGGCTGAATGTTCTCTGTGTTCCAGCATCTACCTGGATTTGTCCCCTCATCCCTGTGTCATCAGAAATGCTTTTACAGGACTATGAGAAGGCATATTGCAGAGCAGCTGGAACAGACTTGATTATTATATCTCAATTGCTGTATCTTATGATAAAACTGTTTGCCGTAGACTGTTTTGACTGATTGGGTCCCTGGAAACGCTTGCATGGGCAGAGCGAAGGCGGTTTGGATGGCTGGTTGAAGGTTCAGCTGTGGGCTCCAGCATGTAGGACACAGCCTGGCAATATGTATCAGTCCCTTGTGAACCACATGAGGTCTGTCAGGAACATCTGACAGAAATTAGAGGGTAGTTTTCAGGACTTCCTGCTACCCCTCCACCATCCCAACTCCATTGTGCTGTTTCTGGGACATCCCAGAGCTGCGAATTGCTCTGGGGAAGGAGTGGCTGGAGGAGGGGAGCTGTGGAAGTGAGGGAGGGATGGTAGCAATGCTGTGAACAAGCACCAACTGCTAAATGGTGGAGCTGAGGAAGATGAGGGCAGGATTAGAGTTTCCTTGGTTTCTGCAGGGGATGAGCTCTGCGGTGGGAGGTTTGGCAGCAGCAGGCACCCCTTCCGATGAGTCACAGGAGGCTTTCTCAGAGGAAAGGTCTAAGAATTGCGCTAGTGATGCTCTTGCTTGTTTTTTCCATTTCTTCTTGGAGGCCTTTTTGCTGCCATGCGGTACCTGCTTTACCATCATCCTTATCCCACTTGGGCTGTCTTTAGGGGCTACCTTCCTCCATTTCTGCGTCCTCCCAACTGCTGTGGTGATTTAGAGAGTGGGTGAAAACCGTCAGGTCAGGACAAATGATTTTAAGGCAGTAGGATCTTTTTGTAGCAATGAGGGTGGAAATCCTGACGGATGCAAAATTTAATGAAAGTGTGAAAAGTCATCTTATCATGGTTGTGGGGGAACGCAGGAGGGAATCGATTCCCTCTGCAGCCCTGTACCTGCAAAGTTTTGGGAGAGAAGCCCTGGAAATTTGTTACTCCTTCCTACAAGTACCTTGTCCCTCTCAAAAGGGGTTTGTTGGACCTCTCCCAAAATTTGTGGTAAGGAGACATTTCCTTCTCCTATTGACATCCTTCCCTCTCAAGGGCTGTGCTGTCATGGGGACTGAGAAGCACCACCTTGCTGTTGGGAAGGGCATCTGGTTGGCTTGCGTGTTCTGACTGCAGGGATGTTTAGGCTTGTTTTCAGCCCTGAAGAGTATGGTTGGGCTCATTGGTTTCTCTTGACTGCTCCTTTGCTGCTGCTGCTGTTTCATTACCAACGTACAAAGCTCAAAAAGAAACCAGTTGATCTTTCAACTTTCATAGAATCATAGGGTTGGAAGGGACCTCAGTAGATCATCTAGTCCTACCCCCCTGCTCCTCACTCTCTTTTAAAAAATGCCTTAATCCTGCTTTAATCTGCCCCTCCCCCATCATACTGTCTCTCCTCCCAAAACACTGGGTGATTTCACAATTCACAGGTCCCTTGTCCTACTCAGATCAGTGTTGCTCTGGAGAAAGCCTTGGAACAGGGAGGAAAGATCAGGGGAGGCGTGATGCCTGAGTAGTGGCTGTAAAACTGGACCCCTCACAGCAACTTGTTTGTGATCTGAACTGTGCAGTGAGCCCTGTTCCTCTGTCCTATTAGTCCTGAAGGGTCCCCGCTCGTCCCTACAGTCTTACAGCAGTTCTGTGTTTTCCCTGGGTTTATTTCCCGTTGGTGTGAATAAGCAAATGCAAGGCTCAAATAACAGCATAGGCGAGCTGGTTCCAACACGTGAACGTAAGTGCTAGATAGAAAAATAAAGGGGGGAGAGCGAATCGCCCGCCTAATCTGTAATGCAGAAAAAGCTAAATCCCGCAAGAGCTCCTTTTCAGCGTGTACCGTCCGTAAAACCTGTTTAGGATTTGGATCGGCATCGTGGTGGAAACTGGGTACGCTGCTGCCTGTGTGCATTGCGTGCCTGAGTGTGTTTGGCAGCAGTACAAAAGAAACCAGTTGATTATATTCATAGGATTAAAGGCCCGATTCCTGTGGACACACTTGGTTGGATGCAATTAAAATGCCTGTCAGGCATTTGATACCAGCAACCCCTTGACAAACTGCTTCAGCAGCGGTGAGGTGCAGCATCCTTTTGTAAGTGGATGATGGCGGAGCTGGCTGGTTTGTCATCATTCTCGAAATTTCTGTGGCCAGTGAACTCCCTCTTCCTCTCCCACTCACCCTCTTTTCCTTTTCACCACTGCGGGGACTTCTAATTTGCAGTTTTCCTTTTCCTGACGTACACATGGTAGATACAGGCTGGTGGCTTGCAGACTGCGTCTGTCTGGAGATAGGCAGCGAGCTGATGGATAACAACGCTCCAGGAGAATGATTATGCAGCAGTTATTTAAGGATAGGCTTTTGTGGTATGGCAGCATATGAGCTGGTAATGATTTTCTTTTAAAATTGTCAGCTTTGTTTGCTTGTTGAGGATTTGAAAGAGTTATGCCTTTATGCTGTAGCTTTTTGGATTTAGTCTGCTGTAGATTGAATTCCATAGCGGTGCATGCTGGATGAATTAAAATGTATAGGTAATAAACTTCTGTGGTTTTGTTTATAAATATATTTGATGCATATATAATGTATATTATATGCCCACACCCCTTCATACACACTTACTTGTATGTTTATGCATCTGTGTCTTTGTATAATAGAAAAAGCCCCTTTTTCATAGCTGAAAACTGTTTTTCAGCAAAAATTTAAGTATTTTCATGTTTTTCCCCCCACCTTTGTTTTATACTAACAGATTCTCCACTATATAGTCTTGGACGTGACGCACTGACTGGAATCTGCTTGTTCACAAATCGAAAAGGTAGGACACCTCTCTGTTTAAATGTGATTTTGAGAATGCAGGAATGAATGTGATACAGGGTGCGGGCTGTTCTTTGGTTTTTGTTGTTGTTTTTCTTAAATTTATTTAAACAATAGCTGTTATTTTTCATTTTGCCAAACTATGTTTTCTTGCAGCTTTGTATAGATTTTCAAATTGTTTTGGCAGGCACTGTAAAGTTATTTTTGAAGTGTTCGCGTTTGCTCTACTCTAGCTGTTTAATTAGTCCTTTCAGCTGCACCTACCAAAGGGTGAGATACAAACCTGAGTGCTTGTCTATTGTCTTGGGTTTGTATAGCCACAGTGCAAAACCGCCTCCAGTCATATCAGATGTGGAGTCGTCTTAATATTGATTTTAGTATCAGCAAGAGGAGGGTTAAACTCGCTGGCTTCCTCAGAGCAGGTACAATCTATCACAGCACACAACAGAAAGCATAGTGGTGGTTTCATACTGTATTGCCTCCATGGAGGAGGGAAACTTCTTTTAACCCATTCACTGCTGCCAAAACCCGCATGTGTCAAACCGTGGGGTTTTTGTGCACAGTGTTTCCGTAGCCGGGCAGGGTAGTGCTCAACAGCCTCTGTCTGAAGGGTTTTTGACATATTACTGGCACTTCCGAAATTACTTCTGCGTTTCAAAATGAAGGGAACAGACTGGGGGTTTTTGACAGTGTTATTGCTAGTTCCCAAGAAAAGTAGTTTATTGTCCTCTTCCCCCTAATACCTTTAAGGTTTGGTTACTCTAACCTCTTGATGCTCTAAAGGAGGGAAATGGTGAGATAAATCCCTGCAGAATAAAAAACATTGAGTGATTTTCTTTGTATTGAACTTTCAGATGTGTCAAGTGGTTAAGGAATACAGATCTCATTGATTTGCTGTGAGGGCTGTGCCCTTAGGAAAAAAATAAATCTAGGCGGGATTGAAAATCTGCTTCCTTCATCTTGATGGAGAGAGGGAAAGGTATATTCATCTCTTGTTAACTTCTCAGGTGCCAGATGTCACCCAATAGTTTCCAGTAGTTTTTCTCACGAGTTAAGCCTGTTCTTCGTTTTCTTATTTTCACATCTTTGTGTTCTCTTGGCCTTTGTATGCTTTCTGTCTTGGACAGAGAGATTCTTACTAATAGATTCTCTTGGATAGATAAAATTCTTCAAAGGAATGCTTTAGTTAGTTTTTCTTAGTTGCTTTTAATACTTTTTCCTCCTGGTATCAATTGTCACTAGACTCATTGAAATAGAAAAACCTGAACTAAATGGTGTATAAAATGCTTTAATTCTTGAAAAATACATGCAGTGCTCTGTTTTTATCTAAAATCAAGGCACAGAATCATAGAATGATTTGGGTTGAAAGGGAAAGTCCCTTCTCTTCCCTCTACTTTTAATTTCACTTCCATTATCCATGGGCAACAAGCCAAACTGCAGTCTCCTTCTGCTTTCAATGTTTTGCAAACTCTGTCTCAAGGACTAACGCTTCTTGCTGGGCTTGATGTCAAAATCCAAGGTTTTGCTGCAGCGTTGGAGAAGGGGAAAGGAAGGATTTCTCACAAACAGAAGTGATGGCATTGTTAGCAGACAAGTACAACTGCCTAGTTTTTACAGTATCTGTGGATAATGAGTCAGCTTTGTTGACAATGTGATCTCCTTGCATGAATGGTTTTCATCTCCTATGGAAATGTCTCTTATCTAAATGTCTCTTATCTTATTCCACCTAAACATGAGGAGGAACTTCTTTCCCTTGAGGGTGGCAGAGCCCTGGCCCAGGCTGCCCAGGGAGGTGGTGGAGTCTCCGTCTCTGGAGACATCCCAAACCCGCCTGGACGCGTTCCTGTGCCCCCTGCTCTAAGGTGTCCCTGCTCTGGCAGGGGGGTTGGACTAGATGATCTACTGGGGTCCCTTCCAACCCTGTGATCCTATGATTCTGTGATCTATGCACAGCATCTTACTGTCCTCTATGGTCTCCTAAAAACAAAGACATGGTGTCAGCTATTTGTTAATAAATCAGAGTTGGTGAGGAGGCTTGGGGGGGGGTGTGGGGGTGTGATGGGGTGGTTGTTTTTAAAAATAAACAATACATATACATTTCTTACACCTTTGATTTATCGGTCATTTTAACCTCTGCTTTTGATCTGGGTTTTTAAGATTCATGTTACAAATTGTTCCTTCTGGCTGCAAAGAAGAAAATGAGATACTGGCAAAAACGGAAATTATGTCAAACTATCATTTCTTGAAGTAAAGGTAAGGGGCGCTTACTCTGTAAGGAAAGAATTAATTCTAGATTGACAGGATTTAAAAATCTTATGGCGACAAGGGTAGCATAAGATGGCTTGGAATACTGAAAGGAAAACATTTTGTTAGCCTATACGAAAAGGCACTTGAAGCTGGAGTGTGCAGTGGCAATGAGGTGTGTTGGATTACAGTTTGTGGATGCCAGGGCATGCACCCAGAATGACGTAATGTTTGGCACTCGCCTTCATTTAAACAAATGACATGGTGACCACTGCACCAAAGGCATTCAGAAGCAATGCGTGGCGTCAGTTCATCCCCGGAGCTCTTTTCCGGAGGGCAGCGTTTGGAGCGAGCTGGGGACCCCGTGTCTCTGCCTCTGTCCTGAGATTGTCACCCATTTTTAACCCCACTTGTCAGACAGCCCTCTCTTAGCACGTGCGATGGAGGTAAGGAGGAGGTTTGCTTTACAGCTCTTCTAGGTTAGGGTTCAGTATCCTTGTTTTGTTTATGAGGGATAGGGTTAGATCACCAGTATTAACGTTGTCTTGTCCTATAATTACATGAAACAAGTATTTTTTAAGCATCAGAAGTAATGATGGTGACTTTCCTGTTGATATGTCTTGTGTTTGAAGAATTCTCAGTGAAGACTTTCCTGCTGTTTTACTGATTAGAAAAACTGTCTCCTAGGCAAAATTTTCAGTGGCAAATAAGGATCCTATGTTATGGCTTTCCTTTCAGTTAGGACATTGAGGGGATTGCTTGCATGGTCTGTCTTTTCTACATGGATGCCTGTTTTCAGGTGACTTGTAGAAAGACAGTTACTTCTGCTTCTGCAGGTTGAAATTGGTCAATAGAATAAAAAATTATTAGCTGGGGAGAAAATAATCCACATAAAACCAGATTTCTGTAGGTAAGACTGAAGCTAATATATCGTGGTCCTGATGAAAGTTGTTTTCCAATGGCTTTACACTTGTGTCCTTTCCTTCCCTACCACATCCTCCATTGCCTTCGTGCCAGAGTTCCCTGGTTTCTCCGTGCCTCTGTGCTGTCCGCTGGGCAGGACGTGGCGCAGGCTGTAGCTGCTCCGGGGTGATGGCCGGCCATCGTGTGCTGTACTGCCTGCCTGGAAGATCAGAGGCAGCAAGCGGTGAGGTTATGTCAGTGCTTTCTTCACTTGAGGGAAGGCAGAACTCATTTCAGCTTTGTTTTTCATTTCTAGGCAGAAAATACATTTCTGCCCTTCACTCTCTGTCAAGATATGTTTACAGATTAAGAGCTAGGGACAGTTCGCAGAAGTTTGGTTTAGTAACTTGAGGAAGGACCCGTATCACCTGTCAAGAAAGCAACCATCAAAGTGCAGAAATCCAATGGAGGATGAACTGTGCCAGGAGCTGAGCCGATGTGTCTGCAACTGGAGGAAGAAGTGATTAAGCGTGGGCCTGTATTCCTGGGAAGGGCTGTAAGCTGCCAGGTTCGTTTCTGAACGTTTGTGTCCTCCTCTTCTTACTCATCATCTGTAAACAAACTAAGAAATGCCAACGTGTTCCTCAGTGGGGGTGTTCATCAGCTTTGCAAAATGATTGAGATCCTTGGTTAGAGGAAGCCGCATACATGCAAGATATGATCATGAGGCTTAGTATGGTGGCTTTTGTCTTGGCTGCAGTAACAAAGGAGGTTGTAGTATTACTGTGGTAGCAGTACTAGTAAAAAGGTTAGAATACATGTAGTAAAATACTGAATTTCTCCTGCCTTCACCCATCAACTTAACTCTTTCTTCATGCAGACCTCTTTGCTGTGTGGAATTATATTGTGATCATACAGATTTGTGATGGCTTTGAACATGATAATGAATCATGTCAATCTGTTCACCTGTCCTGTTTAATACAAAAGGTGTCTATTTCCTGGTGGACACTTAAACTGGCATTCCAAAGCTGGGAAAGACAGAAGAGACTGTGTTGCTAATAGCATGCTAGGAAAAATCCCTCCATAGCGGCAATGCTGCTGATTCATGCATTACAAACCTAGAAAGTTCCCCAAAAGGCTGGAGATGCAGATTAACTTCCTTTCCCTGTCCTGGTCAGGGGACAACTCATTGTATTATTTGCCACCAAGTGAAGCCCCTAGATAGTTATGCACTGCTGCGTTTTCACTGGCATTTTATGGAGTGTATTAGCATAGAGCTTGCGAGAAATCATGGGCAATTTATTTTAATACATTAGGTGTCAGTCAGTGCTAAATCAAGGAAGCTATTTACATTTATTTTCTGAGTCATCCTGGTTCTTGCGATAAGGTGATTTTTCAGTATGTGTGGTTAGCAAATTGGGTTAATCTCTTCTTTTTCTTACTTTGTGTGTATATTAGCCCTTAAAAATGCAAATGTGTGCCTTAATTAATTGGCTAAAAGAAAATGAGTCCCATTTAAGCAAGTGCCTTTTTTTAGCCTTTTCATCATCAAGGGGAAGAAGTTTATGACTGCTAAAGACAGGAGTAGAGAGTGGCGGGGGGGAGGTCACTGAGATGTGTATTTAAATGTCAGGTATAAAGCTCCTGGTATTGTCCGGTTGCCTGTGTCTCCGTGCTTCCTAAATTGCTTCCATCTACATGCCAAAAGGGACCTGAGAACTGTGCTCCTCAGCATCGTAGTGTTTAATTCTGAAAAACTTCATCTTATGGTGGGATCCACAGTTTGGGGAGAGAAAGGTGCGTGTGACAGCTCCAGGGACTGGTGTGCGGCACTTCCTCCCCTTCCCCATGTTTGAGCTACAGATATGGAAGCAAATCCATAACACATCTCTGTGCAAAGTTCCTCAACAAATCCCTGCCAACTTCGTGTACAGGGCAGCAGGCTCCACTGCCTAGGTAGTACAACAGAGAGGAAATCCTCCTAAGCTGGCATCTCACTTTTGCACTGGGGAAAGTACCTGTCTCTGGTCCGTAGGAGCACTGTTCACCGACTCGGAACATCCTTCTGCTGCAAGGTAGGGGTGTCAGCCAGTGTGCTGTCGGGCCCCACAGGTACTTCTGGCTGCAGTGCATGGGCTGGTGACTGCTGCTCTCCTGCAACTGTATTTTAGATTCTTTGTGAGTCTCAGGAAAACTGCTAGTGTGTTATTGTCGTTTCTGTGCTGGTAATTGTCAAGATAAGATGGGGAGTTTCACAGGGTTAGAAGCTGCTCTTGGCAGTGTGGATTTTCTGAATTCTCCTGCTGTTTTTTTAAAATGTTTGAGACATCATGGAGAAAGGGCAGCAGAATTGGTAAAACACAGGGCTGTAAGGATTGGGATATTGATGAGGTTCTGCCTTTGGATGCTCTAGCCCTGGAAACCAGGCAACCCTGTCTGGGAATCAGCCCTGCTGCACCTTTCTCCCCTTGTTTCCAGCCCTGAGTGCACAAGGGAGCAATCTCACGGAGAGCTCCAGCTTGCGTTCACTTTTGCTGAAAGCAAAGGCATAAAAACCCAGTCTGCAGTCATGGTCCACCTGACGTGATCTCTGAATGGGGTCAGAGAAGGGGAAAACCTAGTAGCATTTAATGATTTAGAACAGAACTGCCTGCTTTAGGATTTCCATAGTTGCTGCAGTTTAACTGAAATCTGTTTAAGAGTGGATTTACTTGCATCAATGCAAAACCCTTCTCAGCACTTCTTAATGTGATTGCAGTAGCCTGGCTGATGGTTTGGTGTTAGAGCCCTCCATGTTGAGTTAATGCAGTATAAGCCAAGTTTATAATGATTCAAGATGGCTGATACCTGTATTGGTGACTTGATAATAAATCAGGGCTTTGTTCCTGCTGCGGTTTAAGTATATGGCAGCAAGTCCATGTTGCCAGGCTTCATCCTGGTGCTACAGCAGGGCATGATCCCGGCCAGCCGTGGGGATGCTCAGCAGCCTTGGGATCATTGTCCAGCCAGGACAAATCCCCTGCCCTGGTGACATACTGCACCACTGACTTTCCCCGCAAAGTTGAGTGTAGCCTGCAGTTGATCTTGTAATTTTCTAAAGTTTATAGGAAATCTGAAACACGCATGCTTTATTTTTAAGTGAAACAAACTGCAGCTGAATGCGCTGTGCAGTGAGCTCCTTGCTCAGAACACATGCTCTGCTATAGCCAGTGTGCAGCTCCTACATTGTATGCTCTGAGTCTCTAAAGGACAAGACAACAGTTGAGTAATCTTTTCTTGGGTTTAGCAACATGATGATAAAACTAAAGGAACATTAGATGCGAAAGAATGAGTCAAGATTGCACTGATTATTTTTTTCATAGTCAAGATAGAAGTTAAAGCAACAAATTGGGACGCTCAATAATGTGAGAAGATAGAAATCTCAGATGGAAAACTCCATGACCGCCCCCTGACCCCATAGTCCCATACATATACCAAGTGAGCCTCTGTCTCCCTTCAGAACATGGTGGGATCCAGAGAGCTCTCAATGCCTGGTGCTGCGGCCTCGCCGTACGCGGAGCTGCTGGTGGTGTCCCCCTGAGCAGGAGCTTGGCTTCTCCTTGGGTGGGTGTGCAATGCCTGGGAGAATTGAATTATCTTCCTTGGGAAGTTGCCACAAAGTACTGCTGCAGTACAAGTAGGCATATTAATAATCATCAAAATAAGAACTGGCACTATCATTTGTAGCAGTGCTGTTATGTAATGAATGGTAAGAACAGCAGTATTTGCAATGGCAGCCATGAGACATGGACAGAATCGCTTACTGCAGCGATTCTACTGCAAAATACACAAAATGCCTTGGAGTATTTAAATGAACATGCTTATTTGTAGGTTTGTTGTATTTAGTGTTCGTGAGTAAAGATGTCTTTCAGCGAACACTTGTGGAAGTAATTATGAAAAGGTAAATTCAAGGCTGAAGTATGCAACTACTAACGGTAGTTTTACAATTGCGTAACTAGCCAGCGTGTGTAAAAAGTTTAAATACCATTGTGTGCATTACTCAAGCAGGAAACATGAGTACTTTAGTCATTAATTATAGAACAGAAGGGATGGAAACCATGCTCTATGGTACAAGTAATGTATCTATGTGGCTCATAAACAGTATACAAACCAAAAATATCTCCGTGAAAGAACTCACAAATATTTTTTTTTAAAAAAACAAGGGAGGTAAGTTCTCTGTGGCTGTAGCATAGACAAAAGGAGACAAAGAGAGTGTCGTTCTCGACTGTTGTGCATCTCACTGGTCTCCCCTCAGTCTGCTGTGTGCCCTCAGTGTCGTGTTTGCTGAGCGAGGGGTGTGTGAGAGCAGGGTAGTCATCACAGGTCGTCATAAGCCTTTTACATGATGTGGTTGTACGGCTCTGAGTACAGTGGGACTGTCTAGGAAGGATTCTTGGGCAAGCATATTGTTGTTATGGTGGAATCTTCTTATTTCCAGTGTTCTTGTCCTGTAACTGTTTCACCCTCAGACTGGTATTTATAGATCCACCAACGCTTAGGCCCTGCCTTTTTTTGTGTGCTGTCATTCCTCATTCATGTATTTTTGCAGGAAGTTCAGGGTGTTTAATTTTATTATATTGGGTGCAGGGAAGAGCCAGCAGAAGGGTGCATTGGGTGTAACAGCTCCTGCTCCTGGAAGGCTGTGCCCAGGTGCAGGTTGAGATCCCGCAGGCAGGCAGCTCCGTGCAGTCGTGGTGCTTTGGTTTGACACTGCAGCGGTTGTACACGTGGATGCCTTTGGGTACGAGGGTCTGCCCTGGCTGAGAGGTGCCTCCCAATTCTGCCACAGTTGCTCTTCACCACGTGCATGAAGGCCACCATGACTGCCACCAGCCGTACCAGTCCAGGGCAGGATACCAGCCTCCTGCCCAGGGAGAAATGAGGTGATTGTGCCTGTTGCTAAAGATCATGCAGCTCTCCCGAGCAAGACCTGGGCCTGGGGAGCTCTTCTCCTGACACCAGTTTGGCAGCTGTAGCAACAACACTGTCTTGTCCTTTTTTTCTTTATTTTTTTTTTCACCTTCCAGTTGTAAGGTGATCTGTGGGACAATCCCTCCACCTTCTGCTGACTGTGTTTAAACCAGGGCTGGTAGAGGCTCAGGGCTGTTGCGATATCCTTTGCAGGCAGCTTGGCGGATGATTGTTGTTCTGTTCCAGAGACAACTCGAGTGCTGGAGCCACCTCAGTTACCTTTTGGATTGCAGTTCGGTACCGTCATGACTGTACTACAAAATACTTCTTGGCTGTGCAACCCAAACCTTAGTTTTTGTTCTTCCTACATTAGGGGTTAATCTGTGCCCAGTGGGGTAAATACAAGTATTCAGTCATGATCTCAGCTTTGCAAAAGATTTGTGATTTTACCCCTAAAATATCAACCTATAGTTAAAAATGGACAAAAGCAGTGGGACACAGAGAAGGAGGTATAGTCAAAGCATTGCATTTGTGTCCATTTGTATTTGTTAGTGTTCACATTCACGTTTTCCAGAGCTCTCTTTCTTACCAGGAGTGCTTGTAGTAACACTCTCAATCCATAAAATGCCTTTCTGCAGTAACCAAATGGGCAGGAGAAATACCAAAAAAATTATTCTTCCTAATATCAGTGAAGGAGTGCTGGAGTTAGGATTATTTTTATCAGGTCTGTTGGAATAAGGTACTGTGGACAAACTAATTCCTTGAGCAAATCAGCCTCTTTCAGTAACCAAATATGAATTTGGCCTCTGTATATATGTGTGTATAATCATATCTAATACAGAAAAGTGGATTTTAAATCTATAATGCTAGGGGGAAAAAGGAGTGTACCTTCTTTCACTCACCCAGAATTTCACTCTTTTTCTTTAAGCCTAGTGTTTGGGCCATTATTTTTGTTTTGTTGTTTGTTTTTTTTTAGCTTTCTACATCTGTCAAAGATGAGATATTTACTTCTATCTCATTAGGGAAAAAGATTATTTTTGTCTTCTGAAATACTGTTACTGAAGTAAAATTGATAAGATCATTTAAAAAAGTACTCTTACTGGCCCTAATCCACCATCTGTGGAGGTGACTTGACTTGCAAAGCCTTAGGCTAGGCTTCTAGTGAAGGGTAGTCACAGATGAGAGCATCTCCTTTCCACCTGTACTTCTGCTTGTATAATTTACTAAATGTAATGAGGAGCCTAAACTGCTGTTAAGCTTTCTGCCAAAAAAAAGTTATCATTTTTGGATTCAATTCATATTACAGTGCTAGTATGCTTGCTTGCAGTTATGCCTCCTTTCTTCTTAAAGCAAGAGAAAAAAATAGTTACATAATAATAAACTGTCATGGGAAAGAAAGTCATATGTTATGACAGAGCTTAAAAAGGCTTTTGAGGATTTACAGCAGTTCGTGTTTATGGGAACTGAACCCAGAGCATTTTCATTTCCTAGCAGTGCCGCTTGCAGAGACGATCAGAAGCTGGACGCCTATGGAGATGGAGTAGTGCAGGACGCCAGCCGGTGGGAGGCAGGGGCACTCAGCTGCCGGCCCTGCCTGGGATGTGACTTGCCGGGCTGCAGCGGATAGACCACCTTGCAGCAGGAAGACAGCAGCACTCCGTCTCTCCGCAGGTCTGCTGTAGGAAGGTGAAGGCAATGGACTGGAGTAGTCTTTGCAATATTAAAAGCCTCAGTCTTGCAGTGTCTGGGGGGCAGGGCCTATCAGACTTCACAGAAACTTGCTGAGAGGGTCTGTCTCGCCAGCACCCTGATGCCTCCCGTCCAGCTTTTCCACTTGTCTCTGGCTCTTGGTTTCTCAGGCTCATCAGCACCTTTTGCTTTTGGTAAAATGCTCCCTTATATCAGAAATTGGCCTTGGATCTGTGGCCCTTGGCTGCTTAGTAGAGTCAAATCTTTCACCGATCCATGTCATTCAAAATTCACTGCACCTGCTCTGGCCACCCCGGCTGATATTGGTGGTTTTCTGTTCCTTTGCCCTGTATCTGTCACTGATTCCCTCTGTACAGAAAGTCTGCCTGGGGACGGCCTGTGCCTCTGAAGCGAGATGGGCATCTCTTGTGCAGCCCTCTGCCATCCCTGGCAGCGTCTCTGTGTCTGACAAGGCTCAGGAACCTGAGGAAAGGCTGGGCTTGCCAGGCTGGCAGCCACGCTCCCGGTGCGGCACTCCGCTGCTGTTCCCAGAGCCGTGCTGCTTTGTCCCGGGGCGTGCAGCACGCGTCTGCAGGGCACAGAGGGCGTAGCTTATCGCTGCTGTGTGGGAGCATCTGTCGCGGGCTGTGCTGCTTTTGTGTTGGACGGAGAGAATGGGCAAATCTGTAAATGGGAGTGTGGAAGGAAACCCCTGACCTCTGCACCTGTTTGAGGTTACAGGGCTGCATGTGATGAGAGCTGGTCTCTGAACCAGCACATGGCTAGGGCTGGGGTGGGCGTAGGAAGACTACTTATCTGTTTAAGCAGACTTGATGGCTATTGTGTGGCTGCCATCTGTCCTCTTTCACACAGGATAACTTTGTTTTATTATTGACTTTAACCATATCTTACTAGGACTCTAACTGCTGGTCAGTCTGCATTCATTGTTGGATAAAGGATCTGCCCTTTTCTTAACAGAAAAGAATCCTACTAAATTAGTGGAAAATGAGCCTTTCCCCGCTTCCCCCCTGCCCTTTTGGCATGAGTGCCTTTCTGCACCAGAAATGTGATTGATAGCAGGGGCCTTACCACAGCATTTATCATCCTGATTAATCACTGCGCTTTAATAGGGCGCTTTGCTTTAAACAGAAGACAGTAGCTATATAAACAATAGCTGGAGCATTAGACATTGAAAGCCAAAATACATTTTATGATTTAATGTATTAGGAGGGAAATAAATGCAAGGTTTGGAGAAGAACAAGTGCTGGACATGGAAGATGCTTCAGGGAACTCTGTAAAAAATTTTGCTAGCTAGAGTTGAGAGGTTTGAAGGAGTTTTAAAGTGAGCTAACAGTAATAAAAATGTACAGGCAAATGTGTAACACATTGTAGACACTGTTTGTTGTGCCAGTTTGTATCCAAGTCAGTCTGCTTGCCTGCTGTCAGGAGACAGTACTGATCGGTAAGCCGGTGGCTGATTCTGCTGTCTGCATGGCAGTGTGGGGCAGACTGAAGGTCTTTGTGTCTCTGGACTGAGTCCAAAGCCAGTTAGGTGCAGCAGCTGCAGAAGGTCCGCAGCACTGGACTGGAACAGGAGTCCCTCCGCAGTTCATGTTTTATTGATCTTTTCTGTACGGGTGTTCTCAACATCAGCAATAAAGACTTTTGAAGTCTTTGAAGCTACAGATGCTCAAGTGCCCAAGTGAAATTCTTCCCTTTGACAAACTGCCCACTCATGAGAGTTTTGATAAGTGCAAGACAGCAGGAATATTCTGGAAGATTTCTGAAGGTCTTTGCCATCCTGACAGAGGTTAAGCCCATGTGAGTTTGGAGTACCCCTGCTGCTGTTGGAGGCATACTCCCACTGCTGCGCGCCTGACAGTGGCAGGGGAGCCCCTGGTTTTGCAGAGACCAGAGATTATTGAGTTATCCTTGTGCACTCAACACTGTGCTGCCTGTCAGTCTATGTCTGTGAATTAAAAATTGAATGGTGTCTTAGCTCACTCTGTAGCAAAATCCTGTACAGCTTTCTAGGCTGACAGGCTTATGGGAAGGGGCAAGTCCTCCAGCGTGTGAAACATGGCAACACTCTCAGGACCTTGCTTCCTTCACTGGAAGTGGAAGTTGGGAAGTGGTTGGTGCGTGAGCAGGTTAATAAACAACTGAATTTCGAGGTCTTTCCTGTTACGCATTGGTCTCTTTTTGCCAGTTTCCAGTCGGCATCCCACAGATACCTGTTGAGCTTCCACAAAAGGTTTGAGGTGTCCCAATGAGCTCTGACTAAATCCATTCTTAATGTATCCAAAGGGAGATGCTGTTATGGAGTGCTGTGTCTGGGCTGTTGAGTCAATGGTGGTGGTAATTGGCATTATCAGCTTGCTGAGCAATGTGACCAAGAAAGTATTTGCTTTTGGTGCTCCTGGTCACAGCTGTATTTTACTATATATGTAAAATGTATACTGCTCCGGAAGAAAGCCGTTCCCAGTGCTTGCAGCACATTGATCATGGTACTGCTGTGATGACCTGTCACTACATCATCTCGGTGCCGGCGGAAATGGGCCCTTGGAGTTTGTCCAGCAGCAGCTGAATGTTTCCTGACTTTGTTTTTTTTTTAGGCTTCAGTCATGCAACTGGTGATCCTTGCAAGCCCCAGAGATTTTATCTTGCTTACCTATTATCAGTTGCAATTTCTGTGAGGGGGAGGGGAGGGGGATGGAGATGAAGATGCAATCTAAAAATTGTAAGTAATTCATTTGATGGGGAAACTCTACAGTGCTTAACGTAAGAGTTCTACAGATGCTGTTACACCAAATCGCTTGCATGAAGGCAATTTGCTCCCAGATCTTTTACTGATTGCTCTGTAACTTAGGCTGAGTTGGTTAGTTCCTGCCTTCTCACATGACTGCATTGCTCAGTTTTCTTACCTAGGAAATGTGTGGAAAAACCCCCAAACTTCACATATCTGGAGGCTATTAGGTAGATACGTAAAACATATGCATTTATGTCGTTATCTAAAGCCTGAACATGCCCTATATTGGCTTGAAACCAGAATGACTAGGTCAGTCACTTGCCAAGATTGGACCCAGATCTTGCAAAAGGATTGCAGTCCTCCCCGGGGATTCGCAGGTTGAAGGCACTGCTATGAGAACGTCCCGTGCATGGGGTAAGTGCAAAAAGCAAAGTGGCAGTGCTTCGGGTTTTGGAGCAAACAAAACAGTGCAGTCTGTAGCATAAGAGATCACTAGCCTAGCAAGTGCTTGTGTAAGCAGAAACAGCGATACTTAAGACACCAGAAAAGAATGTTTTAACTGCCTAAAAATCACCCTATGTAGAACTTGGTATTGGGGTCAAAGGTGTATTGCACAGCATCTGTCATATGAAACTCCTGAGGGTACCTTGGGTCTTGAAACTGCCAAGAAAGGCACTTTGAGGATGAATCCTGTTTGAATCTGTCAAGGCAGAGCTGTCAAAAGGCCTGGGTTTGTTTCCTGGCCTAATAAAGACCCAGTTGTTGATACTGAAGAAAGAAATGCTCCTGGATTCAAAACAATGAAGCCCATACTACTATTTTCTGCACTCCCTCAGAGAGCTGAGATCTAACAACTGATCTTAGCACTTTAATATGCAGCTTCACCTTCCTGCTGTTTGTCCTCTTTCTTGAATCATCTGACCTCGCCATGGCATGAGGTGAATTTGTGTATGTGTGTGTGTCTGCATGCAAAAACTGTACAGTTTTACCCATACATGCATTAAGGGGCTATGGATAATTAAACATAAACCCAAACAAACATGAATTTTCTTTGTTATGTGGTCTAAGAAACTCTGAAGTCTCCTTCATTCTGGGACAATGTTATTTTCTTCTTTTCACTCTATGTGGTTCTTAGATGTGTAGAGATTTTGATGTTATGTGGGTTCTCTCGTTTGGTGTTTTATAACTCAGACATGGTCTGTGTGGTCCTTGACATGCAAGTTCCCTTTTGGGAGAGAGTACTCTCTCTGGGAGAGGGACAGGGACCGGAGGTGGTGTCCACAGGGGCAAATAGTGCCTACAAACAGCCTCTGTGCACATCTGCATCCAAGAGGGAATCAGACTCGATTACTCTGAGGATATACTCCACATTGCCAATGGTAGCTGTTGTTGCACCACAGCTGTGAAATCCACTTGTGATGGATTCCTGACATCATTGCTTAGGTCCAGGCACTGCTCCTGTAGCTGAATGGTCCTTTTGCGCTCTTCCCTTAAGGTCAGGGGAACACAAGATTAAATTAAAATAGGTTCTCCCCCTCTTCGCCTTGTGTATCTTGTAGGAAGTGTATGACTGTATCAACAGCACTTGATCCAAAGCCTACTGAAACCAAAGTAAAAACTTCTATCATCCTCAGTGGGTTTTGGGTTGTGCCCCTAAGGAGCTCCTTTATTCAGTGAAGAGAGCGCACTGGGCTAATGTAGATCCCAGCATGAGAAAGGCTGCTCTTTGGGTTTCCCTTCCAGTGCCTAAGGGAATGAGAGCAGCCTGTCTGCGGGGCGTGAGGCAGCTCCGCCTGGGCGCCGAGGGGGAAGGCATGTCCTTCCTCCTTCACAACACGCAGAGTGACTTGTACAATGTGGAGCTGAGGCAGGATGACCTACCTGATGTAGAAGACCACTTCACCTCCACTGCAGTCAGTCTTGTCCTAAGAGAAGGCGGAGTAAACATGCATTTTTTAACAGGTGACCTGTGAGATAAAGATGAGAAAAGTTAATTGGATTTGTCACTGTAGAGTCTTTTGCCAGAGGCTATCATTATGCTGAAAAGCAATGTTAATGATGATGGCAGAATGGGAGAATTTATTGTTTAATATTAACTACTAAAATACACCTCCTGGTTACTCACTCATGGTTTGGCAGAGCTTTGGCTTACTCTCTTTCCCAAATTGCTATTTCCTCTAAAATGCTTATGGTTGCTACTGATACACTTGTAATACAAGCCTTAGGTCTCGAAAGGTCTAAACATCTGTGTTTTTCTGGTCATAACTATTTCTTGGTCATCTGTAGTAGAGTAAATTGGTATAACGACATCCCATACATTCCTGGTTAAGTTGTAGTTGTGGTGTGAATGTGGAGGTATTTAGGTATATTCTATGCTTATACAAATGAAGATGTTCTAATTCACATTTCTAGGTAATTATACTGAATATGTAGGCAAGAATTTTGAAGGACTTAGCTGAATGTTTAAAGGCAAGAATGGTGGGGGGGGAATATCAAAAAGACTGTTTAAAATAAATTATATTTCTTATGAGTGGTTTAATAGCAACCCATGCGGTTGTGTGGGCTCAACCTTAAAAATTAAACTCACATTGAAATGCTTTCATTTCCATATTCAAACAGATTTGTGTGGTTTTATTGACTGGTTGCAAACAGTACATTAAAGCATATACTGTCAAAATTAGGGCAATGTTTCCTACAGCGTAGTTCCTTTTTGTGTGTTATTTACTCTTTCCATTTACGGAAATACCAGTGGCAGAAGTCCCTACATAGGTTCTTCATAAACCCATGAAGGAATGTGTTTGATACAGAATGGGGCTCATTAACAATGTGAAAATGGTGCAGACTTTTGAAACGGCTTTTAGCTTTTTTGTATGTTTCCTGTTAAACTGTTTATCTCCTGTTTGGAAATTATTTTCCATCATTTCTATTAATAATCAGTAGTAAAAAGTACCACTACGGAAGCAAGTTCTAGCAAGGGATCATTTTGGCTCATTTACAATCAGTAAGCTCTTTGCTCTGTGACTGGTGTGTCAGTGTTGGATGGGTAAAAAGGTAACTGGCACATGATGCTTATCAGGACTGTCCCGGGGTAAGGTCTGGGACGGCTGGGAGCAGCCTGGGAGGTGCCTGGAGACGTGGCTCTTCCTGCTGCTGTGCTCTCAGCAGTGGAGGGCAGGTGGGGAGCCCGGGCTTGGCTCTCCTCTGATATGCAGGTGTAGAGAGGCAAGTCTCAGTCTTGGGGGGCCACAGTGCCCCTAATGCAGAGGCAGCTACCCTTTTGTGTGCACATGTGCTGCAGTAGGAGAGAAGCCTTTTGTGCCCCTGTGGCTCTTAATTTATCTCTGGAAGCCGAGACACACACTGCGCTCACCATGCAACCCATTGCCTCATGTGCAGCATAGTTTGATTAGTTCCAATGATAAAACACCTTTTGCAAGATTTTTTCTGTTGGCAGCAGAAGGGTGGGTTGTTTCTTTTAACCAGTTACCTTACTTTTCTTAAGGATAATAAAATTGGAACAAGTAATTCACAACATGCAGTTTATCCAAAAGAATAAGTCTGACCTCTTGAGTCACATAAGCACTCATTTGTCTCATAGCATTAGAACAGCTGTGTGGAGTAGTGTTAGTGAGACTGTTTCTTCATTCATTGTTAATCAACAACTGAAAATATCTGAAGCAAATTTATTACAAGTGCACACATAAATACAGGAAATTGTTTTGTAGTAGTATTTTCTTGCTTTAAATGGTTGGTTTCAATACTAAACATGTGCTCAGTCCTTATTTCAGCATTTCTTTGTTTCTGTCTCCTTGAAGTTTGCCCTTGTTGGTTGAGTAAATCCTCTTCACCTGTTCAAGGTGTTACTTGTGAAGCTATGACTAAGGTATGCCATCTCCTATATCCATCTGAATTGAAAATACCATGGCTAACTTTGCAGAGTAAGCCACTGAGATACTAGAATACAGCAAAATTAAACTTTTATCCAGTAATTACTGATACATAAGGGGTTGGTTTCACCTAGCTGTGCAGTTGCCAAGTAGAGGTTGCGTGACAGCAGGAAGATGTAGCCTAATTAAGGCAAATCGATTATTTATCTTGTGACACTGAGCACATGTACTGGGTTACAGGAGATTCATTGTGTCTTCTGTTTCCCAGACTTTATGGCCCCACTGTCACACGTGTTCAGGATGAGTTGTGTCCGTATTTACTTCTGGTGGAGCCTTTTATTGGGACACTGTATGTCTCTACAGAATTCAGGCACAAATTTTTGGTAGTGTTATTTTGGTGCCAGCTTCTGCTCTCTTATATGCCTTTGTTTTTCCTGAGTGAAGAGCCCTGTGGTATGGTTCTGCCTTTGTAAGTCAGACTGGACTTAGCCATTGTTGGTAGAAGGCCTTTGAACTTCTCTGTCTCTGCCTTAATTCCTGTCTCCGGCTATCCCCATCATTTAACTGGGATGCAGCGTAGCCTGAAGCACTCACCTTCTCTGGGCTCTTTGGCCTCAGGAGGGAAGACTGTAGTGTCCCTCAAGTAATTTCGGGCTAATGCCCCCATGACTGGAGTATAGCAAGGGCATAAAAGACTGTGACAGTCAATCAGGAGAGCAAAATACAGCTTTGTGAAAATACGCTCACCCAAGAGGCAATTCATTTCAAAAACAGTTTTAGTTGGTTTGGAAGTATTTGGGGTGAGCTACTTCACGTGACACACGTTCTCTGGGAAACGGGCCATCTCAGTAATAAGAGGTCACCAGAAAATTGGCACTAGAGGTATGGATGCAAGGGGCTTGAAGGAATGAAACCTTAATAAAGACTGATGTGACCTGAATAACCTCAAGGGGGCTCAGTTCAGATGCCATGTAGTTTCCAGGAGTACTGACAGTTCTGTTGCTGTGAGCAGGTATTGTACTGGTGATCAAACTTTGAGGTCTAGCTAAACTAGCTTCTGCTTTGAGACCGTGCCCTCAGCTGGTACAATCCAGAGTTGTGGCAATCAGGTCACTGTGGCTGTTTGGAGTCAGATCAGGTGACGATAGACCTGTTAGGCAGAGATACTGTTCTGGCCAGATAAGCGTAGAGAATTGCAAGTGTGATGAAGTTAGGTGCCATTATATTAACAAAGCATAGTTTTATCTTTCTGACATCTGGTGGTGGTGTTACCATATAAGGTACCGTTCTTTCATTGGCAGATCCAACTCAGTCCTGTTCCTGTAGTCTTACAGCATCATCCTCAAAATGCACTTAGAACGGAGGAGACCATCTCCCCAAAGGAGGGAGCATGTGCACTGGATATCTTTTACGTGATCTTCTCACTCCTCACCCAGCTGTTCCTTATCCAGCAGGAGAGAGAAAACATACCATGGCATGGCCAGTCTGACAAGGAGGTAGGCATTCCTTCTTTTTGGTGGAGAAGCTGGTGTTCAGCAAAATGTTCTAATCCATACCCTAAAGGAAAGCTTGGAATAAGGAATGGCTGTCCATTTGTAATAGCTAACTGAACAAGGTTTTCATCCTTCCAAACGTCCAGTTTAGCTGTTGCCTCCTCCAGTCTCCAGGCAACTTCTTCTGATCAGTTTGTGGCTGGAGGGTGCCCTTCGGCAACTGAAAGGAAAAGAGTGAAACTTCCACCAACAAGGAGGGGCCAGACAAAGCTCCCTGCTACTCGGTTGCACGTTTCCTGTTTTCGTGTATTTCCCCAATTCCTACAAAACCCAGAGAAATCTCTTTCTTAATGCCTAAGAATAAGAAGCAATGGAGCACTGGGATTTCTTAGTTTGCATTCAAAATACCGTGTCTTCTAACCATCTCAGAGCAACAGACATGAAAGCTCCTTCCAGAGAGATGTCACAAAAGGTCACACGTTTTCCTTTGAATGATGAGCTGTGCTTTTAAAGGAGCTTAAGATAAACTTCAGACCTGTGGCCCACGTGATCTGTTTACTGCATACAGATACTGCAGTCCTCAGCTAAGAAGGAGCAGTGATTCTGTCGTTAGAGCTTGGATTGAAACTCAGAAAACTGAGTATGCGCTTCCCTGATGTGATGTAGAGCCTGTGCATGTTTTCAGGCAAGGCATTTTATCTTCCTTAGCCTCAATTCATAATCTTAAAAAAACCTCTAAAAATGGGCACAATACAACACAGTTCTTAAAACTATTTTCCTTGAAAATTAATCCACAGATAATCCTCAAAAATCAGAGGCAGGGAGCAGGTAAAAGCGCAACAGCTGGGGAATAGGAGACAGGTTAAAGAAAACCAAAGGCAGATAACTTTCCTATTGCATAACTTGTATATGAACATAGTCTGCACTGATGCTGAATTACAAGTAGTTTATTTATTTCAGAGAGCCTCCGAGTATTACAGGTATGTCGTAATAACTGGGGTTTCCTTTTCTATCATCTGTTCCTCTGTATCGGACGATAAACTCGTCAAGGACCAGTGCCTTTTCTCATATGTGCACTGCCCACTGTAATGAGTCCCACTCTCAACCAAAGCCTGCATGTGATAAGGCTGTACTTGGCACATAGGTATAAACTACAAATATGTAGGATTGGATCCTATGAGGTTGTTGGGTGCTTGCTCTGATGATTAGAGCTGAGGTAACCGTGGGGTACAGAATCAAAGGGAGTCTGCTGAAAAGTCTTTCAGGCCCTATGGTTGAAAGGAAAATCGTTTTCTCGGAGTTCAAGCCCTTTAGTCCCTGGGCCTGAGCTAGAAGAAGAAAGCTAGAAGCGCTTGAGCTGGCTTGGCTCCGTAAGTGAGATGGGGGCTCGTAGTGAGCGCAGGATGCACGGGGGTGTACAGACTCCAGCAGCTGTTCTGCAGCAGTGCCTGGCTCTGTGCTCCCGACAAAGGGGACCCGTGCCTGTCCTGTCTGGCTAATCATGCTGCTGGAATCTGGTGATATCTTCCATGTAAGCAGAAAGAGCTGCCCTCTGGGGCTGTGTGCAGGGCTTTTTGCCTCTGCACAGCAACAACGGAAGTTTGCTGCTCCTCTTGGCTAAGGAGATTTTGATATATCACTCGCCTTGCATATGCCTTTCTAGTACAGCAGTTTACCCTCAGCAGACCTCATTGCCTGACAGATGCTTGACCAGGGGCAATCCCTGAACTTTGGACCAAGGACTGCAAGTGTTGACACGTCCTCTTGTGTGTGATGTGATGGGCAGAACATGATTCGAGAGTTGAAAGTAAGGCCTGTACTTGTGGCATCATGTTATATCCCTAAGCAGTATGGTTCATCCTTTTCTTTTAAGGAGATCTAGTACCTCTTTACATTTATGGAAATAGTTTTTGAGCCATAGAGTGGGTTTTAAAAATTGTAATATCCTCAAAATAGAAAGTATAAATTTTGTTAGCAAATGCATCACTGCAGAAATTGAGAGTCTCCTTATTGTGTAATTCATTGCTATACATGAGTGTTTTTTAAAAACAGCTTTCTATTGCTCCATAATGTTGTCGCCAGATCTGTGGATCCATTTTCAAATGTGTGAATTGAAAGTGGATCATGAATGTGAAGAAAAGTATCTGCCAGGTGGGCAGAAGTGCTGGTCGCGTTTTCTTTAGGACTTCCTCTACTATGTCTGACTATGAGGTCTAAATTGTGCCAAAGTATCTGAAATCCTCTATTACAGAAGGGTGCAGCCCTTGTGGTCAAATGGGTCCGTAACGTTTGGCTTTCAATAACTTTCTTTAATCTTTATTAAGGTATTTATATAACACAACATAGTGTTTTAAGGAAGCTATTACACACTTCTGAGTAATGAGCTTGTTTTGAAAGTTGCCCAAGCTTTAAATGCTAGCTCTAAAAAAGAGACAAGTTTGCTAGATAATAAAAGACTTGTTTTTAAAATTATTCTAACAGGTGTTTGGTGTTAATGGCTTTGTTATGACCCATAAAGTCCCTAATCTTAAGGTCAGAACGCATTTTTGACTCTTTCCGTCTGCATAAAAGTAATTGCAATCAGTGTTGTCCTTTGTTGGAGAAAGCACGGTGCTGTGAATAACAGGTGCAGCCTGGTACTTAAGTAGTCTCCAGCAAGTGAAGTACAGCTTTCAGCCCATAAATCATTTCCTGAGATTGGTCAGCTTAGGAAAAAACATTGTTATTTTAATGCATTTTGATACAATCAGAAGCATGTGGTGCTGAGGGAGAATAATAATTTTCTTTACAGGGATTTTTTTCAAGAGGGTAGAAATCTGTATTTGCCCTGGTTTTCTTGTTGGCTTGCGGCTTGCTAAGTGTTTTCTGCTGCCCCATACTGTTCTTTTTGAGGGAGGAAATAAGGCATCTAATGCTTTCTACTGTGTTGCCCCATTGTTTCTTATCTCCTTAGCACTACCTGCTTGCTTAATCATAAGCCAATTAAAGTATAAGAATGAAATACACTTTTTAACTGCTCATAAATAAAGGGAGTTATCAGAGAAAGGATGACAGAAAATTGAAAGGAGAAACTCTGAGCATTTTGGCCAGCAATATAGTCTGTGCCTCCTGTGGTGATGGCTATTGATGTTCATGGTGGGTTTCTCTCACTTTGTCTGGTCACAGGCAGCAGGATATTCAGAGGAGGGAAGGGGATTTGAGAGAGCACCAGGACCCTTTGAACTTCCTCCAGTTTCTATTTCACTGCTTCCTCTTACACTAGTCTTATGTCACAAGTTATCAGCTGTTAATTAGCTCTCTGTTGGGAAAGGTCAATGCCAAGCAGGATCTGAGGCCGGTCTTGCTGAATGTCTGGGGCAGCTCGAGCACAGCCTGCGGGGAGGTGCAGGGCTTCACCCTGGAAGCCCTGAAGCCTCAGCAGATCCATGCTCACCAGTCCATCTCAAACTTGCTGCTGGAACCAAGGCCTTTCACATTAACCTGATCTCAGCTGATGTTCAAAACCTCTGTAATTTGCAAAAAGTTGCCTTTGGATTTGCATATTCCTGGTCTTAGAAGCCAAGTCCCGTGTCAGGTTAGTGGCGAGGTGGTGGGCAGGAACAGGCTGTGATGATGACCGCTTCCTCTGCATTACCCACAGTGGCCGGGGACTGCAGACTTCAGCACCCAGCATGGACCACCTGAGCTTTGTGAAGCACAGAAAGGTGACAGATCTCCAGCTAGAGGCAGTCGCTGCCACGGGCTGCTCTCAGTGGAGCAGTTGAGGAGTTAAAAGGGGAGGTGGTACTGATTTCTGTAGCATTTCTAGAGCCTTGAGGCTCTAGTTTTCCCAAAATGCAGGAAACTTGACACAGCTTCTGGCTTCTAACAAAAGTAGTTTTGAGTTAGCATTATTTTTTAATTTTGTGAAAAAAAGGTGCAACAGTTCCTTGTGAAACCACAGTATAGTGGTCTCCCACTACTGGCAGCTTCTAGTTATTTTAAACTTTGTGAAAGATGTAGGGTATTCTGTTAAAGTAAACAAAGTTATCCGAAATGAGTGCTCTGAAAAAAACCACTCATGTTTTTACAAAATCTCTAAACCATAATAAAGAGACACAAGTGTGTGATCTTTATGGGTATGCTGGCCTGAGGTTGACCTCAGCTGACCATCTGGATCCCTATTTCTTAATAACATATAGTCTGCTGAAGTTGGCTTTTATGACTTACGGTTTAAGCTATTAAATACAGAACATTTTGTTTCACAGGATCTACATAGTTTTCAAATAAACAAGTGATTGGAATATATACTTTGCAGGAGAGAGTCCTCACAGCAGACTCTTCCCCCAGATGGATGCAGGTCAGTTTTTCTTGTCTTATCTTTGGGGAAAGTAATGAAAGACTTGTTTCCCAGAGTTAGGCTTGGAGTTGAAGTTTAAGCCAGGAAGTTGAGCTAAATGCAATTTTTCTAATCAAACACTTTTTTTTTAAATCAGAAAAAAACCTGTTCATAAAATGGAAACATTTATTTGGAAACGATTAATTTCAAAACCAAATTTCTGAAGGAAAACTCAACTCAAAGAAAAACCAAGTAAAACACAGTTGAAGCATTTCAGTTGACCTAACCTGATTGACACAGCAATTTATTTATTTGTTTATCTGACCATTTATTTATTTATTTAGCTAGCTAGCTATCTTGAGCTTGGATTGAGAAAACATTCCAGAATCTTGTGGGACCTGGCAAGGCAATCTCTTCCAGCTCTGGGCATCGGTGATCAGTTCATCACCATGCCAAGCAGCGCTGATCCACCTGGGGAATTCCCACCTGATTCAGTGAGGCCAGTAAGGAAACACCAACTCCAGTTTCAAAAGCAGTGTAGATGCTTTGCCTGGCACCTCATCCCAGCTGAAAATCATCATGTGTCAGGCAGGGTTCGGGGTGCTGGCTGAGCCTGGGCTTCACCACAGGATGAGAGGACCACTCCAGTAGTTGCCCATTTACCTGCACGAGGAGTAGGCCAGTCCACAGTTTCTTTAGAAGCAAAAGAATCAGCAAATTAAAATTAAAAAAAAAAAATTAAAAAGGGGGAGAGGAAAAAAAATGTTATTGGTCAAGTGGGTAGCAGCAAGGCTTGTGTCATTAGCTTTACTGATGGGCACAGTGTTTCGTTCCATCCCTGCTGCCTGTGTCCTGAGCAGAAGGAGCTCTGAAAATGCAGCAGGATTTCTCTCAAGAGCAGGCGAGCAGAGTGATTAATGAAGGATGCACTTCCCAGCGCCCACAAACCGCAGGCACAGCTGGGAAGTGCGATGGCTGCTGCCAGATGTGGGGCTGGCCCTTTGTGCCCACTTGGTATGTGGATGCTGGTTAGTATCCACCCTGGCCGGGGTCTTGGGTGACAGGCAGGAGGCTGTATGGGACTGCATCCCCCAGAGCCTCTGGAGGGAAAGTGAGTGGGGAGTGGGTGTTCATGGATCCTGGGGGGTGGAGGAGCCAGAGGCTTCTGCTACGAGTTGAGCTCCAGACTTTTCGTTAATTGTATAATGGAGGGTGACAGACTTTCTGAGTATAATGGTCTAAACTCTGTGACTAGAAATTGTTCACCTGTCCGTTTTGGAGAGGTGTGAAGCTAGTCTTGATAGCCTGTCAGGAAGCATCCACAGCCTGATCAGGAGCCTCCAGCCCTGCTCAGCCCTCAGCCCAGTACCACCACTGTGTTTACAGATTTCTTACCTGCATGCAGTGAGATGGCCATCTCTGAATTCTTATCAGCTGAACCCACCTGTACTCTACTGCTGTCAAGGGCTTTCATGTAACTGGGAGAGCAGGAGAAGAGTTTTTGCCAATATTTTCTTAATTTCTTTATTAGATACAAAAGTAAGAGCTTTTGTTTTTAGAGAATTCAGGGACTGAGGCTCTTAGGGACTGGAGAACTTTAGGGACTTCAGTCTCTTTGGACAATTTTCCTACTGTCGCATTTCAGGGGACTGTGTGACTGTGGCATTTGTGAGACCTGTGTACCATAAGCACCACTGATCTAATGAAGTTGGCATTTCTTACCAAACGTCTGATGTTAGGCAAATGTCATGTGAGTTTGCTGCTCTTAAGAGTTTAGCAAGGAGGAGGGAACAGACAGGTGGACAGTGGAATGAGGGGAAAACAGAAGGAGGAGGCAAGGCTGGATTTGGATGTGCTGGTGCCAACCACCCTGTGTTCTGGGGCTGAATATGTAACTGCTGCTGGCGAGTCCTGTTTCACAGTGGAAACATCCCTTCTTGGCTGGTCCTGGTATCATTTCTCACTGGCATGGAGCATTGCTCATTTACTTAAGTCACCAGCAGGTTACTAGTTTTTCCACAAAGCAGGAACCAGATGCATGCTAAGTGGTTACTTCAGCAGTCCCTGGTCTGGGAGAGACAGTCCACTTTTACGGGTATTGACACTGGTCAAGCAGAAAATAAAGTGATGCTGTATTTCAGATTTGGGGACAGGTGGTGTTTGAGTGAGAATGACCTGAATTTTTTCAAAGTTTGCTACTTCTTACAGAAAAACGTGTTTGCTTCTTACTGAATTATAGGAAGGCATGCATGCATATATGCAAGTCTTTGTGTCCTTCCTCTGGCTACCAGGGAGGGCATCTCCTGCAGCAGAGTCAAGCAGTTGGCCTGCAAGAGCTGTGACCTGACCGTGACAGCTGCCTTGGTTCGACTGTCCACAGCAGGGAGATGGTGTTGATCCTGTCCTCAGGGCTTGCTGTCATCCCTGCCCTCTCCTAAGTCACCTCTCACTGCATACCCCAGCAGGGCTCAGTCACGGTCTCTCGTTCCTCCGGTGAGCTCTGCCCTGGCACAGAAGGGGAGCTGGCACTTGCCAAGGTTGAGGTCCAGTCTGTAGATGTCTATTTGTGAAAGTGTTTGGCACCTCAGGGGCTTCCCCAAACCCTCTGAAGCCAAATGAGGAAGTTGTTTGCTGGGCAGCGCTGCTTAGCGGCTCCTGAGCTGTTGTGTGCGGCCTAATTAGGCTGATAAGAGTTTGCCGACGCTGTCCCAGGGGTGCCTGGCTGGGGTGTGCAGGGTGTACGGGTGGGCATTTCTCGGGACTCTGGAGGTGCAGACCTTCAGGCAGCCTGGAGGAAGCGATAGCAGGGGATGTCCAGACAATCTCTGGCAAAGCAAGTAAAAAGCTTCCAGTTCTCAACTACCCAAAGACTTTGCTTGACTTAATTCCCCTTCACCCCCTGACAGGTGACTTGTGCATTCCAGATTGCTAGTGGAGATAAGCAGTTTAGAAGTGATTTAGGAGATAAAAAAGATTTAAAGCCTCTGGGAGCTCTGCAGCTGTATGGCGCATGGGAAGTGCGTGTATTACCGGGATATGTGTGAAATGGGTCTGTCAATACGATCATGAGCACAGTGATGTGGTTCATTCCAAAACAGTGCCAGTAAAACTTCTGTAATGTGCCATGGGATGTCGTCAGTACGGCCATGCCACTGCTTGACTAGCGTGCTCTAAACAGGAGAGAAGGAAGAAGCAGAAATCGAAAGTATGGTACTAAAATTTCTGCAAACAGAGACTGGGAATGCCTGCTGACCTGTACTGCATTCCTTGTCACATTTGATCCCAGGTGGAGATCTTCAGGCAATGTTTTTATGCCATTTGTATTTATCTTGGGCATCGCTGGTGGCACATATGCCACAAAGTTGGAGCCATGCCTTTGAGAATGTGTTCAAGCCAATGTCTTCTGTGTCCCTTCCTTATTTAATCTGGTGCTTTAGTCCTTATTATCTCGAATATATCCATCTCAGTGCAAAACTGCAGCTTAAACTCAGTTACCATGGATACAGCACAAATTGCAGAGCCTGCTCTCCCTGCTGTAAAATTAACTTCTGAGCACTGAAGTTGGAGATAACATACAGCCAGCTGATTACAGGGACCTGTGGACTAGCTGTAGGCTAAAGCAGCTTCCCCATACAGCCCCAGAGCAGCCCTGAGTCCTGAACTGGCATAGTGTAGTTTGTGTTAGCAGGCATGCTGGGAAAAGGCTGCACTTGGTTACTGCAGGAGTAAGGAGTTACACACCGTGTTAAATCAGGGGCAATGCTAGCAATATACATTTGACCTCATTATTAGAGGCAGGATCTGAGAAACCTTGGTTTTTCCCTCTCTTGGGCAGTAACTCTGTGACCCACAGAAAGTCTACAAACCTGTAAAATGGAATTTTGCTACTTTTTTATCATAATCGTCTTCTGAAGTTTAATTGACACCCTTAAATTGGGTAATATCATACCAACAAGAAAAGTAAACCCAAGCTAAGCCAAAAAAAAGTGACATATTCTTATTGTGTCTTACTTTTCATTTCCATCACATCTCTGAAATACTGTTGTCTCTTGGGCCTAGGATGTACTGAGGAAACTGTCTGCCTAGTGTATCACAGGAAAATCTGCAGGATGAACAGAAATGATGTGTTAGAAAAGGATCCTCAAGCCAGAGGATGGAGCCAAGCCATTGCAGCAGCTCTTGCTTTCTAACCCACTCTCTTACGTCCTTCCTTTCTCCAGCTGCAGAAAGCCCCCTTCCTGCCTCCTTTAGACCCTAAATAACGGTGAGAGACTCCTGTGCTGTCCTTTGGAAGTCAATCACTGCAGCTGCCTCATCTGTTCACCTCTATCCCATCCATGGGCTAATTAGTCCTGGATGCTGTAGGGAAAGGATACCGACCTTTATCTTTGGGTAAGAGAGCCTGGAAACCAGAGCAGCAAAGAGCTCAGCACAGAGTAATGTATTGCTGCTTTCCCTCTGGGGTGAAGCTTCTACTGCTGCGGTAGGACAGGACTCAACACCACAACCGAGGAGATGCCTTCAGTGCTGTGGGCTGAAGCGTGTCCCTTTCAGCAGCGGTGTAGGCAGCACGGACCTGTGGCTGTTCCGTGGTGTGTCCTCACGCCAGGCTCGTCCAGACATACAGGGTCCTGCCTGCTCCGGGCAGTGCATCTGCAGCTTCCCTAAATCCATGTGTAGTAAGGCTGGAAGCGGCTCTGCCCAGCTGTCAGTCTCACTGCGATGCTTTGTCCTGGCTCCTCAGGACCTCCTCTTCCCTCCTTTCCTCCCTCCTGTTTTCCTCCCCCCAAATAACTGATGTCTGAGGGAAAGACTCCTATACCCTTGGTTTGCAACAGCTTGGCTGTCAAGGCTTTTGTAAGGAGATGAAAGGCAGTGGCTGATTTTCTCCATAGATGGTGTCTGTCACTCATGACTGAGACAGAAAGCCCTCTGCAGTCTTGGCACATCCTGGCTTTATTCACTGCAAGAGCTCTGCTTGAGAACAGTCTCATTTCAACGCACACTTTTGATTTTACATCCCTGAGCTTGATGAAGGCTATGGTTTGTTTTGGAAAGTGCTGTTAGTCCAAAACCAGATTAAATGCAGTGTTTAATCGGATGCATGTACTACAGTACCCTTATTCTGATAGGTGTGTTGTGTTGTTCTGTTTTTTTTCTGTTCATTTACAAAATAATTAAAAAAGTAAGAAATCCCCATTGCTTCTTACAAACGCTAAAGTAGTGTTTGACAAGGTCTTGGCGCCTAGAGGTAGTGGAAATGTAAAGTAACGTCCCAAATGGAAAAGTCTCCAGCTTCGGATGGTAACTTTGTGTGTGTGGGGCTAGACCACAGCGTGGAAACATGTCTTCTGGTGTGTGATACTGAGGTGAGGGCAGTATGCCCCTAGTAGGTGAAAGATTTCTCAGTCCCAGATCTTAAATGAATACTTTCTCTTGGCTACCAACTTGCAGGGTTGCTGGTTTCATTTTCACTAAATGACTGTAGCAGCCAGTGCTCGTCCAGAAAGGAGTCTCCAGTGAGCTTTTGCTCTTCGGTGTGTGAAGCCTTAGCTTGTGTCCATAGAACAGTTTAATGGGTATCTGAAATAGCTGAGGCTTCTTAAAGCAAAAGGCAAAAACTATGATACATTGCTATGCCAGCATCTCTGAGTTACCAGCGAGAGTCTTATAACGGCCCTTCTCCTGGAGGCCAGATCCTTCTGTGGAGGAAGCCAGCCAGAACTGCAGCTGAAGGAGGTGTCTGGAGGAGCTCAAAGTGACCTGAGCTCTTTCTGCTTTGCTGATGAACTGAGGAAGAAATAGGCAAGCAATTCATTTTAGAAGTCTCTTAAGCTATCATATGAATTTATAGGAACTTATTATACAATAAATTATAGATATAAAATAGCAGGTGGTGCATCTTTCTAGCAGTATGCATTAGAATTCATCTTGACAAGACCAGGAAAAGAGCCCCCAGACTTATCTTCACTGAGCAACTACAAAGGAAGTAAGTTGTAGTTAAGAGAAATGAGTGTTAATGACAGGTCTGTGCTAGTAAATGCAGCAAAATGCCTCAAATGCCTCAGCAGTAATTGTCATCAGAACAATTTCTTTCCCTGCTAGTTATAAAATCTGATACGCTATTAGAGACACCATTTGGAAAACCCAGACATGTGTATTTTCATCAAATGTAGCAATTGTCTCCGTCTCCCAGATTCCTGAAACATAAACCCCCTTGGGGTCCTAGCTGGGCTGCCGTATGCAAGCTGTGAAAATATTGATGTACTCATTTTATCCTTTGCTTTCCTTGTCCTTCTCTGTTTCCTTCCTTTATTCCTTACTGGCAGCCACTAATGTAGCCAAGTTACTTCTTTGTCAAGAGGATGAGGAAAGCGTTTCCTCCCAAGCCGACTATGCTGACACTGCTAACCTTGACTTCCATAAATGATTGAATGGTGTCTCCTGCCTGCAGCGTATCTCAGGCTCCAGTTACCCAAGATTCTTGGATGTTGAGAGACCTCTTCATCTCCCCCATCCTCCTCATCACAGTCATAACCAAGCCTGACTCTGTCTCCTCTACCTTTGTGGCCGTGAGCTTCTCAGACTCGCAGTAGCAGCCCCAAGATGCGTTTCCCTATGAATAGACTTTTCTCAAGTTGTAGGTTTTTGGAATTTCTTTTAACTTACTGAAAAATTTGATGCAGATATTATAGTGAAAAGGAGATTTCTGTAGTCACTGGACAAGCAGTACTACTTAAGTCCTGGGAATTAAAAAGTGTTGAGAATAACCCAGTTATTTGTAACACAGAAGCAATTTAATAGCTTTTAGAATAAATAAATTTGTGATGACAAGATCAGCATTGCTTGGTTTTGCAGCACTAAAGCTTTTTCTAGATCAGCTGGCTCAAAAAGGAACGCTTTCTCTCAGTGCTGCTAAGCCAGCTTTTAGAGGTAGGCATGCTGTAGAATCATAGAAATGCCTAGGTTGGGAGGGACCTTTCAGATCATCATGTCCAACCATCAACCCAACTCTGACAAAACCCATCACTAAACCATATCTCTAAGCACTGTGTCTGCTTGACTTTTAAATACCTCCAGGGATGGTGCCTCAACCACTTCCCTGGGCAGCCTGTTCCAATGCTTAATACCCTTTCAGTGTAAAAATTTTTCCAAATATCCCATCTAAACCTCCCCTGGCGCAACATGAGGCTGTTTCTTCTTGTCCTATTGCTTGTTACTTGGGAGAAGACACCAAGGGACGGATATTCTAGGAGTGAGAGGAGCACTGAGTTACAGCTTAAAGCTTAAAGCCCATTCAAACTGGTGGTGAGAAGTTTTTCTCAGTCGGGGGCACCAGACTCTTGATTCTCAAGTTGAGGCACCGTCCTACTGCAGTCCTTTCTGAATTTCTGGGCCATGTCTGCAGCAGGGTAAGCTGCTGACTTCTGCTGTTTGTCAGCAACTTACACCAGCATCACCCGGCCTTTGCATTGCCTCCTTTATCTGCAGTGCCATACAGACATTCGCTATCCACACTAACACCAGCTGAAATTCCGATATATTTGACCTTCATTTCCTAGCACTTTTGAAACTGAATAATAAATGGCTAGTGAATTCTGCCCTCCAGATATCAAATTATTTTTCTTTGCATCCCTTTGAAAAATGCTTGTTGTCTTATTTTAAGCCTCTGCTGCCGAGGGGAAAATGTGAGGGGTTGGGGAGTAGGAGAGTGTCCTCTAACAGGAAAAAGCTATGTGGAAAGCTTTGACGCTAATGGATCGGATCCATTTGCAGCCTTAGTGTTTGCAGACTAACGTGTATAATGCGTTGTTGGGCAAAACACTAAATGCTTAAAAGTAATTTGTGGCAATTTAGGTTTTTATCGTTGCTTGCATGCCGCTCTGGGGGAAGACGTAGCAAAAGACAAGCTCCCAGGCTGAAGAGTTTATAGTCTTAAATGTGCAGTTCTGCAGGCAGCTCAGTGGAGCTCAGAGATCTCTGCAAGGCAGAGTCAGAGCCTCCGGGGGACGGATCAGCCCTCAGGATGACAGCACAGCTCCTTTCTGAGGGCAGGGAGTGGAACAGCTCAGGAGAAGTACGCACTGAACCCTTATGATTTTCATCACAGATAACTGTACGGAACTGGTGTGTTGTTGGATGGGTCATACAGGAATCTTTGAAAAAGTCCTCCAAAATGAAAGAAGAACAGGTCCTGTAAAAGACAGATTTTATGGTTTTTTTTAATTGAATAAAATGTATAAATCTATCAAGCCACTTGTTTTTGAAAGTTTAATAAGAGGGGAAGAAGGAGTAGGTGCACATTAGTGAAGGATAGTTACAAATACATTGTGCATAAGAGAGCCTTCGTTCTCTCCTGTGCATGCATATGTATGTGCATGTTGGGTTTTTTCTATCAGGTTTTATAGGTGAATGTCAAAGTGTTTAGCAAAAAGAAGGAAATGCAATCCCTGATATATACAACCGAGGCGGTAGGATGCATTCAGTGACATGCTTTACCCACAGGCGAATGGCAGAGCCAGAATAAACAGGTATCCTTACCCATTTTATGCTAGGTGGCAGTGCATCTGGCCTAGAGCTGTCTAGACCTGTGCTAGTCTACATCAACAGAAAAACTGTGCGATGTGCTTTAGTGAAAGTAAACGCGTGCTAAATGCATGTAGCAGTCTGTATTTGTGAACAGGACTTCAGAAAGGTTTATTTATAGTGATAAACTAGCTTGATCTGATAAAGATTTTCATATCCAAGATTGAAGGGTCTCTGAATGGCAGCTTTCCCCTTAGGAGTGAAACAGCTCGTTGGTTTTGTGCCCAGTCCCTTGGAAAGGGTGATGCTCAGAGCAGCCAAAGTGCTGTCCAATGCACCAACAAGCCAGCATGTCGCTTCATCAAAGCACAAAGCTTTTCTAAAGACTGAGCTAATTTCAATGAATTTCTTACTGGGACACATTCTTTGGGGATGTCTGTCCGTAGTAAGAGGGCTAGGGAGAAAACCAAACGAAAAGAAACCTTTCCTCACATATTCTCTGCTGTGATTATTAGGTGCTCGTAGGAAATGGAAAACCCCCTTCATAGATGTGGTGCCAGGTACTGACTAGGCACTTAAACATTAACTTCTTGCTTTCTAGGTAGCTGCCCCTGACGTGGAGCTGTTGGCTCCTCTGTGTGGGTAGATGTCTTGCCTGTTTTCTAGGGGAAGAATTTTTGAAATATTTCAGTTTCTTCCTGGTCAGTGAGAGGTGGAAATGCTGATCGCAGCAAATTTCTGGGGTAGCAAAACTGCTTCCTACTTCTGGCATCTTGTATTTTGATTGTCTGGTCTTTTTGGTATTCTGCTGCCAGCTAGAATCACATTTATTGTGGCAGACCTTTAGTAGAGAGGTGATTGAGGTTTCAGCTCTGACTGTTAGAGTGCATGCTCAATGCTGGTGTAGTAGACAATGTGAAAGTACTAAGCCGATATGTTAGGTTATTTTTATTCATTAAAAATTTCATCTGGTCATCTGGGATTCATTGTAGATGTGTCCCCCCTTCTGTTAATGTCCCTGTTGAATGCCTCTGTCTTCTGCATTTGTCTTTCCCAAAAGGTGTGCATCCACCTCCTCTGGCTCTGACTCCGTGGCATTATTTTGTGTCGGTGACACATCAGAGGGCTGTTGGGACGCTGAGTGCTGAACACTCAGCTGTTGAGAACATCGATCTTTCTGCTGAGACAGAGTAAATTTAATTAGCTTATTTTAACATTCCTCTTCATCCTGCGGGTGGGTAGAATTGATGCTGGCTGGAGCTTCATTTCTACATATCTCATTTAATATAACTAATAATTACATGTGAGTGAACAGTACACTTTGCTGACAGCCTCTGCAGTGAGGTGGAGCGGTCATGGCCATGTATTTTCTATGAGAACCGTCTGAAATCTTCACCCTTCAAGGCAGCAAATCTTTTAATTCTTGCTAGGTGTTAACTGGGCAAAAGCGTGAAAAGCTGCATTTAGCACAGCTTTATGCCAGTGACATTACCAGACAAGGAGACTCAGTGTCAAAGAATGAGAGTCCAGGCTGGAAATAGGAAATGCCTGAACAGTTCTCTGACTTAAGCTTAGTCCCCTTTGTGTGTATGCATTATGATTCTCTCAAATTGCATCCTTGCATCCTGGTTTTTTATCAGTACCTTAATGCTATATTTCTTTTAACTTGGTTTTAGTGATGTATTTCTCAATATTCTAGTTCCTGGAAATGCCTGGTCCATTCTTGCTGAAGCTTTAAAACAAACAACTCCCAAAGAAAAGCATTAGCTTGACTCACATATCATATATGGGGAACTAATTTCTGAACAATTAGAATCAGCAAAGTTACAAGCACCTGAGAGATGAGAAACTGTGCAGCCTTAAGTGTAGGTGATAGTGCCGGCTGTCCGTGTAATACTTAGGGGATGCTCAAACACGTGTGGCAAGGAGACCCCCTGCTCCCTGATGGGAGCTGCTTCAGCATCTGTAATGGTTTCTCTCTATACATATATATCTCAGCAGTATAGTTTTACTGATGATGATGATTGTTACCTTTGGTCCTTTAGAAGATATGAAGACAATAAAAGGAATATCATTGCAATATGTTACTGTAGGAGGATGTCATACTGCTGTACAAGTGAGGCAAGAAAAACAATTTTATGAAGAAATCGGAGTAGTTCCTTGCATTGGTATCTTCAGCTACTCTGAAGTGTCATACTGGGAAGTCAGTGGGGGACTCTTGCTCCTCTGCCATTGCTTTCTGGACATCTTTGCAACCACTTTCCTCATTTCTGCTTGAGATCCTCCTGCAGCAGCAAACCATGTATATGGCAGCCTGATCTGGTGGAGGGGGAGAGTCCGGAAGCGTGCTGCGCATGGGTGGCTTTTTGGAGCTATTGCTAGCTTTTCTTAGGGCAGACCTGCTGATGAAGCAGCTCCTTGGTGGTCCCAAAGCAGGCTGGGAAGTCTGAGTTAATGTGTCCCAGGTGAGCCGTGGGAGAGAAAAAGGCTATACATGTGCATGGACATACATGTACAAACATGTACAAATATGCAGCATCCTGTAGTCCTTATTGAGTTTGTGCTAAATTCACTGAATAGAGACTAAATAGAACGTGTGTTTCTATTCTTTATAGGAACAGAAAGTTTCCCTTGTTTAACAACCAGACGCAGCATCCTGTCATCTGCTTAAAGAGGTATGACCTTTTTACTTGTTAGCATAGTTTAGCAAGGAGGAGGCTGCTTCAACAGAGCAGGGAGGCTTAAGAAAAGAGAAAGAAGAAAACTCCTCCAGTTCCTGGAACACTTTATTTTCCTGGGGTTAGTTCCCGCTTTTGTAATCTTCCATGTTTTTTATTTTAAAAGCCTCCTGTGGATGATGGGAGACACTGTACCCATTGTCAAAGAGCTGTCTTGCGTTTAGCTCTGCAAGAACCTGCTTACAGCTCCGGGTGGAAAGGGCATAAGACTGTGTTGATGCAAAGGGAGAGCACGTGAGAAAGGTGACAGTGTGGCTGCTCTGGTTTGTGTTGCCTCCCATGTAAGGGCATCCCCCAAGGTTGGGCTGTGGCATGAGGAGGAGAAACAGAACCAGCAAGGTGGCACAGGGGGATACAGGGATGGGTGATAAAGCTCACCTCCCTCTGAGCTGGGGTGTCAGCACAGCCTGTTTGCAGCGTTTGGAGCTGAAGGCTAGGCTTTGGAAGTGTTATGGCATTCTCTGGTAGCGTGGTTTTGCTTCTGGGGCACTGCAGTGACTTCATGCTGATGACTGGGCCCTGAGATTCCCTGTGTGCTGTGAACCAACTCGGCACCTCTGGACACGGGCTTATCAGTGTGTGAGCTGCTTCTGTGGAGGAGCTCCACCACGTAAGGTACCAAGACAGTTTGCTCACCTGGACTCTGCCTAGACCTGGCGTGGGGCTATTTCTGAGCAGGAGGGACAACTCTAACACACTCCAAAGACTCTGTCACGTTGAGATTCCTAATAATTTTGAGTAGCCTTGTAAGTATAAGCATTACTTGCCCTTCTTTTTCTACTGTGAATCTACTGTTGCTCAGGAGAGGCGCGTAAATGGGGACGGTGCTTGGCAGCAGCCCTCCTGAGCAGAGTCTTGAGGACAGCATGAAGCCAAGGGGAGCCTGCGGTGGACTTGGGAAGAGCACTTGCATATTGATATTTTGTTTGATTAGGTTGGAACCTCTTCAGACACAAACACATCTTATATGAATTCTGTTGAGAGCTAACTGTTGCACTTTAAATATACTGTAGCTTGTATTTTTCAGGCTCAGAAACTTCCCTCACCACTGGTTGGAAGTTAGCACTGTACAGAATGATGTCAGTGAGCAATTAAAACAGCTTTTAGGAAAAGCGATGCAAATTGGTACCTGCTAGAAAAGATTTCTTGTAGTACCTAGAGATGAAATGTTGTCTTGATCTCTGGAGAGTCAAAAACTCTAGATATATTTTTAATTTTGCTTGCTTTGGGTTTTTTTTCTGAATGGTCTTTGTAACACTAGGGAAAGATTATAAGTGGGAAGAGTGCAAGATAGAGCTTAGTGGTGCTTTTGGCGTTGCATTCTCTTTTCCCATGCAGCTGGCTCGACTGTCTCCCGTGTGGCATTGGGAGGGATGCAAGGAGGCATCCCCCCGCAGGTTCTGATGCAGGGCTGAAGGAGGGTCTTGGCACACCTCCTGTCACAGCCAGTGTGACATTCTGTCCTCCTCCATCAGCCTGTCTCTTAAAAATAGTCTCCTGCCAACCGGTAGGCTCTTTCACAATCTCACTTGCAAGAAACCTTTAGCTTCCAGCTACAAACTTATGAGTGGCCACAGGGTTCTTGTACCAAACTAGCCTTTGGTTTTTCCTCCTTTGTGTTTGTCCTTTATCATCAATCTACCCATTTGCTCACATGAAAGGAGGGTTGTCATCAATTTTAAAATCAACCTGTTGCTTTCCTCCTTTCTTCTGATTATCTGAATAGCGATTATCTGCACCTTCTTTCCTTTGGAAATGCCTGTTTTGTACATAAGCTGCAAGGGCAGAACACTCTGTTACTTGTATTTATCAACTATGGAAGGTAGCATTTGCTACGTTTGGAAAGGATTCAGGCATGGCTGTTAAGCAGTTGAAAGGAAGGAAAATGTCCCCTGTCCCTAAAATCATGATGATGGTGGTGTTAGAAATAATCCTACCTAGCAGGCTGAGTCACTAGTAGATGCTTAAAACTTATTTACAAGAAGCAAGATTGTTCAGGTAGGAATTGACAGGCAGAGGTTATATGACTTACTCTCCCCCAACTCACTGGATGCAAGAGGTGGGCCAGAGAGCCAGGAGAGCAGAGGAAGAGGGAAATGTCATCCTTCCTTTCTCCTGCGTAGTGATGAGCAAAGGAGCTTAATTTTGGGGAAGAGATTGGTAAGTAAGGGAAACTGGACCATTCTGTGTGTTGCAGCTCGTGCTCGATGCTTTTGTCAGGATCAGCAGCCAACCCTAATACTGCGCTTTTCCACTCCTCTGCAGTACTTAAGTGACTTTATAGGGAAGCAGAATTAAACAAGGTGAAGGAGAGTTGACGAGCTGAATTTTGGTTTTGTGAAGACTTACTGCAGTTCAGAAGTATATTTTCTTTTGCATCTCCATTAGTAAAGTCAACATAATACTTCCTGTAGCTCAAGAACCAGCCTAGTGTGCTAATGTTGAATTCTCACAACTGTGAGTTTTGTCCCCTGAATCGTGGAGGGAAAGAAAACTCAACACCATGGAGCAGGAGCTCAGCTCTCCTAAAGGCAGGTGAGTTTTTGCTGTGGAAATCCTTTTGAAAACATATCATCTTGCTAAGGATTATAGCTTTATGGCTATATGTAAAATGAATTACCCACGATTCTATAAATTATAGTTCCAGTTTTGAAAGCCATTTGGTCCTTGCCGTGTGGTGCGTGTGCCAGCCCTTCATTCACGGGAGATGGCGGGCAGCTCTGTGTTGGACGGATTATGCCATCTGTCAGGGTGCGAACTAGTGACCTGTTGAAGGCCTTGTGTCACCTGCCTCCTTCAGTGATCTGATGTTCCCTGTTTATCTTCAGAGAAAACCCTGCTGCTGTCTAAAACCATGTTTGTCCATAGCATCCTGCTGCCCAGTTCTCCTGAACTTCCCTGTGAAGCGTCTGGCTGTCGCTGGTGTCAGGGCCAGGAGGCAGCGCGCGAGGATGTGCTCTTCCCATCAGCTCTCGGGGGCCTGGAAGCCTGCACTGCCTGCAAAGCACTTGTGGAAAAAATCATCCCGTTCCCACCTGATAACTGTGAATGGCTTTGTAGCGCAAGTCACGAAATGCCGAAGCATTACAACCCCATTATGTTCAGTGTTGGGAAACCTGATGCTCGGAGTTAAGCCCCAGTTACGTGTATTTAAGCAGTTGTGCTAGTAAACACGCTTTTGAAAGAGGTGGTGGGAGTAATGGGAGTGCTGTGAGCATTCTCCATGAGAGGAGTTTGAGAGAGGCACAGATTTGTTTGTAATGAGGAGCGAAGCTTACGAGAAGAACAGATGTTTGAATGATAATGTTCTTTCCAACATAGCTGATGAAAGAAAACATCATAATCGTGACCAAAAAATGCTCTAGTTGTCATCCTTAAGATGAGTCATTTTAAACCCTCTGAGACTCCGGTTCCCTTCTGAAGCAGGAAGTTATAATTCAGTCCAGTCTCTGGCCACGACATGTTAGGCAGCTGGAATAATGAGGCAGGGAGAGGGATGTAATATGCCGGGCGATTCATATACCAGTGAGGTCTTCACATGAAAAGGGAGATCCTGACATTACAGACGCAGCTTGTTCTCTTCATTGTTTTCCAAATTGTCCTTGAATCGGAAGGCTTCAGGACGTTTATGTAATAAAATTGTCAGATTGCCTGTTGCTCTGCCTTTTGCCATGTCTGTGTGGGGTAACTGGGGGAGATTGCAAGGCACTTTTATCAGTAGTCCTTTCTCAGCAATTAATTCATAATCTTACCTTTACCTGCATCTGTAAGATTTCTCTGCAGCATACTCTTAGTAATAACTCCCTGGTATCCTTATTTTAGTTATGACTTCCTTTGTGCAAAAAAATTATTTTGCTTGCTTATACAATTACTCTTGCATCACTTTTGCTGCTAAAAATCATAAGAACACAGGAGAATTGTATTTTCTTTTTCTGAGCATAATGAAACCGGAATTAGGCAAAACAGGATCAAGTCTGGAGTTAATGGCGGCATGCCTGGGAACTAGATACTGTGTGCAACAGCTTTTGCTGTGATTCTTGTTAATGCTCCGTGATTCACTGCTGTAGCTACCATAATATTAGTAACTAGGTGTCCAAGTCTGGATTAGATCACTGTTAGTTGCTGTGTGCTCAAACAGCAGAGTTGTTCCAGACCCCAAAGAGCTTACAGTCAAATCAAAGAAGAGGTGTGGAGGTGTAAGCAGCCAGATAGCACACTGCGGAGACAATATTTGTCAGTGTAATTAGTACCTTGGACTCCACAGTTCACGCTGGAAAACTGTAGATGGATAACCATACTTAGGTGATGCAGTTCACCTGGGACATATCGACATGAAGGCACGTACATTATGCAGCTGTCAAGGAATCGAATCCTCTTTTGCTTCATTTTTTTTTACTTAAAATCAATGTGTTATGACTTATAAAATACACGAGGCCAGCTTCATCTCTAGTCTGTCTCCATGGTTTAGCATGTTTTACATTGGCAAGATTTGTCTCTCTAATACAGCAAAAGTTGAGTTACTAATGCAGCTCTGTATTTCTGCATATTGGCCCATGGAGCAAGTTAACAAAAATGGACAAAAGAATTCGGCTCCATTAAAAACTAATCTAAACACTGACTTTAAACTGGAATTAGATCCTGTGCATGACACCACCCCACCCCCAGCCCCTGCCACCTCCCCCCCCTCCTTTTTTCCCCAAGGTTCTGAATGTTTAGATAACTGGCTTCAGATACCAATAAACCCACCAAGTTAAGGTGAGAAAAGCTATTATTTTCTGGCCCAAGTGAGGAGGATCTGGTAAAGCCATCAAAGTGCCTTCCCTGGCAATCTGAGATGTACCTATACCTCTCAGACCAAATCTGTACTTTGAAATGCCTGAAGTCAGGTCTTCCTCTGGGTTTGAGTTCAATTCCTTGCTGGAAATGATGTTGCCAATTAAACTTTGTAAATTAAAATAATGAGTATTATTTGTCAGTGTGGAGTGTATCCAATGTCAGCTCTCTACTCACAGCTGGTGACCTTTTCCCCCACACATCCTACAGCCTACTCCTAACTCTCCAGCCCCTGCTTTCCCTTCCTCAGGTACCAGCTACCACTAGTTCTCTCATCCCTTTGGTTCAGTATGAAAGATTCACACTCTCTCCTGTGATCCTTCAGACCCACAGCACGTGGTTCTTCCTTGCATCCCCAGGTTTCTTTCCCTGAGTTTTTTTTCTGATTCTTCACCAAATTATCTCCATTTACTCCTTGGACCTTTAGGGTCTCATGACTTAATTTGAGTTCCACGTAGTATGTTTTCAGCATCTTTCTACATCCTCTCTGCAGTGACTTCCCACTGTAGGGTAACCAGCACCTGTTTCATCCTCTGCCTGTCTTTGCTTTGTTAATTGGGCCAGAAAGAGCATATGCTATGGCTGCATGTGAGCTCCCCATCTACTGATTAGACGACCAGGACACTGCCAAACAGAATGAATAAGGGCCGAACTCTTCTCCTTGTATTTCCCTTCATAGAGGCATTAATATCTCTTTCCTCTACCCATCTGTGGATTTCCTAAGGTGGTAGGTAGGAGCTTAGTATCTTCTGTCAAATATGATAGAAATTGGCCAGTGTGATTCACAATTGTGGATGTGGATAGACACAGCAGACAGGCAGAGAGAGGAAACCGGAGCACAAACATAATGAGAAAGTTAGGGAGTAAGTATTTTTGGATTGCTTATACATTCACGCATCTTCAGCTGAGTTAGCCGGCAGAATCGAGCAGGAGGTTGACAATACTGGCTTAATGTCAGGGAGAAATTTTAAGGCCTTGTTATGTAGTTGTGGAGGCAGGTTGGTATCAGGGACTTGATGCGTACCTTATGATTTTTGTTTTCCTAAATGGATTCTGGCACTACATGGTGTCACATTTTAATTGCTACCAAAGGCAGTTCTTTTGTAAAAGTATTTTTAGAAATGAGCAACCATCAGAAGAAGAAATGCAGAAAACTTTATATAGATCCCTGGAGGAAAGAGGGCGGAAGCATTATGGAGATTCTGTGAAAGAATTAAGTCATTTAGAGACAACCCAGTTTGCCAGGCCAGCAGCGCTACGGAATTGAAATAAGAATCTGCATTTCGTTTGGTTTTATGCTAACATCAACAGTAAGGGCTCCTTAACGTAGTTTGTGAGCTGCAGCCTTCATCAGAGACTTCACTTACCTGTCTTAAACTGGCTATTCCTGGCTGACTATGAAGAGTTTTCAGAGATCAGGGTCCCTTTCAGCAGCACTGGGGACCTGAGCTCAGCTTCCAGGATCCCAGCGGCCAGAGCTGTCAGACAGACGAAGCTCAGGGCGAGCTGTCAAGCAGGCGCTTGGTGTCCTGGGTCTCTCCATGTCCCCAGCGCGCTCAAGAAGCAGCACAGGCTCTGGTGTCTGTGGCCAAGGTTGCAGTCCTCTCCTTTTGGGTCTCCTCTTTGTGTCTCATGTTTGTCATGCTGCCTCTAGGCAGACGCTGTATCTGGTAAATGTCCTTCCTTGAGCAAAACTTTCTGAAATCTGGATCCAAAGACTTTGGTTGGGAGCCAGAGCATCCTCACACATATGGGAAGAGACAGACCTTGCCCTGAAGGGTTTGCAGCAAAAATAGGCAAGTTACAGACAGCATGAACATTATAATCCACGTTTTACAGCTGGGAGAACTGAGGCACAGGCTTATTTATTCATAAGTTCAAGATCATGGAGCAGGTGGACAGCAAAGCCCTGTACTGAACTTTGATCTTCATCTCAGTGCCTTAACCATAAAACTGTTCTGCCTTTCGAAAGATCCTCATGATTATAGGAATATCTATTTTATAGACAGTGGTAGGAGGAAGAAAACGTGTATTTGAGTGAGATAATCTTGAAGGCACTTAAGTCGGTGCATGGATTTCTTCATCCTTTGGTCAATTTTAGCAAATTCTGTGCAGCTAATGCCTGGTGGAAGAAGATAAATTGCCAGCAAATAATAAATTAACAATATCCAGAGAAGGAGTGAGACAATCATAGTCTCAGTAGTCTATAGATAATAAAAGGTAAATCTCTTTAAATAAAGTAGTTTATAATTGGTAATGTTATTACTATCCTGGGAAATCCATGTCTATGAAGAATAAGTCAAGCTTTTCCTTGAACAGAAAGGAGAGAAGTTTTGTTTTTCATCAATGGGAGGTTTGGATGATCTCAACATTCTTTTTCCTCTCTTTGCCAACCTATGCTAACATGACCCCACATTCACTGCGATTATCAGAAAGAAAGAGAGAAGGAAAGGAGGAAAAACAGTAGAAACGTGATGCCGTTGCGCTAAGGGACTGTCTGAGCTGGTCTTGCTGGCCTGAACTGGCACATCCACAGCATTGTGTGTCCTAGGTGTGAAAGCAGGTTGCGCAGAGCTTAGCTATGGCTACTGTAGTTCTGATTGCTCTGCGTGTCCCACCTCAGCCCTCTGCTCTCTGAATTTCTTTGCACCATGTCCCACACTCAGGTATGATATGCCCATTTTCTTCTGTGTATATAGGGTCAAGCCTTGCTGACATTTTGCCTGCGTGGTGTGTATCACATAGGAGTTGGTGGGAGTCAGTTCTGTACGTGTGTGGGACCATGAAGGGGTTGAGGTGTGAGCTCCAGGCAGCCAGTGGGTCCCAGATTCGGAGCTGGGATAAGTCAGAGTAGTTCTTTTGACCTCACTGAAGTCACTTGTGGTGGATGCTGTGTGGAATTCTTCCACAAAATACTGATTGATAGTGATTAAAAAAATCTCCTTTAGGATCTTGCCTAATAGGGAGCATGACACACTCCCCATCTGACCTTTGAAGTTGAAGCAAGTACACTTGTATTTTCCTGCATGGCTGAGAGCCGCCCATGTCACTGGAAGATATTTGTACCTCCTCCAGTCTAGGTGGTATGGTCTCCCCATGCAGCCTGAGCAATTTGGATGGGACATCACCTTCTTTTAGGGTGTCCCCATCTACCAGTTCGTGAACTCCTTACCTCCTTTGGTGAAGAATGTTTTATCATCTGTGATGCTTAACTCATGACAGGTCAAAGTACAGCTGCAAATACACACATTTCGCATAACATACGAAATGGATAGACCAACTACTAATATTATATGAAGATGCAAGTGAAGAACTGGGAGACCTGCCTACTCCATGGAAGTTACATCAAAGGTCTATTTCTTCCCGTGCTTTCAACTCATTTAACATTTCCCTCTCGAGAAGATGGTAGTCAGGTTTCTGGCATAGTGCATGCTATCTCTTTCTGGCAGATAGATTTTTTCTTTGTTTGAAGTCTGAAGGATGCCTAATGCTCTGCCATGGACAGTTCCTCGAGAGGGTGATTGATCTTTCACGAGGAAATTCACTCTGTTCTGACCTTAAATGCGATACAGTCTGGTCAGTCTCTTAATTGCAGTAGTGTTAGTTTCCCTCCTGTGGACAAGTAAATATGTCTGATCAGAAGTATGAAACCCTTCCCTGTCCTAGTCCGCCACTGGCTGCATGCTGTTCCTATTGTCTGCATCAGCTCCTGCATCTAACACATACACTGCTGAACAAGCTCCTTTATGTAGTTTATTACTGGCTCTTGATTCAGCCACAGTGCTTATTATCTGCTTTGAAGTGGCTGCAGGCTTGGGGTGCCTGTTATGCAGACTCTGGCTCCTGGTCAAACTGCAGTAATGCAGTGTCCATAGCCATTAATACAAAGAGAACTGGACTGTAAGTTAAAAAGAAAAAAACAAAAAGAAGCCCAGATGACATAATGCTATCATTTGAATTTCCAGATATATACATATATAAAAATCAGCCTAAACTTATAAAGCTAGCAAATGGATACGGTGGGGAGGAGACCAGAGTTTTTCATGGCTTTGGTTTATCTCAGATATCATAAAAAATACATTTTTATCCTAAGCGGCTGTCAAAGTTACCCCACCTTGCACATACGTGTAATTGTCTAGTTTTCAAATTGAGCCTTGTAACATGGTGTGGAACACGTCTGTGTGCTTTATCTTCCTCAAATGGAATATGGTGTAATAGTATTGGGTGACAACCATACTGTCAGCTAATTTTTTTCCAGAATAAAATATTCAGCAAAATACATCTGACTGGGCATCTCTGCTGCCTGTTACTGCAGAAGGTTGTGGAGCTTATGAAAATGCTGCAATGCAGCAAGTGTACTACCATTGATTAAAAGTAGATTTTGTTGTTGTTTTTGTTGTTGTTTTCCTCCCTTCTGCAAGCTTGTGGGTGGCATTTTAATCAAGTTCTCATGGTAACAAACATAAGTTAAAAGCACTGAAGCCTACAGAATTAGGCACTTTTTCTGTATGTGCTTGAGGTGGGTGTTAAGTCATTACAGCTGCAGTGATGCCGGTTATTTCAGTGTTTCTGGTGCAGAGATGACAAGGGAAGTAAAATGGGAGGAGGTGTTGCAGAATGCAGAAAATCTTCGTCATCTTTTTACCAGTTTCTATTGTTGTCTTTTCTGTAACAAGGGTGCAATTAAAGTAATGTGTGATCTACTCCTTATGTTGCTTTTTCATTCTTTTATGTGTATACTGGCATCATATCACGTTTGTAATTCCTGAGAGAGGCAGTTTTATTGACAGGTGTTTTGATTCACTGCTGCGAACATGAGCCCCCATCAAAACACACATGTAAATGCATGAGAAACTGGTGGACGCTGTACAGCATTATAATTCATTTCACTACTTATGAATAGATACAGAAAGGAGCAGCAAGAAGGAGTTAAAATGAAATCAGGGAGGATCTTGATTGAATGCTTCACTTTCTGTTCATGAATTAATCTTGAAAGCGCTGCATGGTTAAACACGCTAACTCATGGAAATGAGGCGGTTGTGCCTGATCACGAGATGGTCTGCTGCTTTGCCATGTGCAGTGTAAACGCATTCAATTGCCTTTGCTTTCTGTGTTACACTTCAGAAATTTTTACTGCATCGTATTTGCAGTCCCGCAGGTGTGCAGTGATCACGGAAATACAAGTCAGTAATCCTGGGGGTGCTCACTCGTGAGCAAGGCTGATTTACAGTGAGAAAATGTATTGGCTATTTCCTGCTTTTGAATACATGTGGAAACATGGAATTTAACACTGTTACAACCTAAATGTCCTTTCCCAGTTTACCTGCAGAAGAACCACAACCTTATCTCGGGAGCTGTATGTCAGGGGTGGTTAATGCACGCTGGCGATCTACCAGCATAGACGTGTCTGGCTCTCAGTAAACCAGGCCTGCACCTTCAGAAGAGTGTTGAAAGTAGGATTTTCAGAAATAGCAGAATTGCTAGTAAGACAGAATGCTTGAGGTTAGGGGTTGGTAAGGACAGAAACATATCAGCTGTGGGGAAGAAATCTCTCCTTGATTCCCTGGTCTTCCATGCAGTATTGATCTGCTCTGCAGTGAGGCCGAACTGCTCTGTTCTTTCTCCTCCTCAAGAACACGTTGGATGTTTAGACTTTTTCCTGCAAAGGGACTGGTTATTCTGTCTACTACATAAAAGTCCAGTTGTGCCCTTTCCTGTCTAATTTTCCTGTCTACCCTGGAAAAACGCCCCCAAATGCCAGCTCAGCCTAGCACAGAGCAGAAATCAGGTATGGGGTTGGAGGAGACTTTCACAATGGGTGAATTGATCAGGAAGTTTTAATTCCTGAACCAGTTTTCATCTGTCAGCATTCAGCACTACATTTAGGCCACAGATGTGTTTCCAAGATTGGCGTGAGGCGACACATGGGCTGTGGGTTGAGGCATGTCTTCTCTTGTGCCCAGAGAGGGGATAAGAGAGGAACGAGCGTGAAGACGGACACACTGGTGCTGGGGAACTTTGTATCTTACTGAATTTAGTGCCTGTTTTCTTCATGGGTACTTCCTTCACAGTTTTGTAGGGGTGCCCAGCATTTGATATGGGAGCTTTTTTGTGCCACATGATATTAAATGCAGAGAAAGTAATGGTTGTTTATTGCTTCAGAACGTTTTTGCAGGTAGAGAGGTGTCTGGACTTCAGAGCAAGGTGCCCGGCTGTTCTGTATGTGGTCTGTCCCTTGGGCTTTGACGAACCTCAGTATGACTTCTTGGGCTACAGCCTCGGTTCTGGCTAGGACAAACCTCAATTCAGGGTCCAGGCTGAGTAAATTCAGGTCTTTTTGCACCTTTGAGACAGGACCTGGGACAAGTACCTTGCCGCCTGTTACTCGGCACTAGCTTGCAGAGAGATTAGGAGGCCCCAGCATGGTGTGCCCCTTTGGGTGGCTGGGACCTGCCTGGGCAGGAGGGCGGCTGGGCTCAGACCTGTAGTGGTGGCAGTGTCAGAGGAAAGGAGCAGAGATTGAGATCCACAGCAGGAGACATGAACACTGCATTACCCTCAGCAAGAGGGGCTCAGAGAGTCCAAAGCCATTCCCTTCACGGTCCCAGCATCCAAACTAGCTGCTCCCCAGAGCCACTCCAGCAGCAGCAGGAGTTTTGGTGGAAATAGAGCCCAGATCTGAATGGCAGGCAGCTCTGCTGATGCTGGGAGCTCTTACGCTTTCCTCTGATTCAACCTATACTTTCTTCCAGGGGATATGAAGAAGGGTCGTGTGTCCCTCTGTAAAAGTCTTTCTAGATCTCTTTACACCCTGTGCTTCGAATCAGACCATCAGACTCTGGCCTGTGGTATTCCAGTGCATCACTTGCCATCCTGTGGGTATGGCAACTGAAACAACACTGAGAGCATACCTTGACATGAGGAGGATAAAATCTTTCAAAGTTTGTGGTGTTGAAAGCTACAGTCTGGACAGCAAATACGAAGAGGCCTCGGGTGAGGGACTGGAGCCCACAGGGGTGATGCCTGGGGTGGGAAGCTGATGCAGTAGAACCTGGGATAATCTATGCAGAGGGAATGAAAAGAATAAAATATGTTTGTTGAAACTAGTCAGTAGCTTAGTAAATATGCAGGAGGGGACCCAGTTATGATATTACAGTCATCTCTCATTTCTTTCACAGCCAAACTCCTGAGGTGTAACCTCGCAACCTTAACGTCATTTCAGATAGCTTTGTATGTGTGAGATATGTTGATGCACCTCCAGACAGAATCCAGTTTCTGATAGTTACTTCTTTTTCTCTTTTTGCATTTTTGTCAGTCTTTAATATGCTCTGTCAACAAAAGGAGAACAGTTCAGCACTATCCTGATGTGTATATTTAAGGGGCTGCCATGGCTGGATTTTGTTGCTGCCAGACAGACAGTGATTTATTCTGTAAGTTTTGTGCCCTGAGCTTTCAGAAATACACTTCTTTTTATCCTGAAGCCCGGCAGAAGTCTAGCAGTAATAATTAGCAAGCCATAAAAATCGACCTGATTTGTGGGAACCACTGAAGGATGCAAAGAGACATTTCTGTTCAAGGACCTAGGAACAAAAGCAAGTGGTTACTGACCCAGTCATGTCAGACCTAAATTTTGAGGGAATCCCAAGTGATAAGCGTTCTGCAGTCTCAATCCTGCCTATTCATTCAACCCTTCTAGCAGAGTGGATTAATCATCTTTTCAACCGGAGACAGGCCCTCTGGGTCGGAGCTGAGGTCAGTGGTGGGGCATATGTTTCAGACTGTTTGCCCTAAATGAAAAAGAAAACATACAAGACTTTGCTTACGCCATTGGAACTTTGAGCATCTCATTTATAAAACATTTACATATAGTATCTCCTGAGGCCTCTTACAAGTGGCGGCTCTGGATACATAACCAGGGCCTTCTGGAGGAGCCATCTGTCTCCCTAGCTGCTCGTGGGCTCTTCAGCATCACCCCTACCATAAAACACTTTTCTCCCCTGATCTTCCAGTTCATGTCCCCAACCTTATCACTAGCGCAGTGTCACTGTGCGCGCTCCGTAGATTTTTAGCATGAGGTGGTCAAGTTGATTCTGCAGAAAAGGTTGAAAATGAGCCTCCTTCCCTGCTTCCTCTGGTGAACCAGCCCCACACAAGTGGCACGGCGTAGGCTGCAGAGCCTGATTTTGCTGCATCAGCAGAGGGATATGGAAGAACATGTGTCTGGGATGTAATGTTGTGTTTCAGTTAGAAACTTGGGAGACCGACAAAGCTGTTCATTTGATAGAGCTTGGGTGTGCCATAGGTGCTTTTCATCTGCAGTGCAATACAGTGTATTTTCATTTTGAGTGTGTTAAAGATTGTCATGCTCAGCAAGGGGCTGTGACATTCCATCACACTTGACAGGGAGGGGTTGACTTTAAAAATCAGTGACAGGAAACCACACAATTATTTAACGTCAATATTATAATAGCAGATAAAGCCTCTAAGCTGCGTTTCATCTGGATGTTATTTATGTGGTAAAAGCATTCCTCTCCCAGAAGAGGCTCTCAAATTGAGAAACCATGGGCAAATTAATGGAAGAAAAATTCAGCAGTGCCTTTTGAACCTATGTGAACTTTAATTATACACTACCTCCTGCACAGTGTAATCCCCTATAGTGGGAAGGATCACCATTTGTTTGCAGAGACCTTGCCACCAGCGAGTTCTGTTTGATGCACCAGAGCTCTCTGTGTAGATAGTGAGTGTTTGCTCCCTCTTGCTTCTTCCCCATGTATTTTTGTAAGCATCTGTCCCGCTCTCCTCTTTCCCAGGATGAAGAGTCATAGCCTTGCACAGAAGCTGCTCCAGATCTTTATCATCCTTGTTGAGCTCTCTGTACCTTTTCCAGGTCTGCTGTATTTCATTTGTGATTAAGACTTAATGCTTTCAGGCATCCTAAACCAACAGAAGCATTAGTGCTTCTGAAAGACTTTGCAAAAGAAAAACTACAGAGAAATTCAAGATGAATCATCTGTTGGACCCTGGTTACCTTTCAGAAAAGACATGAGAAGCACCCGAACATGTAAATGCATATGTGATTTTTTCTGTGTCCATCAGTGCTCCGTATGTCCTATATCCCATTGTGGTTTTTGTGTCTTGTCTTTTTAACGGAAATCTCTGACAGCAGTCCAATGAAGAACACAGATAGGTTATTTCCCTTGTCCAGAAGGTCACCTTGAAGGTATCTTCTAAATGCACTGCGTGTATTGGAATGTGTGTGATGATCTGGATCCTCATAAACATGTAGGCACCTGGCTGTGATGGAAATCAGTAGGTCTGTGTCACCAGGGGGGACTTTGTGCATTGAGAACACACTGATGTGAGACAGAAGCTCTATGGAGCCTCTTGCTGTTTCATGTGGAGCAGCTCATGCCGGCCACTGCTTGTGGCAGGAGTCTAGACTGGATGGTTTGATTAGAGATGGCAAATCCTAACTAATCCTAACTTCCCTCCTTCCCCCGGCTGTCTCTTTATAGTAAAGCAACACATATTCAGCCACATGGCTTGGGTTTTTTCCACACTCTTTCCTCAGTTGCTGAATTTGTTCATCAATCACATTTTATCATTCTTGATACGCATTTTCTTCATCCGATGCAACTTTCTTACCCTTCCCTACTCCCCAGCCCTGGGCTTGTTCCTTGCCACCTGCAAAACTCATTCATTCTCCACCTTATCCCAGGAGAATGCCACTGACTTCACACAGAAACATCCACCCCTCGGCACAGGGTGGGTAGGAAAGGAGTGGCAGCAGAACAAGGTTAAACCCAACCTGTAGCAAGAACCAGGTAATTGCACACCCATGGGAGCTCAGGGAGGAAATGAGTCTGTGAAAAAGGTCTTTGCTGTGACAGCAAGTCCTGCAATTAAGACTTCAGAAAGGTTGAATGACTCTGTGAGTTGGTTCCTCCTCACGCTTTAGATACTTTAATTGAAGCCCTTTGGAGCCCCTAATTAAAGCCCTAGATGATCTTAATTGAAGTCCCATTAAGGGAGAAACTTCCTCTGAAATGGAGGGGCTGCAAAATCAACCCCTGTGGCTTCAGGTTCCTTCACTAGAGGCTCTGGCCCCTCCTGCCCTTCTGCAGGCTGCAGGAGTGGCTGCCTGCCTTCTTTTCTTTTGTAGGCAGTGGGGTTGGCCGAGTAAAGATTTGGCAGGGGAAAGCTACCACATGATAAAATTATATCTTAAATATTGTGATTTTACTGTCTAAACAGTTTAAGAGCACAAAAGATTTCTGGGTATTCTCATTTGCAGGTAAGGAGAGATTATTTTATTTGCCTGGATATGCAGTCGTGGGTCATGTGAGTGGGTGGCTGAATGTGGATGGATAGCATATTTTTAAGTCATAGAAGCACGAGGGTATATTTAAGTTAAAAGAAGTCCTTTGTTTGTAACATTGTTGGTTAGAAAAGAATATGAAGGGATGAAATAATCCTACCATTTCTGTAGGACCGAGGTTTTGCAGCAGGACAGTCACAGCTCGGACCTTACCTAAGAAAGAAAATTCTGGCTCTAGCTATTCCATGCCAAGTTTGCTGTAAATACAGGAGCAAACAGACTTTGCAAGTAACCTCTTCCCCAATCAATTTTCCAACCCTTTGTCTCCTTATTTCTATTTGTTTATTTAGAGTTAGATGTTTTGTGCCACAGTTAAAAGCATTGGCTTCTTCTGGCTGTAATGGGTTCCTGGGCCCTTGCCTCTGAGGTTTTCTGCCTGTGCAACTGAGCGTCAAAGTTAAGTGGGTCTGGATGGAGGGACCTCAAAACAAGCTTTCTTCTGTCTGATGCTCTTTTTCAGCATGAATAAACTATGCCTCTGTTAGACAATAAGATACTTCTGCTTCCACTGTGTGCCTGGCATGATTGCCCGGTGTGTCTGAGTATTACGAAGTGAAGCTAAAAGCAAGGGAATAATCTGCTGCCCTTGACCTGGGGAGAAAACTTTTTTCATGTGAGCAAGAATTTTTGCCTAAACAAACTGGAGCCACACATGGCCTTAAAGATACTTTCCTCTATACTTTGTTTTCACATCAGCATCTTTGTGTTGCTAGTTCAGTTGTGGAATAATTGAGTGTATTCCTTTACTTCAGCATATGGAAGGACAGAATTAAGCTGGGATGGCAGCTGGGTCAGGAAGGCCCACCCCTGGCGTTACTGAACTGCCCCTTTTTCAGGGGTCTGTGTCCCTGGAGAGGGCATGGAGAGACAGTGTGGTGCAAATGCTGCGTTCCAGAATTTTGCTGTAGGCTGGTTCTCCTGCATATATTTGTGGGAAAGAATCTGTATGAAATTAGCCCAGGCCATCCTTTTTACCATTTGTAGTAGCTAACGTGATGATGCTCCCAAAAGAGCATCTAGGTATTTTCAAAGATTGTACTGTAGCAGAGGTGGAATTAGTTTTGAAAGTCAGGCAAGACCTTTGAAAAATCAAAAAATCCAGACACATCTGTAAAGGCAGCATTATTTTTTTTCTAATTAAAAAGCTCACTGAGTGAAGTTAAGATTGTGTGAAAATGTGTCATGCTTGATGAGATCTTGGTGAAACTTAAAGAAAAAAGGGATGTGAAAGTAATTCATGTATGCAGAGAAAAGATGCACATGTGGTTATTCTGGGTAAATGAGGTTTTGATTGTGTGAGTTTTTGCTTAGCAGTTAAGTTTGTAGCACTGTTCTGCTAAACAATCCCGTTTGCCTCACCTGCACGCAGACTAGCTCCACTGAAGCTGGCAAGAGCATAGACCTGTCCTATGTGGGGAATATGCAAGTAACATATTGGCATAGTTAATTATATTCCTTGCTACCTAGTTTGAACTGTCATCCCAGTAGGGTCTCCTGGGAGAAGAGATGCAGCATCAAATTAATGTGCCTTAGCAAGGTCAGCGTGGGGAAAAAAAAATCCTGCAGAATGTCACTCCAGCCTTTTTGTGGGCTACCTTTCCCCATCCCAATACAAGTATTGATTAGTATGACTTGAGAGCAAAGGAGGCTCGTAGCTATGTAGCCTGTTTGCAGTAGCCGTGGCAAATACACAGTTTGACTGGTGCTCCTTCAAACTACAGGCTTGAAAATATGAGTGTGGAATTAGAAGATAGTAAATTGGGTGGTGTGTGCTACCGTCACGTGCTGTATCTGTACAATAAATAAGCAGAAGATGACTTCATTTCAGCCTGAGCACTAAAAATTATAATGGCAGTGGCAGTGGGGAGGGAAACCAGGCATTCAGTGTTCGTTTTTATTATCCAGCCAGTGTTTGTTTCTGAAAGATTTCAGCTGGCCAAACTTGTGAAATGTTGGCAGCCACAGTGCTTTTAGTGTGATGTATTTGTGAGTATTTCTAGCGGTTCTACCTTATTATTTTTATTCTTTTTCTCCCCAGCCTGCAATGACTACATCAAGTTGTATACTCCTTCCCTGAATGATGAAGAATTTTTCCCCTTAGGTAGTATTTTAAGAAGCCTTGTCTTATATAGCCCTTCCTCCAGCTTGACTGTGTTGTTGTTACAGATTTTCAGCTGCCTTCTTGGCAAGGTTTGAATTGACCACTTCAGCGTGCTCTCCTGGATCCATCCTGTGTAGCAAACTGGTGAGCAGAGTTCCCCCTGGAAAGCCCCAAGAGGGTCACGTAGTGGAGCTGCTTCTTTGAACATTTTCTTGTCTCATCACACCTGGAAGAACTCTGTTATCCTCATGCAGCACTTGGAGCTAGTGCTGTTTGTTTATGGTGCTTTATGGTTCTTTTTCTGCCCTCAGTGCCTCCTGCATTGAGGGTGACAAAGCCAACGTAGTCGCAGGCGTGGGCGAATCTGTTTCTCTGCTGGGACGATACGGGTTCTTTAGATGGTGGCTGGCTAATGGCTACAAAGCAGCGCCTTCTCTGAAGTGCATGGAGAGGGCTCGCGGTGCCAATTTGAAATTGTACTTGGTGGAAAAATCAATGTGGTGTGTCTGACTCAGAGGTGCTCCCCTGGGAGCAATCCCGTCCTTGTTCAGGGCATGTTTGGACGAGTCTTCTGGAAACAGAAGACTCCAATGAAAAATCTGGGAGTCTTCGAGCTGCCAGGAAACATCTTCCCAGCTTCCCAGCAGCACTCCTTTCACCCCTCAGCCCCTCCGGCTCCTGAGGCAGGAGAGATCTCAAGTAGCATTGGGCAGGGACTGCCTTCTCTGTTTGCTGATCAGGAGAAGATACAGCTATCATGGTGCCTCATCTTAAAATGTGCAGAAGGATTGTGTGCAATTTCATCCAGAGAGACTTGTGTTTCTTCATGTTGGCACGTTTGCTGACTGGTATTGCTTCTTTAGTGTTTTTGCCATCCTTATGACAGACCCAATTTATTGGTAATAAGTTTTTGCCTTATTTTTTGTTTCAGATATGACTTATAGTTGTCATGGTGCTGTTGTTATGGTTACCATCTCCTTCACTAGCTAAAATGCCTTTCCTCTCTCCTGCAGGAAGCAACTATGGTTACTGATAGATGGGAGTGTGAGGGTGTTTGATGAGCGGTAAATGGTGTAAAAATGCTGCATTGTCGATAGAAATGGATTCTTGAAAAGGGATGGTGTTGGAGCAGGAAAGGGTGTGTAGGGATTCTTCCAGCTTTTTAGCTAGAACTGAGCTCCATGGAAGATGTTGCTTTTGCAGGCAGAAACTGCTGGTACCAGGATTTCACCATTGCAAGAGAGAAGGGCACGCAGTGCTGGATTTCTGGAGTTTTAGTGAGTCAATGCAGGTCCTAGGGGTGGGCGCAAGGGCAGCCCTGCCTGCAGGCAGTTGGGCTCAGTAGCACTCCGCTTTCCAGCTGTGGTGCATCTGGGCTGAACAGCCCTCTGGGGAAGGGGATTTGGCCCCAGAGCCACACAGGGGCACGTCCCCGCTCTCCCCTCGCGGTCCCGCTCAGCTCGGGATCTGCCCAGGGCCTGGCCAGGGCTTGTTTTTCTCTTTGGAGGAGTCTGTTGTCTCTCCCTTTAGGAACCCCTGGTGTTAGTCTCTCCCCTGAACTGGAATTGAAGCTCTTCCTCCGTGTATCCAGGTGGCTGTTTCTCTTTGTTAAGCTTTGTTAGCTTCCCTGAAATCAAATAGCTTCATTTCACTGTGAATGGGCTTATACACAGGAGTAGGTAAAAACACGGTTTGAAGCAGAAAGGCAGGGTATTTGCAAAATCCTTCAATATTGGCCTAATTCTGTTCTCTTAAAAGGTGAAATTCATAGAAAATTAATCTGCTACATTCAAAGGTAATGCTAATATAATGCTAAGAAGATTCTGCAAGATGTACTCACAAAATATATTATAGGACAGCTAGTATGACCGGATGTTTAAATCAGCGTTATCTTGGGCTTCGCGTGTTATACCCTCATGCTATATTAGTGGGGGAATTTGTGTGTTGAATTCCAAGCACTTAAGCTTGGTTCAACCCAGCCATAGCAACAGGAGCTGGTGTCACATAAAAGAGCGTATGGGTTAAGAAACATCTGTACTGTGCCTGTGAAAGGAGGAGGTAACTGCAAAGTTGGACTGTTTCCCACGAGTTTAGTCCCTCTGTTAATTCCAAGTTATTTAAGTATTTTTTGTCTCTGTACAGTTCCTAAATGGCTGAAAAGGATGGGGGAATTTGTTTTTACCATGATTTCTGCTGCAAATTAACAGTTTAGAGGGCGGGATGTCCAGTTTGGATCCATAATGCCATCCCTCGTCCACTGCCCGAGTTACAGGGATGCGAATTTAAGGCCTGTGAAGCGCCTCTTTGCTGCTGTTCGCTGCTGCTGGTGGAGAGTGATCTCTCCAGATGGGGAATGGCCAGGATCTCAGGAGCATCCTGCGAGTCAGTGTGGGCAAGGAAAGCCTTTGGGGAGAGCTGTGCATGGTCCACAGGAGATGCGTGCCGCTGGCACTGGTGTGCTCCGCTGCACCACTGTACCTGCCTGATCCCCCTGGAAGGAGGGGGCCTGTCCCACCCCCATTCCCTTGCCCCTTTGCAGAGTTGGCTTTGGCCAGGCTTCAAGGTGGGGAATGTAATGAAGGAGGAGTGTTTCCACAAGGCCGTGCCACGTTGCTGGCAGGGCCCCTGCTGAGGCTTGCGCTCAGGCCCGTGGCTTGCTGGCACGGTGCCCCTGGGGTGGCTTTGGAGCGAAGGGCCGTGCCGGGCCTTGGTGCGGGGGAGCTCCGCCGCGCTCCCCGGTTGCTGTGACAGCGCCACCACCCTCCGCCACCACCCACTTCAGCCGACGGGAGAGACGAGCTGTGAGAACACGCTCCTGAGATTGCTCCTGTGAATTCACTGGATTGAGGTTCTGCTGTAATGGGCAGGGAAAAAAGGCTCATAAATATCCAAATTATTTTTTAGGTAAGCAACATGACGTTTTAGAGGACTATCTGTGCCTTCTTTTCTGGTGTTTTTTGAAAGCCTTCATTGCAGTTTATGCAAAGAATAAGAAAATATTAGCAGAAAGAGGAACTTTTTGCTTCCCTGAAGTGCTGTGTTTCCTTAGATTGTCCAAACTATTCCAGTTTTCTTCTTTTTATATACCTTACACTATTTAAATTCTGCCATAATATTTGTCCACTCTTTGTATTTCTGTGTCAATATTTGAATTACCTGATTAATTTAATTCCATGATATGCTAATGAAATGACAGAAAAACAACTAACCTGATGGTAAAAGGCACACCTATGTATGCTGGATTTGAACCTGAGCTGTGGATGAATCACGAACAGCAGATAGTCATTGCCAAATTGCTGAGTACAAAGATGCATTGTGTGACTCACTCGCTGCGTTTCTACTACCATTATAAACCCTGAGAGCACTTGATGAATAACAGGGAGTCAAGAATGAATTCATCCATGTTTCACTCTGTAACCATCTATTATAAATACTGAGACAAATTCTGCCTCCAGATACACACAGCTCTCATTGAAGCCTGCCCACTGTATTTATTTTTAAAGATAAAAACACTTCTGTTACTTCCACAGAGGACTTCTGTGACACAGTCCATTGTAAGGATGTGAATATCCTTCCTCAAGAGCTTCAAGTGAAGCAGGGAGTGCTTGCCTGGAATGGGGAAGGCCACTTCAGGGATAACAGCCTCCCAACTGTGGTGGTGGGATAGTAACTGTTGTGTTCATCCCAGTTTTTCAGAACAGCACTCCCCACGCTCGGCTCTTGCACAACCCTCCCTCTCCCTGCCAAGGCTCTGGGCTCCTCTCGAGGGTGACCAGGGGCTGAAGCTGATGGGCAGGTTCATGCTGCTCCTGGGGCTTGCTGTGAGGCTCAAAGCGCAGGAGATTGGGGAGATCTGTGGGGAAAGTGTTGAGATAGGGTTTGGGGTTTTCCTTGTTCCGCACACCACCACCACCACCACCCCCTTCCCAAGCTTTCTCAGAGGATGTAGATGAGAACATCTCCTTTTTTTTTCCCCAGAACAAGCTGTGTTCTGTCCTCAGACTCCAAACGTCAGTAGCTTTGGAAGTGTCTGCTCACTCCTGTATGGAGGGACATGTTTGTCCCATGGCCTGATGTTTTGGAAAGTCTCTGATCAGAAAATGTTCTCCAGTGTCATGCAGTAAACAAACATGGAGGCAGAGGGTTATCTCTTTGGTCTGTAGGAATGGTCCTTGCCCAGCTGGGGCTCTCCCCATCAGCCCCTCTGGTATGGTTTGAGGTGGCTGCACTGGGGCTCTCGCTGTGTATGCAGAATGGCTCACTGATGAGTCTCCCATCAGGGTGAAGGAGGGGAAGGCAAAGGCATGTGGAGCGTGTTTACCGTTTCTGTGGTTGATTGAGGCATGTCTCATTGCTACAAAGCTTTGTGATACTGCTCGGCCCACCATTTTCATTACAGCTCACAGGAAATGCTGGGCTTGAAGTTTCATCTGTCCTGCAATCTGTATGCCATTAGTTACCCCCAGGGCATAGTGCTGGGTCAGGGTGAGAGCGGGCAAAGCTGCCCTTCCCAAAACACCATGGTTTCACCAGGAGGCAAAAGAGTTGTTGCTCCTTTTTAGAGAGGAACTACAGTTTGAGTCATGTATTTATTGTGAATGAAATCTAATTTTCGTGATTCACCATGATTTTTTAAATTTAAAGTAGCTCTGAAAGCCATTATTATTAAATGATAATATCTGATCAGAAAGGCATAGAGTTATCAATTGTGAATGATTATCTGACAAATAACAATAGCTTTTTCTTCTGTTTAGAGGTTTTTCTGCAAGCTGACCTGACTCTGTGGGAACTAGGGCTTTTTTCTGGTTTGTTGGTTTGGTTTTTGTTAAATGTCTGCAGAATATATGCACCATCCAGTTTTGTGCCTTTTTTCCTAGGCTGCTTAGCCTCTATGGTACGTGGCTGGTTGATCACACTCAGCTGAATTCTTTTGGGTGTCATTTTTGGTTTGTTTTTTTTTTTTTTCTTTTTTTTTTCCAAGGGAAAAAAAGGTACCAAGTGCTTTTGCAGAAGGCCTGCTGGTTTTCACTTTGAAGTAGTTAGCTCAGGTTAAGCCCTTCTCTCCCTGCCAGAGGTTACCTTATCATCAAAACACAGATTACGATACGTTGTCTTCCCAGGCTTACATATTGAGGAGCTGCTACTACTACATTTTTCTATGAGGAATAGCCAAAGCCAATGGCTTGTGCAGTGGCTTCCTTTCCTTGTTTGGGCAAATGAGAGCTAATTAACAGGAGTGAAATGCATGTGAAGTAGCAAATAATGATTAGTCTTGTTTATATATAAATACTAATAGTCATAAGAGAATGCAAATGCTTGTGTGGGAAATAAGTGTTCCCCACAGGCTGTTTTGGACAAAAGGGAATGAGTGTGAATGTTCATAAACCAGCCAGTTAGAGGGGGGGTATAAATAGAGTGAAATAGCACATATGTTTGGGAGCCCAGTCAGTGTTCTCCCGCGTGGTTTCTGTCACGGCGAGCAGCAGACTGCAGGAGCCTCAGAGCACACATCACCCTGCGGTTCTGTGCCCGAAGAGCGCTCGCTCTGCAACTGCAATGGAAATTGCAGCAGCAGCTTCACTTCTTTTACAGAATCACAGAATGGCAGGGGTTGGAAGGGACCTCTGGAGATCATCTAGTCCAACCCCCTGCCAGAGCAGGTTCACCTAGAGCAAGTTAGTGGTTGTGGCTTTCTGCCATTTATCACCTGGGAAGATGTTGCATTATGATGACCGATTCACTTTTCATTAAGTAGGTCTACGTTTAACTGTAATTAGTGAGTTGAAATCAGATTAAAGAAAGGGCAGCCCTCAAGAAACTGGTGCTATTAATTGCAAAGCATGTGAGAGTCAGGGAGGACTTGACCCATAATTTTTACTGCTTGTGGTTTGTTTTGGTTTTAAAGTAGTTTGCTCATGTCCCCCGGGACAGACAAGTGGAGATACTTTTGCATTTTAAACCTCTCTTGTCTGCTGGATGGAAGTTTCCCTGGCAGTGCTGCTGGTAACGTGCCTGTGACAGGGGCACAGTCACCCACCTGGGGCTGACCTCTCCTGCTAATGTCGTTACAGGACAAGTGGTGAAGGCAAGGAACCATGGCGGAGGGTAGGAAAGATGAAACTAAGGCACCGCACTGGACTTCGAGTCAGCTAACAGAGGCTTCACACTCGCATTCACCTGAAATTAAGGAACAGGGTGGCACGGGTGCCGGACTGGTCAGAAGTGCCAATGGATTTCCCTACCGAGAGGACGAGGAGCCGGGGCTGGGCAGCCATGAGCAGCCCGGGACGTATGCTCGGACCAAAGAGAATGGAATCAATGGAGAGCTGTCATCGGGGGACAGGGAAACTGCAGGTAATGCTCCTCAGTGCCCCACTGCGAAACACAGGGCTCTGCAGACCACTGGATGATGTTTCTCCAAGGGGAAATGTTAGCTGGAGCCACGCGTGCCCTGCGGGGCACTGGACAGCATGAGGAAGCATGTGCCTTTCACAGCAGGGGCTGCATCTTCATCTGGGTTGGCACAGCTTGTGCCCTTACCCAGGATGCAAGGCAGTGCTCCGAGAAAGCTTCAGGAAAGGCAAGATGGTGCCTTAGTGCACCTTGGTAGGTGGGATGGGGTCACCGTGGTGGGGATGAGGGAACAGGCTGGTGCAGAGCAGCCACTCCGCGCCTCGGGCCTGGGAGGGAGTGGGACACCACTCAGCTGGTGCACGGGCAGCTCATTTTGCTGGTGCGTGTGTTTGTGTGTGCATGAAGGATGGGTCCTCCTCTAACTACAAATAACAACATCTTCTTGAAACCACCAGCTATTTGCAGAATAATGTTGCCTAATCTGACCAGGAATACCACAATTCAGTGTCAGCATTTATTCACCCTTGCCCAGGCATATTTCACTGGATACTCACTGGGGCTTTGCCTATTTGTAAACTGTGTTAGGATGTTAGGATTCAGCTTGTTATTTGGGAAAAAAAAAAAGTGTGACTGTGGCAAAATGAAATATGCAAAGAAAGTTTCCTGTTTTAGTAGCAAATGCTAATTCTCTCTCTATGCAGGGTTCCCACTTTAAACTCCAGATGCACAGTGCAAGAATTTCTTTTGCACAGACACAACTCCCCTTGATGCATCCCTCCATGCATGCCAAAGAAATCTTTCTAGCAATGTTTGTTGGCTATTGACCGTATTTGGAGATGCTATCCGTAATTTCTCAGCAGCTGGAGAATTTTAAGGCTCTTGGACCCTACAGTCATTTCATAAGCAATTGTGCTGGAAATGGATCTCTCTGCTAAAAGTAAACGAGTTTAGATGTTAAGAGTCTGTTCTTGTGGGTAGACAAAATTTGAAAGACAAAGGTAAAAGAAACCTTGTGTAAGCATTCAGTTGAACACATGGCCAATGATTGTTTGGGGGGATGATAACCAGGTCTTGTCTCTTTGCTGTAACCCAGCTTTGTGCTGTGCTTAGCCAGCAGATACATCGGAGCAGGTGTGCAGGAATCACAGCACTAAGGCGCTGCATTTCTTAGGGGTTGACATGGGCCGTGGGGAGACTGAATGCATTTCTTATCTTTGCCATGGATTTTTCACACAATCGTGGACAGGTCCCACCCATACACATGGGGAGGTGCAAATAACTCTACAGGATGAAGAGGAATTTCCTCTCCTTAGAAAGGGAGGAGAGAAATGCTCTTCTCAGGCACTCTCAAGCTCAGGTTCTGAGTGGTGGTCAGCATCTGAGAGAGGCTTGCGCATTTAATTGAGGAGTTTGCAGCTAATGGGTGAGAGGAGGTAGGAACCCACTGATGCCCATCGGTTGGCATTGTAGTGGTGTATTTTCATGTTGCTTTTTGACGCAAGGAGTTAAACAGCAGAAGAAGAAAAAGTGAGGCAGTGTGGTCTAGGGCAGGCAGTGGGACTGGGGACACCCACTTGCCAAGGGAACAAGACTACTCTTGATCCAGGTGAAGATCACTTTGATCACCACTTTGTGGCCTCATTTCCTCCTCCCCTGCTTTTTTCTCACCGTCTGCTTAGATTGCAAGATCTCTGGTGTGGTGACTTACTGTGAATACACACAGTTTTTGTTTGTGAGTCTTAATATAACTTATCTCATGGCATCTTTATTTGTCCTTGAACAGCAGAAAAGTCCCTAAAACTGCTTGCCTTCATGCATGATTTCATAGCTCTCTGGAAACTTGTGCACTGCACACTCACAAACTGTCTAAGCCCATATTTAATTAATGCAACGTAAACCCTCTTTGGATACTTAAGATATATTTTTAATAATTTTTCTGTTTTTGAAGGAGAAACCTGTTGGCAACTTGCTGTAGCAATAGAAAGGGGCTGGGGCGTGTGTTGCCGTTTTACACTACTGTTTACTACCTGGATGTGCTTAATGCATTGTGAAGCAGGAAGTTTAGAGGTGGATTTTTGGTGTTTGATTCGGGGTTTGATCCTGAAATCATGATTGCCATTCTCCACCAGATTCAGTCATCTTTGCTGTGTTTGTCTGCTTGTAAATTTTCACTTCAGTGGGGGGTTGTATCAGGTAGGGTTTTTAAATGCCACTCTGACACACATAATTGCCCATAATGTGAATCGTTTAATCATTTGTAGTAGCTTACTGACTAAAAACAACTGAGGAGAAAATGCACAGGAAGCCAAGGTCGACCGAGATAATTAATCCAAACTGTGGGTTTGAGTGGATTTACAGGGATTTTATTTTCCCTGGTGCAAATCCACCACCATAACCTCAGGAGATCTCTGGCTTCTCAGCCTTTATGTCGGAGTCTGTGAATCCCCAGCAGCTGCAACAACTGTCTGATCTGCGGTGGAGCACTGGTACAAACAGGGCATGTCCCAGGCAGCCACCCATCGTGCCGTGCCTGCTGATGAGAGCTCAGGTACGCTTGGAAGCATTTTGCCTAAGGAAGCCCTCCAGCACCTGACTGACCTAGGAGCTGGGATTTGGTCACAAAATGGGCCTCTCCTAGTGAGAGGTATTCTGCAGCAGTGCACTTGTCCCCGTGGGGCATGGCAGAGCATCAGGGCATGTATTTGCACGGCTCCTGCTGTAAAATGTGAGGGCTGTGTGTTAAGGGGAAGGTTAGAGTCAGGCCACCAAGACAAAGGCACCTTATGCCAACACTGATGCAGAAGCGAGGGTGATAATGGGGGAGAAAATAACAGTTCTTGCCAAAACGCATCCAATCCATCACTGCGAGTGACGTTTTTAGGTTTGCACAGTTAAAATTTGCCTTCCTGTATGTGTGTGTTTCTCTCTCTCTTGGCATCTGTCTAAGAGTTATTGAGTCTGACCTCAATTTTGGAATCCTCTGAATGTGGCTGTTGTGTTGCCTTTGATTGATCTGTCTCGGTATCGCACTGGGTAATGGCTGCATTATGGAGACACATCAATGCCCTTCTTTGAAATGGACCGATGGGGACGTGGGAGAGTGCACAGCGCTGTGGACGGGACAGCCTCAGGGCCTGCTCTGGCATCCGCTGCGGTCATGGGCAGATATGTGAGCGAGAAGAGCCTGGGGGTTTGGCATAGCGCATAGGAAGCTGTCTGGGATGCAGTGTAAGTAAGGGCTGTAAAGCAGTTATTCCTTTCTGCATATATTTAAGTATATATATTTGTATGGATACTTGGGCTGGCCCTGGCAGATGGGCTCAGCCCCACTCCGTCCACAGCCCTGTGCCTCTGCCAACCACAAGTCCGGTGCTGCTTCCGAGGACTCCTGAAGACACCTTGCCTTTGTGGCTGTCCTCAGCATCCCACAGCTCGAGATCCACTCAGTTTACATGGGCTCTCCCTGATCCATGCCTCGCCATGTCCTTTCTCCCTGCACAAACACACAGAGTGTCTTTGGTGAGGATTTTGGAAGTACTAAGAGGGGAGGATGAGATCTGCAGCTCTTGTGAAGCCAAACATTTTCATGTCACATGAGATGTGTGCTGGAAAGGGGGCGTGATAGAATGATCTTCAGAAACTCACTCTGAGGTGGGCTGATGTGGAAGTTTTGGATTGGACTCCATGGCAGAGCACAGGATGTGTTTGACTTATAATGAAATATGAGAGTGGCAGCCTTTATTTTGCTTACTGAAAAATCGTGGTCAACTAACTGGAAGGAAGCGCAGAGGAGCAGTACAGGTGTGTTGCAGCATTCCCTGGGAACCAGGAATTCAGCACAACCCATCGTATTTGACTTGCAAGGAACATTATGCTGCAAAGGTTTGGGGTTTTACACTTAAAATGCATTTATTTTTATTTTCAGTAATATAATGACTAACCTGTAAAATTTATATAGTTAGAGATAAAAGTAGTTAGATGCACTGTGAAGCATCTTCTACAATATGTCTTTACATACAGTGACTCAGCTGATTGAGTGCTTTCTTCTTTATATGCCAAATTCAGGTTTATAAGCAGAGGGGGTTTGGATTACCCGCACAGTTATTTGATGAATTACTTTTTTGACAGATGAAGGGAAATCATTTCCTGAAATCCTATTACCACAGCCCCAGGACAGTGGCTCTGTCTTGGTGTCAGTCAATGTTGAGGGCAGGGACACGTCCTGCCAGAGTGACGAACAGAGCCCTTCGTTAATTGGCAGGGTACTCAAACCATGTGGGATGCAAAGAGACTGCCGGAAGATTGTAGCGGAATTCCTGACACAGCACAGAGGACTGATCGCAGGTTGAGCGCTCCTGCCTTGTTTTTCAGAGCCCTTGAGTTGTAGGAAAGGTGGGTGAGAGGGAGCCCATGACAGATAAATGAGAGGGGCTGTGATTTTTGGTGTCTGGGGGGACCCAGAGGTTGATATGTGTTAGTCTGTAAGTGGAACAGAAAGAGGGGCAGCCCTAGACCTGTGAGGGGAATGATGGAGTGGAGGTATGGAGCTGGAGGAGGAGTGAGAGCTGAGGGGCAGCAGAGGCCACAGTGAGAGAGGTGAGGGGCAGGGAGCCGAGCCGTGAAGTGGGCAGGAGCAACTGAGGACAAAAGCGAGAAGGGACAAATCACATTACAGCCTTCAGTGTAATTTATCCTAATTCAGCCATTTGTTTCATTCTTTGTTCAGCCAGACTAAATGGGCAATTGCAACAAATCTATTCCTCTGGCCAGCTATTCTTTAAATAATCTGCAGGGAATGTCAGCCTGAAAGACTGCCCTGGCATAGCTAGTAAAGACTTGAGCAGAGGTTGGAGAGTACCTGTAGGTTGGCTATGCAGAAAACCTGTGTTGAAGACAGGGATTGTGCTTGTTTTAGCCACCTGGCAGTGTGTCAAGGAAACAGTCTGTATCCCATCATCTTCCCTAGCTTTGCCTTCTAGTAGCCAGTCCCCATGTAAAGAGGATCTTCTTCACGGTCCTCATCAGCACTGCGCTGTTAGAAAATCATGGTGCTGCTTAGTTGTGCTGGCTCAGGGTGCTCAGCCCGTGAGGGCAGGTCATGCTGGGGCAGGACTGCAGCTTTGTGCACGGGGTCTGTGAACAAAAAGCCTCTCCAGGCTGAAACTGCACCGAGTCATCGCTTGGTCCCATGGTGTGTTAATGTTTTTTCCCTCTCTAGTGACTTCTCATTTAATCTTCTTTTCCTTGTGTCTCTTTCTCTTTCTTTCTCTGTTGCCATACCAGGGATAATACTAAGATGGTGCTGCCAGTAAACACACTAACAGGCCTTCTTTGTACAGAGGCCTTTTTACTTTTTCTTTCCAACAAGACTGCTTTGTCAGAGCTTTCCCTTTCATTTGGCTGTTGCAGTGGTGGTCCAGCTGCTGCCCAAGCCCTCCTGAAGTTACCAGAGCCCCCCACGAGCTCCCTGGGTGCCTGTTTCCCACAGGCGGCTCCCAGCCTTGCTCTCAGATGTGTGTTTTCAGCAAGCTGCATGTCTTGAGCAGCACAGACAAAATGCACAGAAGGATGCAAAATCAGTGGCGTTCAAAGATGAATGTGATTGCTGCGTTTGTCCCGTTTCAGTGGTTTATTTTACAAAGCTGGAAGAATGCATGCTACCGTGTCATTGATGGCTCCCATGGGAAAGAAGCTGTTAATTAGGCATTTTGATCTCCCTCCCTTTACCCGTGAAATGTGACAACAATTACTGTGCACCATCTTCTTTCCCAATTTAGGTACAGGCAGACGTACCAGACTTCTGAAACTTTTCTTTTCTGTGTTAAGAGAGTAATACAAGTGTCGTTTTCTGGGACACGTTATTGGAATATTTTAGACATGTTCAGATTATGTTGCTGAGAGCATAGGCAGAGACAGCAGAGCCTCTTTGGGGCACTTGTAGAAAATGTTATTATTACTGTTCCCTGTTAAGCTTGCTGTAGGAATCCTTCTCAGTTGCTCTTCTGCAGAGGACCAGGAATGAGGCCAGAGAAACTCCGTCTTTTCCCATGCATCCCCTACCCCCAGCTGTCTTCTCCCTGACGCTGAATATTCACTAACTGCTGCAGACACTGGTCTCTGCAGGTTTTCCTCTGACTGGCACTATCAGTCTGTAAATCCAGTAAGACATCGCATTTTGTCCAATTCTAACTGCTCTGAGGGGCTGGCTCTTGGGACTTCAGAAATCAGTCAGCCCATGACTGAAATGTATTGGGGTAGGAGCTGGAGGTCTGGCACACTTTGGCGCGGTACCAGCATGCAAAAATTATTGCCCGGAAGGGAGTGGGGTGAGATAACCCAGTGTGTCAGTGCCGTTGACTCCTATGACTGGGAGTCAGACACCCAGAGAAGTTCAGACATCAGTCTCTTTTATCCCCAAAGCTCTTACGAAAACGTTAGTGTGCGGTGCAGATTCGCTTTTGGAAACCGTGTCTCAGACAGGTGCACTGTTAGAGTCAACTGCTGCTTTGTGCCATGTCAGCACTGAATCTCGCCAAGGGAAGGCAACAATCAGCCATTTCCTTTGGGCTCCCTCTTGGTATTTTGATTCACTTGGTGTTTTCTTGTTGCAGTATGAGCATCGTAAGAGGGAATTTCATAAGCAGCTGTGCTTCCTTAAGGAGTAAGAGCAAAACGGCTGCAAGCGTGTTGGCCTGGCAACCGGTGCTTGCTTTGTGCCGTCAGTGTTCCCAGAAAACGTAATCGGTAACAACCTGAGAGATGCAACAAGGAGCAATGAAGCTGGGATGTGGAGGAAGTGTCTTTCATGACATGTTGTTCCAGCCACACCGGTAATTCACACTGTACGCCATGTGCGCTGTTTGTCAAAGTTGCCTTTTGAAAACATCTGCACGGGTTCTTGGGGGGCTGCTGTAGCCAGGATAGCTATTGCTGCTGAAGAATGAATATCCCATCAAATACAGAACACATCCTGGGAGTTTTGTCTCCCCTTTTTTGTGGACAAAAATTTGCCGTTTGTCTATTCACCTCCGCCCTTCCTCCCCACCATCCGCGTTTGGCTGTCTGCGCTGGTGGGGGCTGTAACTACAGACCCTGCTGTTTCTGTGGGATGGATCTCCCCCCTCCAGTGCCGGCGTGAGCCGAGTGACTGATAGGGCAGTTGTGTCCAGAGGCCATGTTCAAAATCGTGGCCCGTTGTGCCAGAGTCCTTTTCAGCGTATGGTAGGAGACAGCTTGTGCATTTATGAATTACGTGAAGTGGACAAGACTTGCAGAAGCCAGGAGAAGAGGCGGGGGGGTGTGAAGAGAGCTACCCCGTGTCGCGCAGGAGGGCAGCAGCAGAGCCGTGGCAGGGCGCTGTGTGGGGCTGGTACTGCCGGCTCCGGCTGCTGGGCCTGGCTCAGCGCTGCCCTTGCAGAGGGTGAGGGTGGAGCGCCTCGATGGCTCTGCCCTGCCATTTCTGGAGGGAAACCGTCATGGCCTCTGTCCCCAGGGTGACAGCATGAAGGACACGCAGGAGCCCTGGGCAGTATTTGGCAGTGGGCAGTGGTCTTTGCGATTGCAGCTGGAAGGTGGTATTGCTGGGGACTGTGCCAGCATACAATTTTCCATTCCAGTTTTGATCTGAGGGCAGGAAGATTTGGAGGAAGGTTCATTACCAAACAACAGAGCCTTTTTTTGCAGACACACAGGTGCTATTGTTCGGGCAGAGCTGAAATGGCATCTTCTTCTCCAGAGTCACCTTGAAAGAGAAGCAGCAGGTTCTTAGGTGACAACCTGGGACGTGCTGGTGAGCATTGCCCACCTCCTTTCCTGGCCCCTGGCCCTGTGCACAGGCAGTTACCAGCTCTCGGGGTCTCACACGCTGTGGAGCAGAAGAGCCCAGAGCTGTGGTCGTTAACCCGCTCAGCCCCATGCGTTGCAAATCCCTTTCTCTCCTTTCCTCATTGTAGATGCTTAGTCTGTGGCTTGGTGAGCTTTCCAGCCCAGCGGCACCACAGCTTTGCCGGGCACAAGGCATGGCTCCCTGCCGTCCCCCGCTGCGTCTGGTGGAGGCAGGTCCTCCCGGCAGCGGGCAGCCCTTTGCACCCAGCCGGGACGGGGCTTGGCCTCTCTTGGAGGGGAGGTGGTGGGTGCCGTCAGGTCACTCACAAGAACCAGAGTCGCACAGTCAGTCTGCTGCTCCTGCGAGGAGTGCGAGGCCTTGCTGATTCCTTTTTTCCATGTTGCCATGCCAACATGTCCCTGTGCAGAGTGAGATCTCTTTTTAAGCTCTGCCGAGAGAAAGTATGTAGCCTGGGAGCTTATTTAGCATTCAGGAGTGCACAGCCTCTCTGTAACAGCTCTGAGCCACAGCCAGGGTGTCTGACAAAGGAAAGGAGGATTTAATATTTTTTTCTTTTTCTTCTAGCGTTTGCTTCTCAAGGTTAAGGGAGACAGGGTAGATGGGGGGAGAGACGGGGAGCACTTTGCAACGGGGTCCTCATTCTGCTGTCCTCACTGAGGTACAACTTTCATGGAAATGGAAAGGAAATAATACTTTGGGTCATATTTACGTTGCAAAATACATATTTGAGATATATAAACACACAAATGTCTTTGTTCGACTAGCCCTGATGAGCTACTCTGTATTAGAATTGGAAAGCAAAGGCAATCTGGGTTTTAATTTGAGAGGAACTCAAAGGAAAGATTAGAAGGAAGCCAGGGACATCCCCTCTGTCTTTGTCTTCCCTGCTGTTTTAGTCTGTGAGGCTACAATACAGAGAAAGAAATCGTCTCTTCTCATTCTTTATTCATATCCTGAGCAAGGACAGCAAAACCTAGTGTGTACTGGTGCTTTGGGTTTTTCCATATTGTGGAGTTGCTACTGGTAGATTTAACTGCTTGCTTTAAATTAAATCCTTATAATGATAATTAATACGGTTTTGCTTGCCTTTGCCAGCGGAAAGGATGGAGATCAGCATAAAGCAGCTGGCATTTGCTGGCAGATGAGCACTGATAATCCAGTGCCTGTCCTTACCAGCTTTGAAAAAGTTGATCAGGAAATTCAAAGGCAGGACTCAAAGTGAGAGGGCTACGTGCTGGATTTGACTGTCATTTATTACTTCTGAGGTGCTGAGCAAAACGTTTTCTTTTTCCAGTGCTGTTTCACAGACCGACTGCAGAGCGGAGTCGGTGGTGCTTGGAAAACCCATTCTGAGGTGGTGGTTTAGAAATGCAGTCTTGATTGTTTTTTGGGGGTTAGTTATTACTGAGGCATTCCTCATGACATGCAAAAAGTGCAGGAAACTCAAGGCCCACCAGCTGTGTACATTAGATCATGTGAATGAGCCTTTCTCCTATGTGTGGAAAATATCTGCTCAAAACTTTTAATACTTTAATTGCATGCAGTATATGGAAAAATAACTGAGAGATATCATTATCTCCAAGGGAGGAAAACCTGTTAGCTGCTTCCCAGAGAGTCATTTTCAGTCAGGACTGAGTATATTGAATACTTCATGGAAATCAGTTTCACTTGGAGGCACTGTATACTTTGAGAAGGGAAAATAAACCCCAGGTATTTCACTTTTTTGTTCCTATTTCTTTCCTTGAGACTAATTTATAGTGATGTATGTTCAGTTTGGTACAGCCTCCCAGCAACCCATGTAGCCTGTGGCAGTTATGATAAAACTAATTTACAGTCTGGTCCTCTGTCGATGCAGCCCATGCATCTGGTGAGACAGATACGCTAATAAAGAAGAGCAGAGGTATCAGCTGCCAGAGCTGCATAGATGTGGCAGTCTTGATGACATACCAAAACTGTTTTCATCCATAGCCTTGCATCACGTGTGACAGAATGAAAAGGCTTCAGCTGTGACTATTGCTTTTTACCCCAAAACCAGGGTATGTGCCAAATCCAGGGTAACGCAGCCTGCATAGGTTCTTGACAAGCTGTAAAGTGAGAGGACTTAGCTGTTCCTGTCCATTAGTTGCTTTCTCTTTCCATTCACTGTCATCCTTTCTCTCTATTTAAAAATATATTATTCTCCTAAACAATGGGCTCTGTCAGCTCTTCCTTCTTTCCCGCTTTTCTCACTTATGTTATCTCTGGCTGATTTTTTTTCTTGTTCTAAATACTCCCGGTTTTATCGCAGACATCCAGTGTAGCTCCTCTGTGACCTTGAATTTCCACAGCTGCTCCTCATTTTCAGGACACTTGAGAGCTCTGCCTCTGGATGCAGACCTCTCCCGGTGGCTGCGGTGACCCAGGTCTCAGCTCTCCCCACAGATGTCCCCAGCACCATGGCTGCAGGGGTTTAAGTGCCCAGAGAAGACAGCTGTCAGAAAAAATGGAAGAATGATGCACTGAGGGCTTTTGCGTGCATCTCTCACACCTCCCTTCTGCGAGAGTAGATGCACATGTCTCTTTGGGAGTCTCCAAGGGTGGACGGTCAGTGGATGGGAGCAGGCTGTGTGAGCAGTTGGGGATGGTGGCCTGGCAGATGGACACCCAGCTCCCTCTGACTGGTGTAGTGCCAGAAGAGAGGGAGGATGATGGCAGAACTGCTGAGTAGGGCTGGGAACCGCTCTGACAATCCATCCACGTCACGAGCTCTGTGGGACTTGGTTAATTTGTATGTGACGTGGGACCTGTTCTGCTCTGCCTGTCTGTGGGAACACTCGCACGTGCTCCTTTGTAAGTACGCAACACCGTTCCTCACAGACATCTGTCTGGGTACAGACAGGAGGCTCAGCTGGGAGCAGAGCTGGGGAGAGATCAGCCGTGCGGCGGTTGCTGCATTGCAGAGCTGGCTGGTTAGTCAGGGCTGGATTGGGGTGTACAAGGCATGATATTGCGGCATCTCATGTGTCGCCGTATCCCCTGATGGGATGAATCAAAATTCTGTTGCATTGACAGAATGATCTTCAGTCCTTCTGACCAGGCACAACTAAAAATCCCACACAATGCATGCACAGGTTAATGTTAATTTTAAACTTAAATTCCAAGCATACTTGGAATTCTTTTTTAAAAAAATCACAGGAAACACTGTAAAAAGTGTTTAAAATCAGATCAAAAGGAGCTAAAAGTGAACTATAAGGGACATGTCACGTCCTGCTGTAGGTGACTGAGACTCCGCTGACTCCTGTGGGGGTTCTTAAAAGTCTGTTTAAACTCTTAACTTGTACTGAAGTTCAAAACAAATATTGGTTTAAAAGTGAATTACCTGTTACGTGTATTTACTCACAATAAAAGGATTAAATATCCAGTTCTTTGTTTAGAAGCCAAAGTGCTTTCTTCTGTATGAGTCCTAAGGAGTTTATGTTTTCATGAAAGATAGATACAGCTGCTTCCTGTGTGTGAGTGATGTTTTCAGCTGATGCCACGTCCTGGGAAAGGCAGTGGGACCTCACTGAGGGTCTGGTGTTTGCCTCAGTATTGCATGTTAGCTGTAAATTGTGTTGCTGATGCATCAGACAAAACAGAACTGATTATCTTTCCCCATCTCTGACTTGGCTGGGAAATGCTGACAGTAGTAAATATTTTGTTCCAGGCAGTAGACTTAAGAAGATGCGACTCAGGGGATGCACTGGGAGCAAGTATTTGCAGTAATGAGAGCTTGTTTTAAAAGCATTGCTTTACTGGACTGACATTTGTATGACTCCTTTTTAACAGACCCATAATTCAAGGGAAGGGATGGGGTGGGGACTGATCCCTTGGTGTTTTGTTTGACAGTTGCTAGACAGCGTGGTGGAGGCCTCTGCCTAATGAAACGTGTACTAGGGTGTTGGGGAGCTGGAGGAGGGGGCTTACCGAGGCTGTCAGAATTGCCCCTGGCTCCTAGCATGAGTTGTTTTGGATTTTGCCACTTGAGTGCCTCGAAGATGTGGACTATCTTGTCCAGCTCTCCTGCGGAAGAAGGTGATTGGGAAAAGGCTGTCAGGGCAGTGGTGCTGAAGTCCACGCAGAAGATGTGGAAGTGGTCTGAGGACAGGCAGCCCATGTCCTGGGCTGCTGCTTCCCTGGGCGCTGCGGGGCAGCCGGGGGTGCCAGACATGCGCCCCCCAGCCCCCCTGTCTGTCTGTGCCAGAGCACCACCGCTACAGCAGCGCAGCTCAGCCCGTGTCGCACCACATTCACTCTGCTATAAAGAAGTATGTTAAGGGACTGCATAAAGGCAATTCAGATTTACAGTCTTGAGTTTAAGGATAAGGTAGGAGGGGCTGTTGGATACCTGAAATACCCCAAAACACGGAGGTGTAAGCTGTGGGGCACACCAGGGTGTGAAGCTGCTGTCGGGTGTCCAGCTGCAGCTCCCCCATACACGCTTGTCCATAGTTACTGCAACACATCTCACCCAGAGGCAGTCTGGATGTTCATACCTTTGGGTTTCAATGCGCTAAACAATCAAAGCTCTTTCTTTCCCCAAACACAAACCTTTTCTGACCTGTTCAGTTGGTTAGCTGGTAAATCCTGGTGATTAAATTAATCTGTCACTATCCTCATTGATGCTACAATAGCTTAAAGTCAATGGGTTTATTAGGGAAATGATACTTGTCAGTTGTGTTGTGGTTTCATTTAATTTTAAAAGCTCGTGTTCCCATTATTTGCCTTCATACCTCCTGCCAATTACTGTTGATATTGCCAACATCCAGATCAAGGACCTACTTACAGCAAAATATTTACACTCACGAAAGCCATTTGAGAGCAAATGTTTGAATTCTGTGAAACTGTTACTGCTTTTTTCTTCAGTGGCAAGCACTAACCTGTTGGTATTATTTGGGTTTTATGTAACATTCATAGTACTTTGATTGTGGCTGTGCATTTCTCTTTTAACCTGAGTGCAAAAGGCAGTACTTGGAGCTGTCGCAATCCCAGTAATAAAGTCCAAGATGTATCTTGGGTTCTTCCATCAGAAATTTCACTGGGTGAAGCCCAGGTCTTTTTTCCTGGGCATTTCTGCAGCTCTGACTCAAAGATGAGTTGTTCACCAGCTTCCAGGGGAGCTGGTGTGAGCCCAGGGCCAGTCCTTGGGGGCCTGGCTGATGCCTCCCAGATCCAGCAGCTCTTTGGCACCTGGTCCTGCTGCACATGGAGCTGCAGTGCCCGGGGGGAAAATCCATAGGTCCTCTTTGCTTTTCAAATTGTCAAAGACAGCAAATAGCCACTCTGTACTTTCCTTTCTGCAGGGATATATTTGGGGTATTTTGCCTCACTAAGCAGCACAGGTTGCTCTGTGCTTTTGTTGTTGACTTGATTCCACTGTGCCAACAATTAGTGCTGGTTACCTTGGAAACTGCCCTGCACCCCACTGAGGATTTTGACAGGCACATTTTGACTGAAATTGCTTTGTTTTCCCAGTTCTGCCAGCACACATGTAGCTAATCCTTTTGCTGTGCTCTGCCTGTGTTCATTCCCTAAAATGTAGCAAAATTAATGAAACATATTATCTGTTTGCATCTTTCTGTATCCCTGTTTTAGCCTCACTGCTCCAGGAGTGTTAATTACCCTCTGCTTTAACTGAGCTCACTGTTAATTTTCTTGGTAGGGGTCTGAGGGGTGACATTGTGAATGCGTGTGAAGTTTTGACACAATGTTCAGTCTCCTCCTCTCCATCCCTCCTTCCTATCATCTCTTCCCTTCAGTTTTCTCCTGCAGTGTTTGTTGTGCCGTGTGGTTCCATCACATTAAACTTTGTTTATGCCTTAACAAGTTCTGCTTTACAGAGACCAGATGGCGTCTTCCATGGCCATGGCAAACTCTGGATCTGCTGCCACCGTAGCAGTGTCAGATAGAGATGTTGGTAGAAAAAGCAGGAGTTGATGCTGCTCCGTTCTGGGAAGAGTGTCCCGGTAAAATTATGGGAACATGAAAGAGTTTTTCTTTTCAGGAGGAGCTGTCCCTGTTGCTGTGAAGTGGGTGCTGAGGCGGAAGAAGGGAGAGGTGGGCTGGAGAACTGGCTGAATGGTAGTGATGAAACACGGGCAGCTACAGTCGGGGAAGGAGAAGAGGAGCTGGGGAGACACACTGGCCTAACTGGGGCAGCTCTGGCCTGAGAAGGCTCTGACACTGTTATGTGAGCTGAGGAGCCGGCTGTTTGCCGGGGCGAGCTGTACCGGCCCTGTTCCCTGCAGGCAGCATCCAGCATCAGGGCCGGAGCACCTGCCTGTGAGGCAGGACAATGCCCTGAGCCCTGCCCCATGGGAAGTTTCTCCTGTCCAAAACAATCCTCACAATAATAATACAGCATTGCATAGAGCGGTAGGAGGGAGAGAGAAGAGGAGAAAAGGGACTGCTGGATGAGGACTGTCAGAGGCAAATATCTGAGCCTGCGCAGTTTCACCTAGGAAATGGTGTTTGTAGCAAACTCAGCTCCTCGTGGATTGAGCCTGAGGTGTGGTAGGCTGGAAGAGAATGAGAAAAAGTGCCTGAGACTGGAGGGAAACCTTTTAAAGGGCACAGAGGAAGCAGACACCATGGAGGGGAGCTGCTCTGGAGCTGGCCTGATCCTTAGTGGAGCAGAGTTCTTGGCACACAGGGGACTTTCCTGAGGTAGGGAAGAGGCCGGCCAGGTGCTCTTTCAGGAGATGCTGACGAGGCCTGGGTATTGCCAGAGCAACTGCGGCATCCCCCACACTGATAGAAAGCAGCCTGAGGAGTGCGAGCAACCAGGAGAGCAGCCAACAAAGCGGGCAAACAGGGCATGGGGTGGCAGCTTGCGCAGAAGGGTGTGGGAAGGGTGAAGTCTCCTTATCACCTCAGGAAGTGAGTTCAGTCGGTGGTCGTCACCCTCTCAGAAGGAGATTAACTGTGATATCCACCTGGGGAAAACCATGTCTTCTGCACTTGGTAGAATGGATGTGGTGACCCAGACATAGCTCCCATGAAAACATGCAGCCACCCAGGACTCAGGCTGCAGGGCTTGCCAGGGCCTTCTGCTGGTAGCCTCGCTTAATGGCCCCTGGTTGAGTCTTGATGAGTGAAAGGGGGCTCAGGTGTCTGGACCGAGTGTCTGGATGACACGTAGCGCGGTTTAAACATCTGTGCCAGAGCAAGCTGCAGGGTTTGGGCAGCTGTTGTGCCCTTGGGCATGCTGATGAGGAGGGTAGCAGCTTTTGGAGGCAGAGGAAAGGCTGCAGCTCCCCACACCTTCAGCAGCTGGTCCAGCATTCCCTGTGGATACCAGTTCTCTGAAAGGTTTTGTGTTCCCGAGTTACCTGTGGGCAGGGAGATTCCAGGTGTCCTGATTTGGTATGCTGGGGGCTAGGGTTTGTGGAAGAATTGGGCGGACTTCCAAAAACAGGAGCAGAAACTGCTTGCCTCATTTGAGTGTTAACTTTGGTTTAAATTAAAAAGGCACCGAGACAGGTGCCTGCCCCCTCAGCAGGGCAGAGTCCTCTGTTCCTGCTAGAGAGCAGCCATGGCGCAGCTGGGCAGACTTGACCTGACGGTCCCCTTGGAGCTCGGTGTGACGTGACAGCCTTTGGGGGAGCAGCGGAATCACCATCCCCGTCCTGGCCTCCGGGCTCAGCCTGCTCGTTGTTAAGGGGCTTTTGAAAGCTTGTGCTCAAGATCTTTCACAGTGTCTCCTCTCCATTATGGGCACCACGTTTGAGGACCACCTGTACTTTTGGGTACCACGTCCCTGAAATTAAACTGGGAGACTCGGTCTGTGTCCTGTATCATGAGCCGCTGACATCTTGGTAAAAAGGAGCTGCATTTTACTCTCTGCAAAATGCAAAGGACAGCCATGTTGCCATTCCTTGTTGTGCTCGAGTCTTATGTGAAGCCAAGGTTCTTGTTATCTTTAAGAAACATATATTTTGTATTACTTGTCATTTGTTAGTGCCATTTTTGTGGAATAAAGTCAGAGAATGTCTGCCTGCTTAAAGAGAGTGAAAATAAATCTCTACAAGGAAAACTATCTCTAATGAAACCAGAGCTTCTGGGCTGTGAAGAATAGGCCTAGCATCTAGGCTGGCTAACTCTCCTTTTATTTTTTTTTTGTTCTTTATCATTAAGCTTCCTTGAACTTTAACTGAACCATAAGGAAACTATGAAGAGTCTCAATAGCTTCCCTGCGAGGATTTGACTTACCCGTGGGATCTGCTATTTATATTGTCCATTAGTACAAAAATGTCTGTCCTTTTGCAGCAGTCATGTGTAGCAAAAGCACTGCTTTTCTGGCACACTGCCTGTGTCTCCTGTGTCACCCAAAATATCCATTAACAGTGTTCAGAAGTCAGCCTTTCTTGATTAAAAAAATCCAGCCAAAAAACCCCAAACCCAAACCCCAGAGGCCATTTGTATTTTTATTTACTCATTTTGCATAGGCTGAAATTGAAATTTCCATTTTTCAGGAGGCAAGCTTTTGACCCCCAGCCATATCTTCCTGTGGAACATAATCTTTGTCCCAAGCAAATTAAATCAGGAAGAGAGCTGAGAGGGTAGGAACTGTCTTCCAGCCTTGGAGAGCACATTTGCACCCCAGGACCAGGCTGGATGTGAACAAGTATTAATTTTGTTAACAAAGGAAACCATTTTTAATAGGCATTTGTCTTACCTTCCTGGGAGAAGGCTTGCAGTAGCTTGGGTGATGGAGAGCAGGTGACCGAGTGGGTTGCCTTTGGATGTGCTCCAGGGTACTAAAGCTGATATACATTTGCATATTCTGTATCTGAAAAATTAATTGGAGCCTTTTCTTAAATTTTTCAAGTGAAAATAAGGATAAAAAAATTGATTTTCCTAACAGTCTTCCTAACTGAGTCTTGATTTGTTCATCTGAGTACAGACTGGATGACTTAACTTTTGTCAGTAGTGTTGTGATTAGTAGATTCATGGGCGTTTTGACAGAAGGGTCATTTGTCACACCCTCCAGGTGTAGAGTGGTGGTGGCAATCAGCATGGGGTCTTCCAGAGCGGCGGTCCTCTGCGAAGCTCTGTGCTGTTCTCCATGCTCACCACAGCTGTCGGGGCCATACTCTATCCTGTTCTGAAAGAGCAGAATCTGAACAGTGGTATACCAAGTATCACAGGATGCTTTATGGAAGAGCAGTTTGCTTCCTCCCCGCGTGTCCCACCTGTGCATGCCAGCTGCCTGGCGTGGGAGAGGGCACCACGTGGCTGCGGGAAGAGCATGGCCCAAGCCACAGTTTCATTCTCCCAGTTCTCTCCAATGCCGTTCGTGCTTTGCAGTCTGCCTGTGCCTCACAGTGCAGGGAGCTGTAATGATTCCAAGGGATCCTTTTTGTCCCGTCCGCTGTTCTGGAACAGGAGTGCCATGCCTGGGAGGTATCTGTTCATGTTTCTCACAAGAGGAAGGAACCAAGAGTTGCTGAGAAGCACTCCCAGCATCCAGTGGGTGTGGGAGGAGGAGAAATTTGAAAAGCCCAAAATGAAGTGCAGGTCCCTGAAAGGCAGCTGGGAAGATTGACGGGATTTAAATCAATATCCCTGTTCGTTGATTCATGGGACTAGCCACATGCGTGACTTGATTTATGGGGTTTTCGTGCTCGATTCAATCTACTTAACAACAAAGTGGAATTTCATCTCATACTAGGGGCGAGTTGTTGAAGAGATGGATAGAGAACTAGAGCCGCCATTCACAGTGTCTTGCAAATACAGGCGTCTATATCGTATGTAGTCTCTTTTGTAAATGTATCGAGCTCCACTCAAAACCAGTTGAGTTGTTTCCTGCTCTGTGGAAGGCTGCCAGAACTTCACACCCCTGACAGTAGGAAAGCAGTGTCTTCAGATTTCTACTCTGAATTTATCCTTGGCAAGTTTATAGGGCTAACAGTTTTTTGAATCAGGTTTTTTTTTTTTTTCATTGCTTGGTAGTTGTTCTGACATATTCATCCATCTGCTCTTGGTATTGGCTGCAGTCAATAAAGCTATTGCAGGCAGTCACTGCCCTCCTGGCGACCAGTCAGGAGGGAAGTGAATTGTAAGATATAAATACCAACAGTTATGAATGTTCTTTGCCAGTGGGTGGGTTTTTTAATATCTCATTATATACTTTGTGCAAAAGAGAGATTAATGTAGCACTTGGGTTTTAGACAAACATGACTGTGAAAGTCAAGTAACTCACATCTGTGCTTTTTGGGAGAAAAAAATCAGCTTTTCTAAAAGAGAAATAACTTAAAAGTACAAAGGAATTCTGTATGAATACTAACTGTGAGAAGAAATCATCATTATTAATCTAATGGACAACGTCTCTTGTTAGGGTGGTTGCTGTAAAGTTACATGTAGGGCATTGATTTAAATATACTGCCCCTTCACAGCTGGTCCTTGCCTGAAGGACGCAGTAGTGGTTGAGCAAAGAGCTTTTATTTGTGTGCTGGAGATGGTGATTAACGGGGGGCTCTGCGAGGGTCTCCTGGCAGGATCATTGTGTATTGCTGTCTGCCCTTAAAAACCTCTGTCTTCACTCAAGAGGTGGAGTAGGACTGAAGTTCTTGCTGTTCCCAGGTGGTTGCCCAGCCGCGCACCTCGTTGCCCTCGCTGGGGCTCAGCTCTCTGTGGGTCCTGGCACCCTGCATATGGAGCAGCTCTCAGCCAGCACTCAGGGATGGCTGGAGAGTGAAGGGTTTTATTTCCACTGAGTTTGGCTGTTAGAGGGAGGAATGTGTTGATTAACGAGTAAGTGAGCGTGGGCTAATACACAGATGGGAAAAGGAGACCCTTTTTCTCTGAATTCTTTCATGGATGGTTCTGATGGACCAGCCCTTCAGTCCTTGATTTGCTAGATCAAAGGTGCCTGAACTGCCCTCTCTGGTTACTTCCACAGGCAGTGGTGTGCCTGATGGCATCTCACTGCACCTTTGGGTGGGTCTAGAGACAAGATAAGATACAGTTTCTCAGTTTGGAAGTATTTACTCTCTGAGAGGTCCCACTGCCGTCCTCTGCTCACCAGAGCACCTGGTTCCTCAGCCCCCCTGGGGTATCCCTGCGTTGAGAACAGAGCAAAGGGCAGGTCCTGTGCCTCCTGAGTCTATCAAACATGGGATGCTCAGCCGCTTCTGTACGAGTGCTGCTTCCCTGCACCGGGCACAGCGAGGGCGAGTGGCCGGGAGCTGAGCCTGTGCATGGGATCATGTCCCGAGAGCCCATCCCACCAAACAAATGCTATCCTCCAATCCCTCTGCATCATATTCAGGCCTGCTGTTTAAATAAAGCTTTGTGTTGCAATCTTAAAAAGTGTGAGGAGGACAAAATATACCTTTTAATCAAATAGAAATATTATTTAGCCCTTCTTTTTCAACTCCCTCATTGGCCTATATGTCTGTCTGGAAACTGCCCTTAATGTGTACTAACTGTGTGCTGATGACGCAGAAATATCATCCAAAGTGCATGTAAGAATGCAGCTAACTCCATGTATTAAATGTCAAGAAATCCCATTACTCAGCTGGCTGTTCTACCCCTGTTTGCAAAACAGTACTTGCAAAAAAAATTTTAGACATTTAATAAATGATCATCTTAACGTTTTGCAGTTGATGCACATTGTCCCTAACAGAAAGAGCATTTAATAATGATGCTTTATGCATCTTACCGGTAAAGGCTGAGGTCCTGGTTTTTATAAATACTCAGCATTTTCCACTGAGATCTTTGGAATATCTGGTCCTTCTGGTTTTGGGTTTTTTTTTTAATGATATGCCTATATTTCAGGAAAAAAGATTACCTTTAAAAAGTGGATTGTCAGCCTCCATTTTTTATTGTTTAAGCTAATCTTTATAATTTAAAAACATCATTCTTATTAGCATATTTTTCTTTGTTTTTTTTCTAACTTTACTGCTGCCACAGAAGAAGTGTCTGCGAGGATAGTACAAGTAGTAACAGCTGAAGCTGTAGCAGTCCTGAAAGGTGAACAGGAAAAAGAAGCCCAGCACAAAGATCAGCCTGGACCACTACCTTTAGGTAAAACGAGACAAAGAATGTTCAAAATATCCTCCTGTCTGCAAACGTTATACATATGTATACTACAAAAAACACGTACAGGTGTGTATTCACATAGATTATGGTCAAGAGTAAACTGCAGCACCACTGGATAAATGCTGGAACCACTTAATAATAGCAATGTCCTCATTGCCCCAGTTCTTTACGGCCCTGTGACTGTCTCTAACAGCAGTTCTCCATGTGGTTTATGATTCCTGTGTGGCGCAGCTGTGGATGGAACTGGTGGTTTTGTCATCACATCTGGTGGGACCCAGCAGCGCTCAGAGCCCCTTTGCGTTCAGCCGTGTACTGTGTGAGAAAGATTCATGTCTGAAGAGGCAAAGATTAGAGGACAGACATAAAAAGAAAGTGCAGCTTTGCTGGCTGGGTGGTGGCTACTCGAGGTGATGGAGGAGGAGCACCTCAACAGAAGTAGAGAGGGACAGGGCGCATGGGGTGAGGATGGGAGAGGGGTTAGCAGCCAGGCAGGACGAGGAGAGATTGTGGGAGAGGGAGTTACACCTTGTAGAAGCGAGCGCCAGTCGTCCAGATTGGGAATGGTACCACTGCCACTGGCCCATCCTGTGCCCCCATCCTCCTGCTGGCTCCTTCATGAAACGTCTCGCTGAAATACAAGTGTGTATGTGTATATATATATTTGTATGCAAAAATTAAAAAGTATACAGCTATTCATACCTACAGTGCTTTCTCCATGCCAGAAGACTTCCACAGTAGCTCAAAACGTGTACAGCAAAGGCCAGAGAAAGGCCATACTCCGTCCTGAGGTAGGGCAAGTCTTGCAAGCCTGCCCCAGGATAACTTCTGCTGAGCGCATGTACGTTGTGATCAAATCAAAATAATGCCTGGTGGTATTTTCCCACAGGCACTCTGCTTTGTTTGGTACAGCAGCTGGACCCTGCTTAGGAATGAATTAAAATCAATGAGTAATTAAGAATATTTGTTGGAAATTTGTTTCCTGAGGTCTTTTGCTTCATTGAGCTCATTCTGAACTGCATCAGGGAGATGTGTTGCTTGGTAATTCCTTTCTTACAGATACTCAATTTTACATGAAGGACCCTAGTTCTGCAAAACACTTCATACATATTTAAGCACAGATTGCTTCACTGGGGCCTGGGTGAGACAAAATGGGTTTTCAGTTGCATCTAGTTAGATAAGACCTTTTGAAGAAGTATGTCTTCAGTGAGCAGCTGTCGGTGCTACCATTCCTGTGCTCAGTGACTGTTAAATACACTCTGTCCCTGGACAGCACATCTTAAGGACAAGTCACATGAAGTTCTCTTCCAAACCACACTGAAATAAATAGGAGGAGGCCTGGCAAATTCTGATGGGGCTTTGAAACTGGCCTTCCTATGTTTGGGAAGAAGCCCTGAGTCAGAAACTGAGCTCTGGCTGTTGAGAGGTGCCATTTATAAGACAGATTTGTTAATACAGATTTGTTACTTTTTTATTTTAAAAACAACAAAACAAAACCATTGGTTTAGCCCAAGTAGTGGATCTGTTTTTAAAGAAAAATAAAATCTCAGTGATTGGTATGAAATCAGATGCTGAGGTTATGCTGAGTTCATTTAAGGAGCAGTTTGTTTAGGATTTAGGATTAGGATTTAGGACAGCAGAAGAAAAAAAAAAAGCATGCAGAATGTTTTTTGTTCATGTATTCCAGGTAAATTAAAGAGATTGGATGCCAGTTTCTGACAGTCAGTATGAATTTATAAAATCTCTCATGATCAGATGCTTTATTGTTGTTGCAGGTTGTTGTTTTAGGCTTTTTTAGGGTTTTTTTTAGGTTGTTCTAGATTTTCTAAGTGGTTTAGGTTTTCTACTGATTTAAAAGATAATTTTGTACTTGATTTTTGTATTGTACATTTGAAAATTTTGGATTTTGACTGGAATTTTTAAAAGAATTCATACCATTTGAAGAAAAAACCCCTTCCTTTTATTATTACTTTAAAAATCCATGTATTCTGAAAGGGTCTACCTGAAAATCTGCTAGGCACATGTCTCCATTGAATAATTCTCTCAGCTGGGCAGAACAGGCTGACTGCAGTTTGTATCAAGCATCAATTTTTCAGGAATTAATTGCTCTGTCTCATTTTCACTGTTTGATTTCTAGCAGTCGAAGAGTCAGCCAACCTGCCTCCTTCCCCGCCTCCATCACCAGCTTCCGAGCAGACTGGAGCTCTGGAGGAAGGTAAGTGTCTCCTGGACGTCGCAGCGCGAGCTGTCAGCAGAGGGATGAGACATGAATCTAAAGGATGGGGGAATCAGAACATGGAGATACTGTCTGCACCTTCATGTGAACAGATAAGGCATTCCCCAGCAATAACTCCCCATCTGCAAGCCAGCTGCAATGCATGGATGAGGTAGACACATATGCACAGAGGTAACTGACAGGATACGTTAAGTACATTCATAGTAAAGAAAAAAAGATGGCAATGCTCACCTTTTTATCTGTTACATGCAATATGAGCCAAGATGTCTGCTGTCTCAGTGTGGTCACCAACACTATGATTCAGTATGGGTCATCCTTCTTTTCTTAGGGTTTGTTTGGCTGCTTTTTAAATTACCACTAACTTTGGTTTTGGAATCTTAAATGCGTGAAAGCAAGGAGATTCAGAGTTGGATCGTGTCTTTGGTCTCTGACCTTTAATTCATGCTTCAGTGCTTGCATATAATGGGGGTTCTGTACACAGAGTGCAGGAGTCAAATTCTAGTCTCACAAAGCAAATTTCTACTCTCTTCTGCACAATGAATGTTCAATTTCAGTAGCCCATGATCACTACATTTTCCTCCTGCTAAAATCCCCTCTAGCAAAGAAATTAAGTGTTGGCTTAGTTTTAAGAAGAGGCCTAAATACCAGTGAAGTTGTCACAATGGTTAGCATGTGCGTCAGTGCTTTGTTCAACAGAAGACGACTGCTGCGTCAAGGCCATCGAGAGAAGGATTTGGGTTCAGAATTTCCAGGGGACTGTCAGTTGAACTCTTGCCATATCAATAGCGTTTTTATGTGTCCATTTATTTCCTTCTTGGATTTTCTTTTTGCATTTTTTAATTCCTTTTGTTAAATTAAGTGCATGAAAATAATTTCTTATTATCTGCTGAACAAACTTTGTTGGTATTTTAACACAGAGCCTCTATTAATTTTGCAAGTGGGCAGTTCCTATTTTATGTGCTGACATAGTCTGACTCTCACTTTATCAGGACACTGCAATTAGGCATATTCCATCCTGCGTTCATTTTTGATATAATGCAATTACAGGCTGTGTTAACAACAACATTTGTTGGTCCACTGTGCTGGAAATACCTACTGAATGCAGTTAGTGACCAACAGAAAAAGATCAATCAGGTCTATTCTTGTTTTTTTAAAAATCTGCATGTTGTTTGGTTGTTTGTTTAAAAAATAGTACAACAGCTCCTCAACTCATCACTCTAAAAAGGAAGCTAGTAGGGCATTAGCAAAGGCTTTTAGAATTGTTAGTAGGGTTTTACCACTATTTTTAAATATATAATTCACTTGACTAATTCAGTGTAAGCTTTTTGATTTTTTTCATATCAGAATAAAGGGCCAATGTGAAGGTTCTTACATCATACATCCTTAGCTGAGGATTAGCTTTGCGTAATGATTATATCAGCAGTATTATTTGCATGTACTTTAGGATTTTATAAAGTACTCATATTGATTAGTTGAGAGGAGGTTGTAGATTGCTCCCTCAGCAAATGGAAACCATTTTGCTCATTGTATTACCACAAAAATGCGGCAAAACACTACACAACTCAAGGCTGTTATGAACTACTGGACTCTGCTGTTCCCAGCTGTGCGCATGACTCAGCAAGTCACATCACAGAGTTGTTTTTCTCTTCCCTTGCATGTAGAATTGAGTTAATGTAATAGCACGCACTTACCTACCCCACAGGGGTCGTTGCAAGGACTGAAAGGTCAGTATTTGGGAGAAGTCTTGATGATTTACACAATTTCACTATTTTTAAAAACATTCAAATAATTTCCTTTAACGTTACTCAAAAGAGACTTTTTCAATACAAGATTTTGATTCAACTCTTCATTTTTCGGAGCAGATGGCCTGTATAAATCCTAAAAGTGTAGGTTTATAAGGGAAGTATGGACAGAAATGATGTGCTGAGTCATTAGTGAGCTCTGCTGGAAGTTTCTTGTTTATATCTAGCTCTGAAACTGGAAATCACAGTGGAGTCGGTTGATGAACAGAAGGAACTTCCTGAAAAAAATTTCACCAGAAGTATATTATGGTGTTTTTTCCCAAAATATCAGTGTTGTCAGTTCAATGTAGTTAAAAGTTGTGTGTTCTGTTCGGTGTTAGAAGATGTAATCCTTATTTTCTGTGGGTATGTTGGGCTTTTGCTGACTTGAGTGAGCCAGACTTGTCATTTTTGTTCAGGCAAAGCTCCCATTCAGAAGAGTTTGCCTCAGCAGGGTTTGACCTAATTTTGCTGTACTTGTTTAAACATTCTGTTCCCCATAACATCTGGCTATTCATCCTCATGCACCTTTACGTTGTCTGTCTGTCTTTCTGCTCAGTAGAATACAATTTATTTAACGCAGTTCTACAGTTGTTGAACAAAAAAGCTGAGCGCGTGGTGTGTGTACCTATCTCAGGCCTCCTTTGTCCCCCCTACTCTTAGAATATTTTCCTAATGCAGTTGTCAGTGTGTGTTGCATTGCTCTGAATCCAAAAGAGACTTCCCTCAGTCATAGTAGGGAGGAAATCACTGTTGTAGACATGACAAAGGTGGATGTGCCCAGCCATGCAGCAAATACAAATTAAAAAAAAAAAAAGGTAGAACAGACAGAGAGATTTGTGGGTCAAACGTATTTCATGAGAGAAAGGAGTTGGTGGATGTAGATTTCTTTCTTTCATTTGGCTGGAGAAAAAACATTCAAATGAGCCTGTTCCTTTTTACTGCTGCAGAAGGTAAGATAACTAATTTGCATTATTTGAATTATTTCTATTATTTCAACTATGGTAACATAATTTCCTCGGAAAATGAAATTTTCCCTTGCACCATCAAATCCTTTTATCAGTTGTATCTGGTCATGCAGGGCTGATGCGATATTCTCTTGCCAACTTGGCGTTTCTTTTGTGCTTCGTGCCTTTTGACAATGGTCAACACTGTCTTCATGCAAAAATTTTTCTAAATGTTACAAGATAGAAGGATGCCTTTAATGAACTGTCTTCCATTTTGAAATAGGTGTTTCAGATGAGGCTTTATATACCAAATAGGAATATTTTGCAAACTGAAAGGACCCAAATGTCCTATAAAAATGGATCTACTTAGAGTGAAAATTACTTCTTGAAAGGCATTTTCAAAAGATACCTGGAAGCTAAAGCAGAATTAGTCTTCGTGAGAAGTGATTTTAATCTTGGATTTTAGAATACATTGGGGATTTTTCCCATGCTTTGAGATGAAAAAGAATTATTAGAAGGGACTAAAATAACAAGGAAAGGATTTTTCGTTTTGTCGAAATAAAAGCAATATCCTCCTGTAAAGACATCATTATCCTGTTAATAAAATTATCTGGAGTAATTTTGAAAATATCTTTATTAAAAGTGATAAATAAACAATGTAATCTGCATGTTGTTTGAAAATACAAATTTAAATCTATAATAGCCAGAGACATAACAGCCCTGAATGATACTAGCCTTTGCACTCCTGATGATTTTGGACCATCACAATAATATGTATTAAGCATTTTTACTGTTGCAGTTCCTGCAGTTTTAAGGAGCAGAGGCAGGACCTGTGTTTTCTTGCCTACAATTCATTCATAGCTTTTAAAGAAGGAATTTTCAGCATTGTTTGCATCAGCATAGAGAACTCCTGGGGTTTCATCTTCACTCTTGTTGATGCATTTTACTTCTGAAGGGCCCTTGGATAAATACAACCCACAGCTGGAAGGAGAGCCTTCCCTTCTGGCACCCTACTCCTCCATATTGTGCTTCTGACTGTATCGGCCTTCTGTTCTTTTCTCCACAATGTTCCAGTTCCAGCAGAAGAGATGGTGACTGCATCAACCATTTCCACTCTTGTCCACAGCAATATGTGAACTAGTGTGAGGCAAAGAAGAAGGAGCTGTACTTTTGAATCTTCTCAGTATTAGGAGGGAGTTGGTTTCTGGTCTCTCACATCCTGAGATGTGTCCTCACCCTCTGTAACCAGTCTTTTCCGAACTAGGAGCCACCGTAAATCTGTCATTGAATTTTGTAGAGTTTCCATGGAGAAGAAATCCACAGGTTCTGCACTGCAAGTGGATCAAGATGTTTCCCTGCAACCTTGCAGCCAGCTCTTAAGTACTAGGGAAAGGTGGGAAGCTCAGGATCAGACCTGTGTCATTTCCTATGGCCGCGCTCTGCAGACCTTTCTGCTTGGCAGAGGCAGGTTGCCAGCTCATCTTTCCACACCTACCTCTTCTAAGCACGCATAAGCTCCTGAATCTGGGGTTTGGATTCCACTACAAGAGCGAAGCAACTACACTGTCAGTGATTCGGGCACTCTTTGTGCCCTGAAAGAAATTGTGAAACTGTTCTCTTGGACATGTTCCATGGGTGGTATTTGTGTGTGTGCGTAGGTGCACGTAGCATACCTTCGGTACTGGTCAGCCTCAGGGCTATCACGGAACGTTAAACATGGATAATCTTCCTTTTGCAGCATAATGATACATATTGGAGCTACTAACAGAGATTGCTGTGAGTGGGGGAAGAAAGGTAGCTAGTTATTTGGGGAACGTTTTTTTGTTGCTGTTTAAATGCTTTTTATAGGGAAAAGAAGAACGTGGGGAATTTTGAAATAGATACAGTGAGAGAGAAAACCACCATTGACCAAAGTGTAAGCTGCTTTGTTGCTTTTTAATTAAAGGACTTCTTAAAATTTACTCTTTCAAGTACTTCACTTGATGACTGTGAGGGATACAGCTGTGTTGGGATGCTTCAGAGGGTTTTAATACAGCTGTACAGTCAGCTGTACAATACCTATAAGCATCAGTCAGGTTTGTGAGATGTGGTTTGTGTACAGTATGTACTCCTCCAGATAATAAGTGCATAGTTTTGCATTTCACTTACTCCAAAGGTTGGTTTCTGATGTTCATAAACAGTGTAGGAAACGCCACGTACATGGCCCATGTGTTAAAATGCCCAGCTGCCACATTGCTCCATCCTGCATTAACCTATAACCTGGCTGGTTTCATCCGCTCTGCAGTGTGCCGTAGTGGCTAGTGTTGCCAGTGCATGTGTCCGTCCTGTCTTGCCTTTTCTCTGTCTGTCTGTCCTGCAGTTTTTGTCTGTGTGTGTCTGTTCGTAGATGAAGGGGCGGAGGATAAGGTGGGGCCGATGCACCGCTGCCCGGGCTGCGTGCCTGCTGCCGGCAGGGAGTGGCGTAGACAGCTGACCCCCTCCATTTCAGTGTCTGTGCCCGATGAGGAGCCCTACAATTCGGATGAGGAGTACTATGAACACCCTTTGTTCAGCTCGGAGTGGGCTGGCTCTAGTACACGTCCCAGTGCCACAGTGAAGAGCACAGTGGTCTTGTTGGGCCATGATGAAGGTGAACTGAGCATGGTCCCATTCTGTTCCTCTCCCCCTCTACCCACCTGCCATCCATTCCATTATATATGTGCCTGGGATTGCTGCTTTCTGGGGAGGGAAACCTAGCTGTGTTTTCTCCCCACATGGAAGTGATGCCCCTCCAGCGTCTCTCCATCTCAAAGCGGAGCTGCAGCGTGAGCAATGAATGCAACTTTGGGGTCAGTGAAACCATGGTTCCTGCTTAAATCAGGGGTCTTGGTCTGCCGGCCTGGCCCGTGGCAGAAGCAAAAGGAGCAGCTAGTTAAAAGAAGTGTGAGCTAATTTGTTCTGTGTGCCAAGAACAGTGTACAAAATGGGCCAAAAGATTGTTATTGGAGGTAAGTCAGTTGTTAACACAGTGGAGGAAAAAACCCATGTCTGTGCCAAAGATAGCTGTGGAAGGTCTTTAATTCTCTAGTAGGCAAAGGAAATCAATTTTTACCCAATATACACTGGTGGCTTCAGGAAGTATTGGGTCATGTTTGATCTGCAGTTTTTTTGTGGATACATCCAGTTAACATTGTGTCAGCTGACTGCAAACAAGGAGAAAAAAAAAGTTTACTATTACTGTGTTTCTGTACCCTCTTTTTCTATGGCCTGAGCACATCAGTATTATTTGATCAGTGTGGGTTCCCTCAGAGTGAAATGGTGTTTGAGAAATCAAGGGAGAATCTATTTCACTGGCTAACAGGAATGCTGACTTCTTCTCCAAGGCAAAATAGATCACATTTCATCTCACGGTATTTGACTAACTCAATCTTGGAACACAGGAGCTGATGTTAAAAACTGTACTGAATCCTCTAAGGGTTTGTGTCTCAGGAAGAGGGAGGTGCATACCTGAAATTGCTCACTGAGTCAAAACCAGAGCTGTTCAGAATTAACAGGATAATGTAGCCTAATACTGCAACAGCACCAGAAAGAGATCAATGCTAATAACTGAAGGTTGTTAGTGTCAGCATGCCTGCCTGAAGCAAGGGGAGACAGAAAATCACAGGAGCAGCCCTACTACAGCTGGGTGCCTACAGCTATACTCAGCAGCTCTCCTGGACTGGTTATCCATGGGCAGCATCCTTTTCAGTCATATGCACCTGCCTCTGCTGAAAGTATGAGATCTCAGAACTATGAGGATCTGTTTCCTCAGATGTATGAGGAAAAAAAAAAGGGAAATAAGCTGGAACATCAGTGAAAAGATAGGCATTATGAAACAGCTCTCCTTGCTTGCTGCCTATAAGCAAGCAGTCTGCTCGGCATAAAAGAGACCGCTGCACAAAGGGAGTCTGTAGGATTCCTTCTTTAAGTCAGGAATAACTTTCTACTTTGGTGAATAATTAGTTTTAATCATGTGGCATTGTGTGAAGTGTCTCAGGAAATTGCTTAAAGTAAAATGAGACGCTTCCCTTAAAATTTACGTACAAAACTACATAAAATTGGAAAAAGAAAAGTAAAGCAAGTTATTTAAGTCAGGGCCTCTTGTGGCTGGACACCTGCTGTTCTGCCACCCGGCTGCTTTTACGATCTGCCCATGGGTAAATATCCCTGTAACACTCAGGCATCCATCCAGCTCCGATTCTGAATCTTCTGTCTTCTGTTCATTTAAGATACAGTATCTAACCTTATTTACATTTTTGTATGTTATTAATAATGTGTTATACTTTTTATAGTGTTATTTTCTCAGACTCAAATAGCGTTTGTGTTCCTTAAACCACTTTTTAAAGGCCAGAACTGAAGTGCATGATTGATTGTCTGGTTTTAACTGGGCCAGTCTCAGATGAAAAATCAAGCCCTTGTACTTTAATACCAAGAGTCTGGATTACAGCCACTTTGTTCTAAGTCTGATGCAGCGAAGTCCTTAAGCACGAGAACATACATTAAACCCAGGGGGGTGATCAGGTTGACTGCAGCATGGCTGCTGGTCAGCTGCTTAAGTATGTTGCCGAATCAAAGTTTTCACACTTAATCCTGACTTCTTATCAGAAGGGATACTAATAGCACACAGTAATATTCTGTCTGAGTAGCAATGGCAGAGTATAGTCCGGAATGGAGACTTTGCTAATCATTCTTCTGCCATGGCATAAGTAAAGGAAGCTGTTGCTACTACTGTACTGATCCTAACAGCCCATAAACTGTGTGATGTATTTTAGAAATTCAGATGAACAAATTGCACTTGGTTTTTTTGACTTAATTGGTGGTGAGGAGCCTGGGGGCTAGTGGGGAAACAGAAAGGAAAATGAAGAGTCCTTGTGTTAAATCTGTGATTTTCACATATAGAGTTCAGATGTTAGGCAGCCTAAAGGAGAAACTGTTTATCAACCTGCTCAGTGGAGGTATCTTGACAGGATTCTTGCGAAACCATTAGTTATCAGCTATGCGCAAGGCTTATTAAGACTATGGAAGTGGATCAGTATTTTGCCAAATCCAGCATCCATGTGGTAGACTGATTTGCTGGCATTTAGCAGTCAATATTGCCAAGGTCAGTGGAAAGAAATCAATGCCTCATAACTTCCTCAACCTCGACTGAATGTCTTGTACTGGATTAAACAGCACATTTATCAGAAAAATATCAGTGTACTTTGAGCTCGTTGATGCATTGGTGTTGACAAGGCCATCCATCATTCAATACCATCTCCATTTGCAATGAGTATTTGACCCAAAGTCATCTTTGGGAGAGGTATACCTGTAAAATACTTTCAGCTCTCATCTTACAGCAGAAACATGCTTTTCTGGGGGAGACAGATTTTTTGTTGTGGTTGGTTGTTTTCTTCCCTGAGGAAAATTCAGTTCCACAATGACTAAAACGGGCTGGATACTAGCAGTCCTTTGACATGCTTAAATCTAAAATGTTCAGAGCTGAAAGTGTTATGCAAAAGCAGTCCTGTTGAGCTGGGTGCTTGGTGTTTACTGTTGGTGTTGATGTCGCCTCCTTTTTCCATCCCCAAGAAGAAGAACCAGTAAAGAGTGCGATGGCTGTGGAAGTGAAACCTGCTGCTCTTCCTGGGAAGCAACTGGGGAAAGAGCATGGGCCCACTGAGCCTTTGGACCAGGCAAAGGGCCTCTGTGAGGGTCAGTCGGATGCTGGTTTGGAGGCCAAAGTGTGTGGTGAAGACAAAGTGCCCAAAGCGGCATCCAGCAGGGCGAGTGTCGCTGTTGTGGCGGAACCGCCCCTGACACACATCTCGCCTTCCTCAGCTGAGGGAGGTGTGTGTGTCCTCCTTAGGTTTGCATGTGTTTGCTGCTGGCCAGTCCTTCTCCAGCTTTCTCCAGTGCTTTCCAAGGCTGTTTCATTTCCTGTTCTTCCCATGTATTAGTATGACTGCTCTTATTATGCTTGAAGAGTGTGTAGCAGATCATATGATTGCATAGGTGCTGTATGACAACATGGTTTCCCACTGCTGCGGCTGATTCCTGATTTTTTACTTTGCCATGATAAAATACGCTTTGCAGCTAAGCTGATTCCTCCGCGTAAGCCTTTTTCCATCATCTCAGATGTGTTTGCCAGTCACATTGCTAATCTATGTATATCTTTTTCTTTTTGGTGCAGAGATTCATCTGCTTTGCTTTCAAAGAATAGATTTATTGACTTTGACTATGACATAAAGAGCCTTAAACTGTAGAAATGTTTTCATTTGCCATGTGCAGGGTTTTTGTTTGGTTTTTTTTGTGTGTGTGTGTGTGCTTCAGTGCATTCTGGTTTAGCTTCCCTAAAGCTATGGCTTCTTATGTCATATCCTTGCCATTCATTGCAGTCCACCCCTCTTCTCCTCGATCATTGCCAGAACTCTGATTTTTTGTGTCTCACCTTATTACAAACTTTTAACCTTGCTGGAGTGCCTTGGTCAGGCAAAACCTCCATCACTTCCACTGGGATATTTGCCTTCAGAGTGAAGTTGAGGATTGGGTGTGTAGGATGAAGTTCTGATCTGCTTACTGAACAAAATATTTACTGCACTTTATTGTCTTTCAGTATGTAAGAACTAGGCTTCAGGATTTTTCTTTTAATGGTATTTCTCTTCAGCCAGTGCCAGAAGGTGTAAAGACACATTGTATGGGGTAGTCATGTACCCGTGCAATACCTGGCTGAGAAACGCTGCATTTGGGAGGCTGGTGTTGTGGCTGGTCTAGCTAAAGAATATTAAACTCCTTTGGCAGTCAGAATATGTTTTGATACCATTGGTATTATTCATTTGCACTACAGTAAGATGCAAGTAGGATACATAAAGTCAATAGCTATTTAATTTCTGTGAAATGAGGAAGACGTCAGCTCAATGGCCGTGTTTTTATAATTCACAGAGTTTGCAAGTAAGTCATCAAATGTAAGAACATAAAGGAGAAAAATTACTGGACTTGTAGACCTCTGGTTTTTATAACTGTAGAGTTTAGAATGGCAGTTGCATTTTGACTTAATGTTAACATATCTACCTATTTCAAGAGTGGCCAATACTTTGATACTAATTGTTCTAAAAAATTCAGATTCATCAGAGCAAAGAGATGGATTCTTGGACTTTAAATCGGAGATGAGGAGATTCAGAGTTGGCGCAATGCTTCTTGTAATAAGCTTTAGAAAAAACTCATAGATTTTTTTTTTACAGATTATTGCAGAAAGTTCTGTCACATTCTGCAGTATCTCTCTTCATATTTTCCATAACAGGAAGTTTTCCATATGATACAAATCATTATTTTCCATAGGATGTTAAAAAAAGAACAAGCTATTAATGATTAACAGTGTGTGTATAAAAAAAAACTTAACTAGGTATTACTCCCTAAAAATATAGTGGCAGACTGTAAGAGTAGCATTTTTAGTTTCAAATTAACTTAATTAGGGCCTGATCTACAGTCATTGAAACGTGCCAAGTATTCTTTGACTTCAGTTACAGCTGAAGATGGCTGGCCATTTTAAAGAGCAGACCTTCAAGATCTAGGGCTATTAATAGCTCTGTTGCTGATTTACACATGCTGGTTTCATGACAGCAGTGAGATTTTTGTCATTTGCCAAACATAAATGTCAAAATTTGGTACAGTTAAAAAACTAGCCGCTTCTGACACTTGCAAAACCTTTTATATGCGTTATTTCTTTAGTTTAGGCTGCATGTAGAAGAAAAAAGTAAAACAGATACAGAAATCTATAACTATGTATGTTTTAAATATCAGCAACATACAAAGATACTACTGAATGGACTTAATCTTGTAGACTTCATTAACTCAAAATACAGGTTAGAGTCCAGCAAAGCATACCAATAAAGTGAGGATTACTTGTGGTTTTACTGTTGTATACAAACCATGAAGATAAGGAAATCACATTAAATCATTTTATTTCAGTGGTCACATATTTATGTGTGTGCAACTCACATTTTCACTGTAAAACCTCATATATTGAAAGGAAACTAGGGTTTAACACTTTAAAGCAGATTTCTAGGTGGATGGCCTTGCTGCATGCTTCCATCTTTCTCCCTCTCCTTTCCATCATTTATACCAAGATGTTGTTGTAAGCCACATGACTGCCTGCCTGTAAGTGCTTTAAATAATTTTGTTATCAAACCCAAACAAACTACTTCAGATTTACTTGCAGCCACGAAGATGGAATTCCGTGTCCAGGAGGGCGCACACCCTTTCACAGCAGAACCATTAGACACAAAGCAACATGAATCTGTGAAAGACAGTCAGACTGGTGAGCAACCTAAACACGATGCCTTAGTTCCACAGACAGCAAAACCAGAGGCTATAGATAAAAAGAGCAAAGACAAAGAAAAAATGCCTTCACCTCTATCAGAACAGATCTTGGAAACTGAATCACAAAAGAAAGGGGAAGCCAGTTTTGCAGAACCTGCTGCCAAGCCTCCTGCTTCTCAAGAACTAAAGGACTTGTCCTCTGAACTGCCTAAAGGGAGCAAAACAGAAGAAAGGCCTGCAGATGTGCCCTCATCATTCAACCAGGTTATGTCTATGAAATTTACAGATGACCTTAAAGATGTCCAGGATCTTGCCATGAGCCATGGTGTAAGTTCTCTGTTGCCATCAGAACCCAAGGTAGAAGCAGCCAAAAGTGAACTTCCTTTATGCCTATCTCCCACTGTCCCCCAGGAACTTCCACTCAAAGACAGCTCCAAAACAAAATTGGAACCCACTGACCAACTGTCTGCCAAAGATCTCACTAAAGATGAACAGATCCACAGAGACAGGACACTACCTCTACAAGAAGTCTCATCGGTAACTGTAGATGGCCTGAAGACGCCAAGCACACAGAAGATGCCTGCATGGGGAGAGGAAAAGGACATGACCAAAGATGAGAGTGATGAGGAAGAAAGGTATGACTTCTATGATAAAGGGGAGGCTCAAATATTAGATGATGGTAAATTAACCACAAAACCTGAAGTTAAGATGCTTTCACTAGACAAAGCAGATTTTCAAAAGGATGATGAAGCTAAAAAGTCATCTGATAATCTCAAAGCAGAAAAAGAAATGGACCAAAGTGGGCTCCCACCAACAGTAGACATGAAAAAGGAGGTCCAGCCAAGAACGCAGGTATCCCCAGCCAAGTTAAGCCATGAACTGACCCTTGAGAAAACAGTAGAGCACCCTGATACCACTCAGTTATCCAGAATAACAGAGAAAGCCCCTGTGGCACCAAGTTTAACCACTGACAAGACCCCTCCTCCAGAACTTTTTCAAGAGAAAGATGTTAAAAAAGATACCAAGGAAGATAAGACAAGTGTTTCAGCTCCTCATCAAATGAAAGAAGAGGAGGATAGATCAGGAATGTCAAAGTATTTTGAAACCTCTGCTCTGAAAGAAGAAGCCTTCAAAGCAGATGCTCTGAAACAAGGCAGTGATTACTATGAGCTAAGTGACACTAAAGAGAGTGTATATGAGCCTTATCAGACAGATCGTCTGATACCTGAAGACAAAGAGGAAGAGGAGGAAGAATTACAGACGGAATTGGATCAGCAGCAGAGTGGGCCTGCTCATGAAATAGGATATAGTACCCTGGCTCAGAGCTTTACACCAGACAAATCTGAAGAACCAAGTTCCCCAACAGAAAGAATGTTCACTATTGACCCCAAAGTCTATGGGGATAAGAGAGAACTCCACAGTAAAAATAAAGATGACCTAACTCTGAGCAGGAGCTTGGGACTTGGGGGGAGATCTGCAATTGAACAGAGAAGTATGTCTATTAACTTGCCCATGTCCTGCCTGGATTCAATAGCTCTAGGATTTAGCTTTGGTCGTGCACATGATCTTTCTCCCCTCGCTTCGGATATCCTAACTAACACTAGTGGAAGTATGGATGAAGGTGATGACTACTTGCCAGCAACCACACCAGCACTGGAGAAGGCCCCCTGCTTCCCCATTGATAGTAGAGAGGAAGATGAGCACATTGAAGAAGAAAAAGCAATGGCAGAAGAAAAAGTCCAGCCTGAGGCCTTGGTTGAATCACCTTTCCTGGCCAAAGAATATTACAAAAATGGGTCTGTCCTGGCACCTGACCTGCCTGAAATGTTAGACTTAGCAGGGACAAGATCTAGATTAGCCTCTGTGAGTGCAGATGCTGAAATGGCACAAAAGAAGTCAGTTCCTTCTGACACTGTTCTGGAAGGCAGCAGCACAGCCCTGCCACCTGTGACAGATGAGAACCACGTAACTCTAAAAGCTGAAAGTCAACTAGAAGACTTGGGCTACTGTGTTTTCAATAAGTACACAGTCCCACTCCCTTCTCCAGTTCAGGACAGTGAGAATTTAACGAGCGAAACCTGTCCGTTTTACGAAGGCACAGATGAAAAGCTGAGACGTGGCCTGGCTCCTGACCTGTCTTTAATAGAAGTTAAGTTGGCAGCAGCTGAAAAATCAAAAGAATTCCTAGGTGAAAAAGACCTAGGTCAGTATGCCACCGGTGAGTCCATTCTGGCAAGGGACTTTGAGCAGGAGAAAAAAGAGAAGCTGGATACGGTCCTAGAAAAAAGTGAAGAGCAAGTTGACTCTAAAGAGGTCTATCCCATTAAAGGTGCAGAGCCAGAAAAGGCAAGACCTGAGGCAATCTTAGAAATGAAAGAAGAAAGTGCGGCTGATAAAGTTCATGTAACCGATGTTACTACGTATGACAGAATATCAGCTTCAGAGATAGCAATAGAAAAGGATGCTGTTTCTTTGTTGATGGAGAAGGAGGAGAAGATTCTTAGCATTGTTCCTGAAATAGCTGAGATAGAAGCTCCAATAAAACCAGATTACAATGCTATAAAGCACGATTTGGAAGTGGCTGCAAGGAGAGCTGACCAAGAATATCAGAGTCAGTTAGATACTAAGATCAGTGAGGTTGTTTCTCTCCCTTCAGGGAAGGACAAAGCCTCTGTTAAAAGAGGAGAGCCTGAACTCAAAGATACTCAACAAAAAGATCAGACCATCTTGTCCAGAGAAGCAAAAGATGCAGATGTACTTTCCAAGACCGAGCCTGGTTATGTGAAGGACAGCACCAAACTGTCTGAAACAGAAATTAAGGAAAAAGTAACTAAGCCCGATCTGGTACATCAAGAGGCAGTTGATAAAGAGGAATCTTACGAATCTAGTGGAGAGCATGATCAAGCCCAGGAAGGTTTGAATGGAGAATCCTTGAAACCAGAGGATATCAAAGCAGAACCTCTAAAGCCTCCCATGTCTGGGGAAGAGACACCTGCACAGTTACCAGCAAAGGAGCCTGCTATGGAGCCCCTCCTTCCAAAAACTGAGCTTCTCCAGGAAGAGCCTGCTGAGATTCAGATGGAGAGCATACCGCAGCCTGCAGAAGGAACTGAAAAGATTCCTGACACAGCTGTGAAACCTATGGAAATCCAAAAGCTGCTGTCATATGAAGTGGAAACTGGGGCCACAAAAGGGGAAGAAAATGAGGAGCAAGAGGTAGAAATGGGTCAAGAAGAAAAGGAAGAGGATAAACAGCATCTTGTATCAGAAATACCCCCAGAAACAGACTTTGAGAAACCTACTGCTGAAGAAATGCTAGCCAAGGGTAGCCCAGAAGCACTGCCTGAACTGAAAGGCATCATTGAATCTGTGGTGACAGTAGAGGATGACTTTATCACAGTGGTGCAGACAACGGTTGATGAGGGTGAATCTGCTTCTCACAGCGTGCGCTTTGCTGCTACTCAGCAGGAAGACATTGAAACAGGGGACTCCCAGGCTGAAGAGGAGCTGGAGGTTGAGGAAGCGGCTGACATTCAAGTGGAGCCCAAGGAGGGCTCCCCAGAAGCTCCTGCTTCACCCCAGAGAGAAGAAATCCTGCTCACCGACTACAAGACAGAGACATGTGATGATTACAAAGATGAAACAACAATCGATGACTCCATCATGGACACAGACAGTCTCTGGGCAGATACTCAAGGTGTGCATTATCCTTTCTGTTTTGTCTGTTAAATATTTTTGCTTCCAAATCATAATGATCAAAACCCACAATTATTATAGTTGTAATAGTAATCTCGGCATGTTTCAGAAAAATGGTAAAATAGTCTGCCTTTTTTTATTAATCCATCTGCTCTGTCTTCAACTATTCTTCCCTGCTCTGCTGCAGTATTGTTGACATTTGTTACTAATCTTTTGTTTGTTGTTATAATTTGCTCTGATCCTACAGATGATGATAGGAGCATCATGACTGAACAGTTAGAAACTGTTCCTAAAGAGGAGAAGGCAGAGAGAGAATTGCGAAGATCATCTCTTGATAAGCATAAAAAAGAGAAACCTTTTAAAACTGGGAGAGGCAGAATTTCTACTCCTGAAAGGAAAATAGCTAAAAAGGAACCTAGCACACTCTCCAGAGATGAAGTGAGAAGGAAAAAAGGTTCATTTAACACTCCCTATTACAATTTTTTTAATTTTTATTTTTACTATCATATAGTACTATCTGGTTGCTCTGTTGTAGATGATGTGCATCTTAACAGTATTAATGGTAGTGCTTTTTAATGAGATATTTTACAGCTATATGAAGAGCCATGTGCAAGGCTCACTGCTCCACTGGTCCCGTTTCAGTCATAGGCATCCCCACTGGTCCCTAGGTGACACACCTGAGATTAATGCACTGGTGCTACCCCTCTTCTGACCTAGGATTTGTTCGCCCCAGTAGAGCGACACATGGGGATGGTGTTGTGGAGCAGTGGGCCTGACACTTGATGTACTGTCGTATGAAACTGTTTGCTGGTTTTTTTCCTGATTCGTTGTTTTTGTGTTTTCTTGTCCGTAGCAGTGTATAAGAAAGCTGAACTTGCTAAAAAAACTGAAGTTCAGGCCCACTCTCCCTCCAGGAAAATAATTTTAAAACCTGCTATCAAATATACTAGACCAACTCATCTCTCCTGTGTTAAACGGAAGCAGACAGGTGACTGCGTTCTGTTCAGTTATGCAATGTGGCTGGCAAACATAGACATTTTTTTTTTTTAAGTCTCATGGCTGTAGCAGCTTCTCTATCTTTTTTTTTCCTCCAAGAATATAAGTCTTCACAGATAGTATTTCTTTTTTAGTGTTTTGTATAATTTTTCTTTTCTTCTTTCATTCCTGGTATTTATTTATTTAATGGAGGCCATGATCCATGTATGCTTGTCATTGCTTGGACCTCCAAGTGCTGTGGTTGTAAATTGGCATTGTGCTTATAGTGTGGTGTTTAGGAATTTCTACTCATCTTTTTTTTTTTTTAATTATGCTTTTTTGTGGGTTTTTTTTCTGGTGGGAAAATGTTAACAGCTTAAACCGTCGTATGCATTTCCATTATTTTGCTTTTTTACTCTCATGCATAATAAGAAGTGTTTCAGACTTACATTTTGTTGATTGATGTTATCTGTATTGACACTTCCCAATCTGTCACTGATGTTTATGCTATACAGTCAAAATCCACAGGGGGAATCCAGCCGCATGCAGCGTGAAGCTGAGAGAGAAGAAATGTGGGCTCACACTACGAATGCATTCCAAGCAAAAATCTTAATATTTGGTAGAGGAAGATGAAAGTATGAAACAAATGATTCCTGTTACATCTTGATAGGTGTATCAATACTTAGAGGACCAAAAAGAACACTTTCAGCATTTTCATCATATTACTTGTTGCTTCTGTGAGTTCAGGCTGGAAAGATGAACATCCTAACTTTTCTGGTGATCTTGGAAAAAAAAATAATTCCTAAAAGAGGCCAGATTTTCTGTCATGTAATATAGCCACATGCTGCAGTGTGGTTGTTCACGAGTGAAACTAGGGCTGATAAGAGAAGAACCATGCGCAGCAGCACAGAGCTACACAGGCCCCTCTCGTGGCTTAGAAATTAAGAACCCGTCCTGTAGTTAAACAGTGCAATACCAAAAGCGTTCCTAAGAGGTCATTTCCATCCAGTTTTGCACCAATGAGTCGCTCCTGTTCTAAATTCAGACCAGTCTCGGTATGGAGGTCTGACTAGTTAAAATACAGTAACAGGATAGTTGTGCGAGGGTAGCTTTAGTACCATGCCCCAGCTGTATGAAGCGTGTGTTGTCTCCTGGTCGTATTCCATTTGGACAACCAAATGAGACAGTCGGTCCCATCACCTCGCTGCTGTGAGACAGTCTGGTGCGTTCACCATGTCACTGGCAAATACTGTTAACTTGCAGTGCTGTATCTGCAAGGAAGGGACTGCTTTTTAAGAGACTTATCCTTGCCATTTGAAAAAGAAACAGCATGGCCAGCTCTGAGGAGAGAGCTGTGAATTCTTTGCTTGGACTGAAGTAGCTCCATGGATGAAACCCCAGCCTGGCTTGTGTTTTGTTAGTGGCTGTGAGACGCCACTGCAGTGGTGCCATCAGAGGAGTGTTTACAGTGGCAAGGGCAGGACAGCGAGTGGCTGTGAGTGGGATTCACTACGCCATAACGCTCTTCAGTTCTGGGGTCACCCCCTGAGGTACAACTTGTTTGTTGTGTATTTAAACTGGCAGGAGAGCCTGCAGAGATCTGTTGTTCAGATGGAGAAGTTGTGGTGCCTTCGGTAAGTCAGCACAAGCAGCGCAGCTGTTCCTGCTACTTCGTAGTGGTGGCTGGTGAGGGTTCAATACCAAGGGAAGGAGGAAAGAAGCTGTTTGTGATTATTTAGAAGAGATGCAAAACGAACCAAGACCAGCAGTAATAGAAGTGGCAAAATGTGATGCAGGAGGGCTGTGCTGTACTTATCCCTGTTACAAGTTCAGAAGAACTGAAGTATGCAGTTACATATTCTTTTCCTCCTCACAAGTTGTCTCTCAAACTCCTTCAATTAAAAACAAAACAAAACAAAAAAAGGCAATGAAATTATAATAAGAGGGCAGAACTGGAGTGGGAAGTGTGGCAGAAAACCAGGGATCTCCTCACCACTCCTAGGAACAGCACAGGGAAAAGAAAATTAATCGGTTCCATCCCATAAGGTGTGTTCAGGTTGGTTTTGCAACTGGAAGACGATTTGGTTTACAGCTAGAGGTTGTCATCTCTGCCCACTGTCCTACTTCTGCATTTACTAAGGGCATCCTGGCACAGATGCCAAAAGATTTCACATCTAGTTTTTGTGTAACAAATCACACCCTGAGCAGCAGTGTTGGGGTGAAACTTATAACCTGCTTTCCAAAAAGCTGCCCCATTCCAAAACTTTTCATAAGGATTGAATGCAAGTCAGAGAAAAATTTTACCTCAAACCATGCTGTATCAGATAAACGAAATATCGAATTAACATGCGTGATGTCCCACATATCATTTGAATGGCTAAAGTCTGAGGACTTAGTTGACCCACAGCACGCCGACCTTGTTGATGCAACTAGGCTGATAATTCAACAGTGAATCTCTCTTTCCACTAGGAATGTTGGCTAATATTTTGAAAAGTGGCGATTTCAGGGGCCTCTCTTAAAATGTTCATTTGTGGATTACTTAAAGGAGCCTAATTTTTAGAGTGCAGTCCCAAAAATCAGAATGCTAAGGTGTCTGAGGATTGACCTTCAGAACTAGAGCCTCTTATAGTTGTCACCTATTTCTTGAACTTTTTACTCTGGTTTCTAGACTTCTGGGAACATGAATAAAGAATTTTGATTTGTTTGAAATGTGTAGAATACCATTTTACTTCAAGTAAAGTATGATGAATATAGGAGATTTTTAAAGCAGGTACATTTCTGCATACAGTTCACAGAGTAATTCACAAGGTAATTGCTTTGCACAGTAGCTCCAAGGCTTTTAATTGTTCTAACAAGTGTAAAGTGTACTAAGTGGAAATGCTTATTGTTAATGTTTTTAACTATCAAGTCTTTCTTTGTGTCTCTCAGCAGCAGGTGGTGAAACAAACCAAGCTCCTGGCGTATTTAAACAAGCGAAGGAAAAACTCTCTGTGAGTAAAATCATCATTCATCTTTATAATCTTCTTTTGTCCTTAATTCAGATATTTTTGTGTTAATTGAGTAAGTGTGTGTTCCATTTAAAATTTGTGTTCCATTTAGTATTTATTTGCCATATTCATTTTTCATACAAAAGGGTAATTAAAACCACCTTTCCTGAATAACCTCCAAATTACAGTCCCGGATAGCAGATGATGACAGTTTGCAGATCCACGGGGGGCACACAGACTCCAAGCTGCAGCAGTTGGATGTTGTTCAGCATTTTGAGGCAGGTCATCCTCTGGATAAACTGTGCACCTTGGCCCTTTGTGCAGCATCCAGCTGGTATGGCCAGCGAGTGCGACTGCTGTGCAGGCAGAATCCCTACCCCAGGACTCTGGGTGTCTTCTGCGGCACTGTTACGTAGCCCTGCATTCTGCAGAGCTCATGCTGTGTAGGAGGTATTGGCCAGTAGAATTTTATATGCGATGAAGAGCTTTCTGAATGGCCATTTCCTGTACCGCTGATTTCTGTCTGCGTTTTAACCTGGGGGTTGCGTGCCCTGCCTGCGGCTGCCCTGCAGCCTGTTCTGCTCCCTCTCTCTGGCTTTCCTCTGCCAAGCCTCTTTCAGCAATCCCACAGTGCCTCTCTTGCCCTGCTCCCGTGCTCACCCTGCGCTCTGCCTGGCCCACCATTCCACAGTCCCCAGGAAACCAAATTCCTTTTGCTGTCCCCTGGGCAACTATTTTTTACATGACACTGACCCATGCTAACTCACATCTGCAGCATGAGGATGCTTTGTCATTGTCAGCCATCATTAACAATTAAGAAGTTCCTTAGGATTCCTCTAAATTTCCTAGTATCTTCCACAGCTGATTTGTTTCATATGTCTAACCAGATAACAAAATTCTTTGGGGAACAAAAAAACTCTGTCTCATTAAGTGCTGTGCATTAGTTACGAATCGTAAGAAGTTGTTAATGATGAGAGTAGCATAACTGATTGGAGGCTTTGGAGGAGCTGTGAAATTTAAACCTGAATTCAGCCATAGATTCTGGGATTTCATGTGGTTTTTCAGGTCTGACCCATTTCAGCTCATAAATAGGAAACTACTAAGGCTTCTTTACTTGTTGAGTAAGAAATACCTGGACAAGTTTCTGACCTGAGTCAACAGTATGGTTTATTACTGTCTTTTCTTGGGGGGGTGATCAACACTTACTCAAAAGAAGTCAATACTAGCCCATTTTCAGAGTCATCAGTATTCATGGAGAGCTCTAAGTACAAGCACTGCAAAATCATTCCCTGAAATTATGTACTTTCTGAACACTGTTCTTATTCCTGTCTCTTAACGTTATGGCAGAAATCAGAAGTCTGTTCCTTGCTTACTTTCTCTCCCTGTTGCCTCACTTCTCTGATTGCTGCACTCATGCGTCTCTTGGACATTTTCTCTTCTGTGCCTTGGCTTCACCTCTGCTTTTATAAGGACCTCTACCTTTTTGTTGTTATGTTTCTTCCTGATTTTCAGCTTTTATGTCCTTCAAGTGCAGCCTTTTCCTCTCCACTGATAATGTTAGATCATCCAACCTGGTCAGTTTTGTTACCCATCTTCAAACTACAGTTTACATGCTGCTTTGCAGAATAAGTTCAGGAAAGGCTAAGCAGTTCCATCTGCTGGAAGGAGCTGTGTACCTGTGGTAGCGAGATGATGAGAACATCAGCCATGTGTTAGGAATGCCTCTGAAATAAAGTGAGGTTTTCTGCATCCCAACTTCAGTAATCCCTGAGTCTTAGTCAGGGTCACACAGATCTTTGTCCTGTGGACAGCTGGTACTTTCAGCCACATGAATTATAACAGAGGCCAAAGGTAACATATTGCAAGCAGAGAACAAGAACAGATTTCTGGGTAAAGCACTGGCATTTTGTTTCTTTGTTTGCTCTACCAGCCTTGAGCATGGCACTGAAACGTGGTTGGGCCAGATTCTGCTGCTGTTACTGGTGCTAGAAAGTGCCGTCCTCCCTAAATAACACTGAGGGGATCTAGACTGTGATAACCTCAGAGCAGTGCATTCCTTTTCTCCAGCTGTTCCATTGAGAGATCTCAGACTCATCCAGCTTTAGCATCGCTGTTAGATGCACATATTCACAGAGGACACTGTGTGCAATATGAGTGAAAAGGATGAGGTCTCTACATTGTGCCTAGAATCTTAATCTGTAAAAATTCTCCAGTCTTGTTAGGGGGAACATTTGCATGACCCCCAAGTTGAAAAACATGAAAACCACTGAATGAACATTTGGGCCTCAAACTATGTATGCTTAGTTTATCTCGACTTCGGAAAACCAGGTGAGAGGTGTTTACAGAATGTCTGCTTCTTGGAGCCACCCAACATGGTACCCTGCTTCCACAGAGTTTCAGCATCAATAAACACCTTAGTAGGTTTGTAAATATGGCCCAAAGTTTCACAAGTGGATGGGAGCTGTAAATTGAACTATGGCAAATCAGTCAAAGCCTGGAAAAGCCTTTGATGTGACAGAAACACATATTGTTCAGTTTCTGTTTAAAATAATTTTTTTATTTTTATTCTGTGTATTCTCAGGCAGTGAAATAAGTATTAAAAGAAAGAGACACAAATATGTTGCAAAACTCATTCTAGGAATACATTCTTGTTAGTGAAGCACTTCCATCCTTTGAACTAATTTCTTGTGTGGCTCAGTAGAGCTACTTGGTATGGATGATGATATCCAGTAGAAGATATCTCTCAGCTGTGTGGTAAGACTGGAATTGTTTGTTACAAAGTTCTGCAACTCTTAATCATGTTGATGATGTCAGGGATGACATTCAGCACACCAGCCTCAGTTTTCTGTAGGCTGAGTGTGTAGCCTGAGCCAGATGCTATCAGTAGAGAGCTGACAACCTGTTCTCTTATTTTCTAACAAAGGCAACTTGAGGAGTAACTCAGACATCTTTTCTGAACATAGAGAAACTCTAGGTGACTCACTTAAATCTAATGCCACATTTTTCGTGGGTAAAGTTCTGTACCAAATCTCATAATTACAGGCCCATTGGGATTGGTCCTGTGTGTAACTTCATGCTTGTATGAATAGAGAGAATCAGGGTACATTGCCAGGGTAACAGCCTTGCAATTGTTCTTTTTAATATCAGTTAATACCCATGGGAGAAAAAAAAAAGTGTTGCTTGAGTAAGTAGCCCTATTCTCTTTCAAGGAAATTCCTTTTTGCAAAGCAGTTAGGTGCACCTAAGTGTCAACAAAGAATTTTCAATCTGTCCTATCAATGTTTAAGTGGTCTTTCAATGGGGTATTATCATTATTCAGAATGAGACATGAATCTGATAGCGATGATGACATATCTTGTCAGCCTTTCAACCATCCATGAGTTTCCTCATCCCAGGACACCACATTGTCCCTCTATAGAGTGACACCAAATGCACAGAATACAGTGTTTGGGGTGCATTAGGGATTTTGTGTGTACACAGTGGCACAACAAGCAATACTGTCATGTCATTCTGCCATTGTGGGAATACTGGTGTAACTTCGCTGTTACAATTCCCAGTGTTTCATTCTTGACTGTAGCCTGGAGGAATGTATTTCAAATGCACACCTTAGTTTTAAAGGACTAAGATCTCTTGGTGCTCCTATAGTTTTGCACTTGCTTCCAATGCAGCCAACCAGCAGTTATACCAGTTAAATGCCATACCTGGCACCAGTTTTGTCCTAGTAACACAAGAAAAAAATAGCATCTGCAGAAAAAGGCAATTCCTAGAATCAGTAACTCTGTCCAGATCCAGAGGGTTTCAGTCAAACAACACAGAACTTAAACTTCCATGCATGTCAGAACTGCATAGACACCATTACCAGACACAGGAAAAGTATTAATTCATAGCTTGCCTTTTATGTTTTTTTGGTCCATGTTGCATGTGTTTTCCTTTTGTCCAGCTTCATGTTGTGTTTTCTTTTGTTTGTTTTCTCATGACTAGACTGCCTCTTTGTCAAAGATTCCTGCCTCAAAGTCTAGAGCAAAGTCATTGCTTCCTCCAAGACCCAGCTCAGCTTGTTCATTAACTACTAAAAGGGCCACTTTTCTCGATACAGACAGTTACTATGTACGGCCCTCCTCAGCAGGCCCAAGAGACTGCTTGCCCTACTCAAAATCAGATGCTAAGGTAAGGTAGCAGAGTTGGTAGAGAGAGTTAGCTTGGAGATGTGTAGGTGAATTCCATGGATCACATTCTCTCCCCACTGAATTTGAGTAATTCTCTGTGAGGCTTACGTGGGATTACTTACATCCAGTGGCAGCAAAACTGATTATCAGGCTACAAGATTTGTGCTATGAAATGGATAAAAACAAAGGAGATTGTCCAGAGGAAACATAAGTGAAAGAAGTTATCACTAGAAGGACATAGCTTCCTATTGATGGTATGGATGCTGCTTCGTTGACTGCTAAGAAGTTGCATCCATTTGCATGTGGGTAAGTGAAAAAGAGCAGCAGTACTAATTTGCCTTCAAGTTTGAAAAATGTGATTTTCAACCAGTTAAATATTCTTTTAAAACAATTTCAGTCCCCAGTGTGGGAGGGTGCAGTTCTAATCACCAGCAATAAGGGCAGAAGCCAAATGCTCTAGGAACCTAATTTATCTATGGCTGGGACCATGTTGAAGAATCATAGANTCCCCTCAGTCATTCCTCGTAAGGTTTGTCCTCCAGACCCCAGAAGTTCCAGTACAAATTTAAAGAGATGTTTGGCAGTCCACCCTAGCTTCCCCATGTTTACATTTCACTTGTGTTTCAAATGTACTTCATGCTGAGTTGATGACTATCCCCATTTTAAAACTATTTTCACTACTGACTTCCATCTTCTGTGTAACACTATGCTTGGTGTGTCTTTTACTGGTTGGGACCATCATCATATTTGCCTGTGGGAATACTATCTGCTTACGCAAGACTGTCTTGGCTGCCCATCCCATAAGTTCAAAAATATTCTAACATACATGTCCATTGCTCTAACTCTGGTAAAAAGAAGGTATCTGCTGATTTCAAAAAGTAAAAAAGATGAGTATGGAAGGAAATAAGAGAAGACACCAGGATTAATAGCCCTTCACTCAAAAAATAAGCTGTAGCTAAAAATGTTTCTCCATAAAAAAATTACAAGTTAGTGTTCAAAAATGCAAAAATCATGCATCACCTAACAATCTAGTGTGAAGTGTATTCTGGGCACCAGTACTGCAGGTACTTTGCAGTCAAATTTACATAACAATTTCACACCTGATCGCCAGATGATTTTTTTACTTGCACTAAAAAACACTTGTTCCTTATTAAGAACCAAATGTGGAATCCATCCACATTTAGATCAAGAGTATCTGTCTTCAGTAGCACAGAAATTAGGTGTCGTGATGCAGTACTGAAGCACCAGGGAGCTGAGCGGAGCATGGGAAGTGGCTGGATCCCTACAGCTTCCAGGGTGGTCAGTAACCTGGGCCCATAGGGCGAGGTTTCCTCCTCTCTGTATAGGTTGAGAGAAATCACAGCCCAGAGAGTGAGTTCTGAAAACTAAACCTTCCTTTTTTTATTTTGCTACTACTAGGATGGAGTAAGCAAGAGCCCTGAAAAGCGTTCCTCTCTACCAAGACCTTCCTCTATCCTTCCTCCTCGAAGAGGTATATCAGGAGACCGAGACAGAGAGGAGAATTCTCTCTCCCTCACAGCTTCTTTTTCCTCTTCAGTACGACGGACCACTCGTATGTTTTTTTGCATATTAACCCTCTCCTACTGCTGTGAACGTCTCCCATTCTTGTTAGATTTGTCACATTGCTGTAGCATGGTGTGTCCCTACCTTTTACGCAGAGGGGAAGGTCTGGGGAACGCTGTTGGAATCAGAGCCCCACAGACCTTTTCTGTTCAGATGGCAAGTGCTGAGCTGCAAGGGCTTGACGCCAGGGACGGGGTGCACCCTTTCCATAGGCTGCAACGCCCAGAGCTAGGACTGCTGTTCAGACTAATTGCTAATATTAGAAAATGCCTTTGCAGGGTGCTCAGAGCTGGGTAAGGTAGTTTACAGGGCATTTACCAGCAGCAGCAAGAAAAATGCAACAAACGTGAAGTAGGCAATATAAAATATTGTGATGGATCTTGGAAAAGTAAACCTAATATTAAGGTCATTAACTTGCTGTTTCACAGTAATGATCTCCCTGTGCTCTAATCCTAGGGTGAAAACTCTGCTGACAATTGAGATGTTAGCTAACAGAGTAACTCATTGGGGAAAGTTAGGATAGTAAACCAGCAAGGTCCTTTTATGAGGACCAATGTAATCAAAACACAAGCTAAAAGAAATTACAGGATAAAGAGAATTTTACCAAATATCCTCAAAACTTTTAGATAGATCGACATTCAGCCCAGGCCTCAGAACCTCGATGTGGGCCCCTTCTTTGCAATAGTAATTCCTCTGGTTTCTCTCTTTAGAAACCAATCTCAGCCACTTTTAAGACAGCTTAAGGGAAGTAGATAATTAAATTCTACCAAAAAAAGTCCTTTGAGATTTTTGGGTGATGCTCCAAGGGTAAAACTGAGACCCTTTGTAAGCAGAGTGACCTGCAGCTGGCATAGCAGCCCATTCTGCTGACTAGAAGTGAGAGACCATTGAGCATTTGCCAACATGGTATAAGGCCGAGGAATGAAAAATAAATATTCCAAAGCTGCAGTGAGATGAAAAAAAAGTGTCATTCGCTTTCTGTCTCAGTTGCTGTAGTGAGAAGTTTCTGGTTGAGGGTTGGTTCGGAAAGAAAGAAACCATTCAGGGAAACTGAAGGTGAGAGTAGAGTATGTTCCATCTATCTAATGAATCATGTAGAGCAAAGAGTTTCTCCTGGACCACAGTGGAAAGAATGCATTGTGTTTGGTCCACTACCATTAAATAAACAGAATGATTAACAAACATTTTAAATAAGATTTTGATTAGTCACACTGGATGGTCTAGAGAGGCCCATTGGATTTATAATTCCTCAATGTTTTAAAGGTGAAAACATCTATGCGCTCATTCAGCACTGGGGTTCTCAGGCTTTGGGGGTTGGATTGGTTTTTCTCCCTCTGAGTATTCTCAGCAAAGCTTTGCTTGAAGCAGCGTCTGGAGATATCTCGGCTTCTGTTCATTTGTGTTTGAGAGTACCAGCAGAGCTGGCTGCAGAAAGCACAATGCCACTACTAAACTGATTCTTGTGCTCAGTGAAAAGGACTGGCAACGCCATAAACACTGAATGGCACCGCTGCAAAATGTTACAGTACTTATTTATTTTTAACTTGCATGCAGATGGAACTGGAGTGTGAGTTTTAGTCAAGGTTGCCTTCTGTAATTGCTTTCTTTCACTGCACTAATGAAAAACAGCAATTGAACATGAGGGACACCTGCCCACCCACACAAGAGAGCTGTGACTTATGCACATCCAGGGTCCAGCTGCAGCCCCCAGGTGACCGGCAGCTTCAGGATTACAATCAGCATTTTCCCCACTGTATAGTTTGATGCCCAAATCCATTGAAATTCATGAAAACATTCTTACTTGTTAGTCAGGGTGTCAGATGAAGTCCCAAACGGTAATTTCCAAGGATACCTCTAGTCCTTTCCCCAAGAGGGAAATTGATGTGATACTATGCCTTGTTTAGCAGGTTTTGCAGGAAGCGCAGGTGTTGGGGGAAGCTCACCTGTGTTAGAGTGAAGAGCTCGGTCACCGTGTGGGCAGTTTACCAGCTCAGCCACACATGAGAAGGTAACTCCTGGCAGGTCGATTAGTGAAATAAGACACGGAGACAGACATCCAGCGGTTCCAGCACTGGCACAGCCATCTTAGAGATGTATCTCGCTTTGCACACAGGGGTGCCGTCTTGTGAGGTAGAGAGGGAGGAAGAGCTGTATTTCTGTGGGTCTAACGCTGGGTTTTTTCTTGCATGTAGGATCAGAGCCAATTCGTAGCAGAACAGGAAAAAGTGGAACTTCTACCCCCACTACTCCTGGCTCCACTGCCATCACTCCAGGGACACCACCAAGCTACGCCTCCCGAACCCCCGGCACTCCAGGGACACCCAGCTACTCCAGAACCCCACACACTCCTGGGACCCCCAAATCTGCCATACTGGTACCTACTGAGAAAAAGGTTGCTATAATTCGCACTCCTCCTAAATCTCCAGCCACTCCGAAGCAGCTACGAGTTATTAATCAGCCTCTGCCTGACCTCAAGAATGTCAGGTCCAAAATTGGATCGACAGATAACATCAAATACCAGCCCAAAGGGGGGCAGGTAAGGATTCCACTCTTTGTGTTTATCCATGTGTGATTTAGTCTTATGTGTGCACCCTTGGGATTGGGATGGGGTGGGAGCTGTTTTGAGTTGCCTTGCAAACGCCGCTTCTGTTGTCCATATACATTGGTTGGTTAAGTGACATTAAATGGCAGGGGCCAGGACAACTTTCAGAAAAGTATTTTGTCACCTGAAAACTAGCAGTGCCTCACTGAAATCAGTTGAAAAATTTTAAACAAGTGTTTGCACTCCATGCCATACATGTGTTTCAGCCTGAGTCTCAGCAGTTGCTGCTTACTTCTTCATCAATACCAGCAAATGAAAGAGATTTGTTTTAATTCAAGCCAGTTGAAATTAACCTAGATAGATGTTAGCAGGATTGCATAGCACCATGACCTTTTCCTGTGGCATTTTGTGTGACATGTTCCTTTTGTTGGGTGATGTTAATGAGAGTTGCAGCCTCCAACCTGGGAAATCCCCCGCCCAAGTTAAAGATGATGGGAGGGGACAGATACTAGATTTGAATGTTTTTCTTGCTGCAGGGTTTGAATAAGCAGGAATAGGGCTTAAATTGTATAAACTGTAGAATGTATATAAAATAAGAAAAGGTGAATGCCTAAGAAGGCAGATAAAGATCTTCTGTTCTCACTGTCTGAAAGAGCAAGAATTCAGGGACATGTTGATCCAATTAAAAGATGAAAAAAGGAGATAGTTTCATACCTTGCAGTTATGCAATGAAGCACATTGTCATGAGGACTGCTTTCGGCTAAAGACTGAACATGTGTTGGGTAGCAAAATCCCCTGTTACTACAGACAGAACTTACCAAACTTTGGAAAGGACAGAAAACACATAGGCTTTTAAGCTAAGCAGAACTTTTTGCAGACCGAGGGAAGATGAGATAGGAAATACTATAAATCTTCCCTAGGTATAGTGCTTATAACTTCCTCTGAAGGGTCTTTGCTTGAGGCTCTACCAAGCAGAGCTGTGGCCAGAGCTGGAATAGTCTTCTCTCATTTTTGGGCAATGCAGAAATGGTAACACAGATAACATTAAAAGCCAAAATTATGTCCAAGCAATTTGTTTGTCTTTCTAGTTGGAAAAACTGTTGTTCTAGCTTACAGGATGAAGCGGTCCATTTTATTAATGTTTAAAAAGTTATAAGCCATTTATAACCTAAAAGAAATCCTATTTTATTTAGAGACAAAGAGGCTGAATGAGGAAAAATATTAACTTACCAACATTTATGCTAAAAATATGGGCATCTCTGTCTTATGGGTGTAACCAATTATGTTGATTTATTTTTTATAAAAAGTACCTTTGCATTTCATATTCATAGAATCATAGAATGGTTCAGGTTAGACGGGACCTTAAAGATCATCTAGTTCCAACCCTCCTGCCCTGGGCAGGGACACCATATTGGTTCTGGACACAACCCCATGACGGAAACATGCAGTGCCCCCGGCTCCCTTTTACTTCCCTGAGATTGCTGAGTTACAGCAGTGGCAGTGAGAGTGCTTTATAAAAGGTTCACTTCTCAACTACCTCCAGGGACAGGGCATCAGGGTAAATAATATACTCCCCCATTCAGTTGTCCCTTCCCTGCCCAGGAAGCTGGGTTGCACAGTGTTCCCAGATCAGATACTTTTATACACATACATACATATAAGTTTTGGAATACAGAGTGGAATATGTAGAACAGTGAGGTTTGTGTAACGCTGTGTCAGGAAAATAATAATAAATTGGATCAAAACTTAACATTGCAACCCTTTGCCTGCTGCAGCTTTCCAGAGAAAAAAAACCCCACAGGTTCATGTATTAAACAGTGGGGTATCCCTTAGGTATTCATCCTGTTTTCATGGTAAATTAACACATTCAGAGCTTTCCAGGATTTGGACAGGAGCCAGTTACTCAGATAAAGTCCAGAAGATAATGCCTCAGCAAAGGTTATTCTGCTTTTATTTTGACAATTGTCTGGGTAATTATTTTGTATGGGAGTTCAAGCCCTGTTTGACACACTGCGTGGCAGATGGTCGGGGTGCGCAGGGGCTGCAGGAGGCTCGGAGCACAAGTTCAGTCTGTGCATCTGGACTAGCATTCTGCATAACAAGCCCAGCTGCTGGGCACGCTCGAAACCAGCACCACCTTCGCCTCCTCCTCCCTCCTCCTCTCCATGGACTGCAGCAGCCCTGCAAGACCGGGGGGCCACAGCGAACTCTATTTCTTTGCAAACACCATGCCTTGACAGCTACGTTTCCTTAGCAGTTCTACAGAGTCTTTGCTGGGTAGTGGCAACAGAGGCTGGTGTTTCACTCTTTTGGGGATAACAGGGGAAACCTGATGGGTGGACATAATGTCACTCAAGCTAAAGCTTTTCTTAATTCCCAGTGGCATGAGGCCACCGAGCTGTGGGTTGGGCAAAGAGAGTCACTGAGTTTTTCCTTTATGTCTCTTTTATGCCATAGTTGCTCAGTCTAGCCAAGAGGGTTTAGGATTAATTCTTTCCCAATTTTGGCAGTTGAATTTTATAGGGTCTGTGAGAGGAGCACATGAAAGCTAATTCCATTTCCTTGTGTCTGCTTGCTCGCTTAGTTAATGTCTGTTGGCAGATAGTGCGCTGGCTGAAATGAGCTGCTATATGCTGTCTGCTTTTAGTGATGATACATGAAACAAACAGCTGCTCAAGTTTTATAACCTGAACTGGAAGTGCTGATAGCAATAACAACAGGAAAAATAAGCAGACAAAAAGACAGCATATATCTGGGCAAATTAAGTACATAAACATGACATGTAAATCACTAAAGGAATACAGATACGCAGCCCAAAAGTGTCATTTGGAGACAGACTATCCTTTTACCAGAGGCATATTTGAACCTAGCATGAGGTCTTTTCTTAGCTTACAGCTGTCCTAGAGAAAGCAGCCACATTACGAAACTGCCAGAGGTTGAGGTATAGAAATGAAGAAGGAGGAGATATCTGAATGCTAAATAAATCAAGAAATGCAGTGTTTCAGCCTTGAATTTCATAAAAAACTCATCAGATAGCAGCCTGATTTTACTTCATCTCTGACTTGCCAGCCAGAAAAGGAGAGAAATCTCTCCACCTGACAGGGGAAAAAAGATTTAAAAAACAAGAGCATGCTTCTAGGGGAAGAAGCAAGCTCACTTAGCACTGCCCTAAGCTTCTACTAGGAATGTGTTTAATTGGTGTTCTGCAGTCTGGAGAAATTAGGGCTTCTCCACTCTGTGATGCAGCAAGTAGGTGGTTGTCTGGTTTTCTCTTTATAGTAGAGTATGGTGAAATGTATCATTCTTGGCAAAGCTCAGAGGCAACTTGCTCATGGGCATGTCTGCTGGGCTGCAGATGGATTTTCGCACCGCATCAGCTGTGGAGGAAATGCTGTGCTCTCAAAAGTAACCCATTTGCATCTGTTACTTCTCAGACAGCCCAAGGGAAGCATGGAGGAACTGGGGGAAGGGGTTGGAAATCTGTTTCAGGTGCCAAGAACAGGTTTTTTCCTTTTCTGTTCAGATATTTTTTTTTTCTTCTTGAAATTCTGTCTGTGGATGTGGTTTGTACCATATTTGAATACAAAACTGCACCAATTGAATTTTTTCATTACTGACCAGACAGAGTATTTATAAAACATCATGGGCCAGCAACCAAGGATAATGCCAACCTAGATATCTTTTAATTTAATCTTAAAATATATATATCAGAACTCAGCCATAGGCAAGAACTTGAGTGGATGTGAATCAGCATAGCTTCATAACAGTGAATGGAGCTGTACTGACTAGAATGGTGTGCACAAGATTTAAAATATCACTAACTATAGTAACAGCCAGGCACCTTGTAAGAAGTAAGATGACATACAGAAAAATGAAATACCTAAGCCATTTTGAAGAATGAAATGTTCCTTGGAGATTTTTAGGAAGATTGAGAGAACTTCATCTTCCCTAAACTGTAGAAAACAAAGTGCATTTATTCATGAGTCAGAAAGTCTAAATAAATTTTTGACACAACTGTGCAGTAGAACCTGTCCAGAAACCACAAAAATGCTGTCAAGGAGAATAGGCTTCTGCATTAAATGATAAAAGAGACTGGCACAGGGAAGGGTAAGACATCTCAGAGCTGGGCAGAGGAGGAGGCTTGGATGGATATCTGGTGTCATCTTTGCACAATTTGTTGTTAGGTTCAAAATCAGTTTGGATGGCAGGAGAGATTCCACTCCAGCACACCCCCACCCAAACTCCCCCATCATCACAATTTATGACCCAGTCTCAGAGAAAACTAGGCTCCTGAAGTTTCCCCTGCTTCAGCTACAGTCTGCCAGGATGCAAGGCAGTGCAGAGACAGACAGGTCCGGTGGCCCAGCAAGAGCTGAGCACCTCTGGGCAGAACTGCAGCTGAAAAGGGCATTCAGTGAGTTCCCCTTGAGACAGCATCTTGTAACTCCTCTTCCTTCAATTTCCCATGTCTTTGTGACGTGTTACAAGCACTGATGACCACCCAAAAATTAATCTAGATTATATGCTATTGTTGCACTGGTTGGTGAAAAGTGTCCTAAGAGGTAGTGGAGTATGCAGGCTTAGCAAAACCTGCAGCCTGAGTTGTTAGTGAGTGCTGCTGTGTCTCCCATCTCCTTCTGGCACATCATGTGCTGCTTCTCCAATCCATGGTCATCTGCAGCATAAGTGACACAACGCCTTGAGAATGTCCCTGCTCAGGACAGTGATGAACATAAATGAGCTGCAGGGCTCAAGCTTTGGTGTTTTCCCAAACCAGAGCCACAGGAGGCAGCTGTTCAGGGTGGACTGGTGTGACATGGCTGTTGTTAAAGTACTTAGCTAAAGAGAGACTGGAAGGCAATTGTTTCCACACTGTTAGCTGCATTTACTGGAATAAGTTTGTGCATTTATCACGTCAACAGTTCATAACTGTAAGATAAATCCATCTCTGCGGTCTGCTTTTGTTTCCTTTACACATTCCTGGTTTTGTGGATTCACAGAACATTTGAATGGAAATATTTGTGACTGAGAATTAGAAATTAATTCATTCGTTGTTTAACTGCAGATCTACAAATGCAAAGAGAAGTTAGGACTTTAAGGCACAACTTCAAAACTCCATCAGAGCTCAAAACCATAGTTCTAAAATTTTGGAAATTTAGAATTTTGGCTGATCATTGCAGATTGTATAGAAATAACATCTTGCAGCTCCTGCGTTCAGTTGTTTAATGGAAGGCTTGCCCGAGTACAGTCTGTACAGTTCAGCCTTGAATTATTCTGATAAAAAGCAAGATCCTTCTTCCTGACACATATTTTAGAAAAATGAAGCAATCATTACCAGGCTCTAGCAAGTTTCAGAAAGTGTCTTTGAGGAATGGGTGTTTGGTTGGTAGAAATGAGCAGGGAATTGGAACTTTTTTCCCAGATTTGACATTCACTTTCTCTGCGGCTGGGATAGAGTAACATCACTGCTGTGTCTCAACCATCTGTAAAATATGCCTCGTGCTCATTGAGGACAAACTGTGATCCACAGTCAGGAGGGTCACAAGCTTTCTGATGGGGCTCTAACCAGTAGCAAAACTTCCACTGGCAGCAGTAGCCACAAGTCGATGCTTTTCCCTCTTTTGAAGGCAGTTAGCAGGAGTGCACTGATTTCTGCCAGTCAGATGGAGTGTGTTCGATCTGTCTGGCTAGAGTTGAAGGTATCACTGTCTGACAGAATTCAGCATCTTTCCAGCGACACTATAGTGGCAGCTTAAGTGACCAGCTCCAACTCTTAGCTGGCTAATATTGCAGCAGAAAAATCCCATCCGTGATGTACCACGCTGTTGTTAATAGCAAGGGGAGAAGCGGGGATTTTTTCTAGAGTAGATTGAAATTGCCAGGACACAAATTGCTGTGAAAGTCTGAGTCATCCCAGCAGCAAGTTCAGGAGAGAAGACATTTTCAGCTGAGCTCTAACTAGTCTAGATTTTGGCAATAAAATGGGGAAGGTTGTTCTTTTGGGAAAAATGTTCTGGCAATACATAATCTGGAACAGAGCTGTTTAGTCGTATAATGGTGTTCTGTCTTGCACAGGAAGATGAGAAAAAGAGTTTATTTTGCTAGATGGGAAAGGACAGGAAAGGATAAAAACCTTCATTTTTGTTGTGGAAATTCAGATTTGAACAATAAAAAGAGATGCTAAGGGACATACCTGCTGAGCTTTGGAAAAGCCAGCTTGCACGAAGAGATAAACACAATATTTTTTTGGACTCGAACAGAACAACCTAATTTTCTCCTTTATGCTGGAGTAAAGCAAATCCAGACACAGTGACTTAAAACTCATCCCTTCTTAAAGATAAGGGAACTGATTTGAAAACTGTGATACATGATGCTCAACACTTGGTATTTGAAGCTATTAGTACTCTTTCCATGAGTATGGACAGTTGCCTCTAAAATTTACCCATCAAACTCTGTAGTTTAGCAAAATCTGTTTGGTTAGGTTTTTGTTTAAGGAAGTACTAAAACAAGGATCCCATGATTAAACTGGACTAGTTCAGCCCCTAGGATCTTTTTTATTTGATGGTCGTGCATCTCCTTCGGCTTGTTTTACTATTCTTTTGATCAGCTCCCCAGATTTAGTGAGAAGCATGATTACAGACACATGTTACAGTTCCTCTCATGTGGATCTTGCACTTCCTTGAGCTGTCTGTTAAATCCAGCTGTTGTCTCTTGACTGTAAAGTCTTTGGCAGGGAAAATGGTCATTTTCTATTTCCCAGCACAATTATGCAAAACCTCTCTGTTTCTCTGTAAGCCTTTCTCCCTTTATTGGTAGGGTCATACCTGGTTCAGTGTGGCAACCTTATTAGTTAGACGGATACAGTTATTTGCAAATAAGTAGAAAGAAGCTTGTAAATCAGCCATCATTGTCCTATGCAAGTGTTAAAGTCATGACTGATTGCAAGACACCTATTTTACTGATACTTTCTATTGAAAGTACCTGTTTTCAGTTGTTGGTAATTGTTCCACAGTATAGCCGTTCAGGCTGTAATGTTACATGCTCAGTGTCTGGCTCTGGGTACATTTTTAGAAGTCAGAAATGAACCTAGCTTGTTCACCCTATGGTAAGAGCAAGATGAGGATGGTACATTTATTTTGCCTGTGTTACAGCGCAGCCTTTTATTTTGAATCTCACAGGCTTGTAGGCTGGCAGCTTCACTGGTGTGAGTACCCAGTGATTTCAGTAGTGCAAAGGCTGGACACGATCACAAGCTCTGTTTGTAGATGAGGAAAGCCTGAGGCCCAGTCTTTCTCTTCAAGGGCTTTGCGAGAACAAATAAATACCCTTCCCCCTCCTTTTCGTCTACCTGTAGCCTCTGCCAGGAGCATGAAAACTGTAGTAACATCTGTCCTTGGCAGCATATAGATTGGGAAGCACTTAGAGCTGCCTCTTGATTCTAATCAGATTTTAACCTTGCTTCCTATGCTGGACCAACTCTTGTCTCAATCCCCGTGCTAACTAGAAGACCAAACTCTGAAATTATATCTAGTTCCTGGGATGCAGCTGTGTCAAATCACTGTGATGCTGTGGTAGGAACCTGCCCTCTTTGATAAGTTGTTAGGAGTCTGGGAGCTTTTCCCAGTATCACAGCCCCACAGCACATTTGAACAGCAAGCGGAGCCAAACTAGAGTATTTTTAAATGCTTAAGGCACAGTGTTTGTGGTAGAGCTTCTCAGAGGTCATAATTGGAAAGCAGGGAGAACATAATCATCAGCTTCTTGGAAAATATATACAGAGACTGTAATTTTATCAGCATCACAATTTTTGTTCTTTGGGTGTCTTTGTTTTGATGTGTACCAGAGTAGTAAGCCACAGGAGGGAAGCTGTTTATGGATTCTCTGCCCAGATGCTGGTAAGTTAGGGGCTTCCCCTCCTGTTGTGAAAAGCAGCTGAACTAAATGATTCTGGGCAGCAATGGAACATAATTCTTTCTCTTTCATAAGCACTTTTCAGTCGTGATGTTGTCTTCAGCAGTGAGGCACAACTGGACTAAATTCTCTTGCGTGTCTTTGCCTTCCACTCAGTCTTTCTACAAATTTTTGCTCATCTTATTTACAGTGGTGCAGTACTGACAGAGGAGAGTCTGCTCCAGGTCCCCAGCCTGGAGACTCTTGTATGTGGAGACTTTGAAATCCAGATTCACTTTCCAGGAACAGCCATAGAGAGGCATATATCTAACTGGGAGATTCACAGGTATTGCCAGCCTGTCACGTCTCCTAATGTTAGTCAGTGTGACCCAAACCATGTCCTCTCATCTAGTGTAGATGTTGCCCTTGGACCACAGCCCCTTCATGTTTAGATTGCCAGTCGGGCCACGGTATGTAGGAAGGGAGTTTTAGAGTTTTCCCTGCTGAGTGCGGATCAATATATGCCTCATCTAAATGAACTCTGAGAAAAATTTCCTTCAACACTTGGTTTCCTATCAGGCTACCCATAAATGTGTAAATTCTTTTCTAATCCGAGGCTGGTTTGCTGTTTATCTCTTGATGCTTTGGCATACAGCATTCAAACAGCACAGACGGTATTGGAGCAGTGTCTGATTCCTGATGGGGACTGCCTGGAAGTTGTGTGAGCCAGTGAGGCAAACCTGGGCAAACCAATGTCCCATCGGAAGTCAGCGTGCACATTTCAGACTGCCAGGTCAGCGCAGGGGTTATGAGGGAGTCTGTCAGGACATTATCTTGTGGGAGGTTTAGTGAGTGTGAATAGAAAGCACTCCTCTTTCTGCTGCAGACTGAAATGTTCTCTTTCCTGAATGAGAGCATGAGCAGGCTTGATCTTTCATTTAATGTGCAGCAAAACTGAAGTGCATATATATACATCCCTACCACACCTCCACCCCCACGCAAGATGTACATACACACTCAGGAACACAGAGACCTTTCTGGTGAGTCATGGTGTTCCGGTTGTCTCTGTCACAGGCAGCTGCATCATCTAATTCCTTTCATCATGGCACTTTCATCAAGTGCCATCATAGAAGTTTACCATTTTCTTGTCGTACCTCTGTTCCCTTGGGAGGCAGTTCCAGAGCCTCTCTGCTCTGTTAGTTTCAGATTTCCCCCTAGATTCCAGTTTAAGATAATTCACAGTCAGCATACATTCTTTGTTTACGAGCCAAAGTTTCTTTTTAGCCTAAATAGTTCCGGTCCCTCTCTGGTACTCTCCCTCTGATGTTTAAAGTCTGATTTCTCAAAGGAAACAAAACTGGTGCAGTCATGCTGTCTGGCAGTTTCAGCCTTCCTCAACTCATTTGTAACTTGTTGGCCACTTTCAGCCAGTGCTGTCAAGGGAGCAGTGGTTAGAAACACAGGCAGGCCCTCCAAGTTGAGTGATAGTTGTTGACTGGATATGAAACAGAGACTCGGCAAAACAGTCTCACTGGGGGGAAGGCTGTGATAACTTGGCTCCTTCTGCACAATCAGAGACAACAAACAGCTGGGCAGTTGTGTATTGGCTTCTATTTGCCCAGTCTGGCAGACCTGGGAGAAAACTTGGGATACATTGCTGGCAAGAGGGTATAGGGCTTGCTGAAGAACACAGGATGGAGGGATTAATCAGTTTAAAGCCTTAATCTATAGGAAACAAGGCTCCGTTAGTTTGTGGAACATTTAGTTATAGAGGGCAGTCACGATTTAAATATGTGCAGAGGTATATTCCAGGAAAGGGAGAAGCAGGTCACCGGGAAAAACCTGGATCAGTGCAGCTCTTCCTTATGCCAGATGACCATCAGAATACACCCACATCATTCAACTCACTTCAGCCCTCAGCATAGGACATAAATGATACATAGGTCTCCTGCTGGCCCCTCTACACCAGGGCACGTTTCACCCAGTGAAACAAAGAGGATAATTGAGATGATTGGTCCTTTATATATCTGCTTGCCCGGTCCATGGGCCATGAGACTCGTAAACTGTCAGACTTACGGCTGCAAATCAACCCTTAGGCACTTGATCAAAGGCACCCTCTCAACTTTTCACCTTGCTTTGGCTCCATTTTTAAGCTACAGGCCCCCAGTCCACAGTGCTGAGGTCTTGTCATGACCCGTAAGTCAGCATTTTCAGAGCAGATGCATCCCTGTGGCCATTGCTAAGAGGTGCTGGTGATCCATTGCTGAGAGGTGTGTGCAGAAAGAGCTAGGAAGGCTTTCTGTTCTGCCCAGTTGTGTCTGGCCTGAAGCTGTCTGGGAACCAGATCTGACTGCGCATCTGACGCGTGTTTCTGTAACTGATGTGGCACCTGTCTTGTATAGTACATTTTTAAACAAATAGTGTAGTGAGAGAAAGCAGAAGCATAAAACTCTATAAAGGCATTTGCCTTCGTGTTTGAGTGTACATTGGTTTATTTGGACAGATTAAGCAGATAGGAGAGAGAAGGACAGAAGACGGTTTGCCTACTGGAGGTGCCTTTCTGAAGGTGAAGCTGTGGAGTTTTTTGGTGCTGTCATCACCCTTATTGCTGAGCATGCCATCAGCACAGATCGTTACCTATTAAAGCGAGAGAACACTTAACACTCTGATGGTTTAACTGATGTAGTGATTATGTTATATGTAATGAGGGGAACCCATGAAACAGCTTGCTGTGAAGAAATTCTTCACGTCAGCTGCAAAGTGTGGCTCTGAAAATTTCTTCTTGGAGTTTACTGGGCTTAAAAGTCAAGCGTGCAGTCTAGCTGCTTAGTGCCAGAGGATTCAACGTGTTATCTAAAATGTGACATTATCCCCACTACAGGAGTCAAGAGCTGCATAATCTGATAGCCCTGCAAGGGGGCGAATAGTCTCTTCCTAGGCTGGAGAGATGAGGTGCAGAGGGAATGATTTGTCTCAGATTTATCAGGGAGCCTGGGGCAGTCTGGGAACCTGAAGCCAGGAAGCAGAAACTGCACAGGTTCTTCTTCCTCCCAGTGACCACTTCAGCTGGTTTGCAGCTGCTTTGTGTTCCTGGAGTGGTAAGAAGCCACACTAAGGCACCCTGATGTATCTCTCCCCCTCTCTTATCCATTTGAATCAAGACTTCATATTTAACCCAGAGAAAGAATAAGCTGCATGGGTGGTACTCCTTGAGCAAGTAAAAGCTCCTGGTGCAATGAGGGCAGGTGCAGCCTTGACCAGAAACGTCTTCTCACACACCTGAAAGGCCTAATTAACACTAGTGAGCACAGTCCCCTGCCCTTGCTCAGAGCGAAGTCTGGAAGCAGTGTCACTCAGGTGTGTGCCCAGCACCCAGCTGTTCCTGCGTACTGGTAGCAGCCATCCAGCAGCACATTGTTCCCTGTGAGGACAATCATTGGTGGCACCTGAGTTGTGCCAGGTGGAGGAACTGCCTTGACGTGGAGCTCAAGATGGGGATCAGCCATGGGGCGGCTTGGCCTTCCCTTTGCAGAATTTGCCTCCAGACACTGTCATATACCTACAGTGCATCTGTGGCTATGGTAACACAGAAAAAATGTGAGCTCCTGGCATCTGTAAGGGAGGCTGGCACCATCAAGGGAAAGTCGGGTACTTGTTCTGCTAGAAACAAAGAGCCCAAGGGAGAAGCACAGTGCTGCTAGCACCAGAAGGTTGTGAGCAACTATATGGCCAGCACCAGAAGTCAAGAAGCAGTGATTGCAGCTGTATGTTTCCAGATGCTGTTGTATTTTGCACTGCCCTTTACTAAACAATAGTAAAGAGAGAGAGAGAGAGAAAAAAGAGCTCTGACTTCAGTTTAATTAATTTTGTCAGTCCCCTTTCACAGGACACTGTGAGGCCTGCTGTATGGATGTAGCTGCTGTTATGGCTGCATAGAATCATAGAATGGTTCGGGTCGGAAGGGACCTTAAAGATCATCTAGTTCCAAGCCCCTGGGGCACAGTAACTCAGGATTTCAACCTATGCCTGAGCTGGCTGGATCTGGGATTTCTGCATCAAAGGCTGGAGTCCTGAGCTATGGGAATGAGGGTTTCCATCTTCTCCTTGTGGACGGTTCAGCGGAAACACTGGCCATCACTCAAGGGCTTAGGACAGGCTGTGCAAGGACTATGTCCAGGCAAGCAAGGAGTTCTTTGAGTTGAGCTTTTCAGGGAAAAGCCACCATCCATATCTCCTGGTGTAAAAACTTTCCGTTTTGTATTTCACCACCGCTTTGAGAGACAGAAAAAAGAACAGCATAGTACATTTACATATGCTGTGTTAACACACTAAGCATGGAGGTTGGTGTGGTTAACTTTCTCACATTTCAATACAAGAATCGGAAAAAGGAGTCGCAGCAGAAGGAAAAATTACCCTGTCTCTCTTGTCCTGCAGCCTGGTGGAGTGTGTGTATGGTATATAGTAAGTTACCTCCGATTCCTTTTAGGTTAGGATTTTAAACAAGAAGATCGATTTTAGCGATATTCAGTCCCGGTGTGGTTCCAGAGATAACATCAAACATTCTGCAGGGGGAGGAAATGTAAGTAGCACAGACACCCTGTGAACAGGCGTCTCCACTGTGGTGACCCACCTCGCACAGCTAGACCCCTCTGTCTCCCTTCCTCTGACCACTACTTCCCTTCTTGCTGCTGTTTCACACCTGAGTCTGGTCTGGTAGTTGTGTGAGCCCTGTGTGTGCAGCGGTGGCCTCCTGATCTTTCTCCACAGAGCACAATGTGTTTCCAGAATGTGGATGGGAAAAGGAAATGAGAGAAGAAGGGTTATCTCTAAACGCCCAAGGGTGCTGACAGTGAAAGTCCCGTGTGAGCAGAAATGGCTCAGTGCCTTTCATGGGAGTGGCCCAAGAAAGTAATTTCCAGAAAGAGAGTCCAGCTCACAGTGAGACTCCAGCCTCACAGTTGGGCATCTTCCACTGCATCAGTCCTTCCCCAGCTAACCTGAGAGGAAGAAAGAGAAAAATAAAATGTAAGGACAAAGAAAGCTCAGAGAGAGTTTGATCAGCCAGCATGCTGAGTGCTAATGCTAATGCCACAGCATTATTCCACTATAACAAACTGAGGTTGCTCAGGATTTGACCCGACACCCGTTAGTTCTAGCAGTCATGCTGCAATAGCTTAAGGTGTTTCTGATCCCTCTGATGGAAATGATCTCCCCTCAGATGCAAGAGCTGATGGTGTGGGCACGTCTGATCCAAACAGACTCAGCACAGCCACCAGTGCTGGCTTGAGTCACTGCTGGTGATGTGAGCAAACCAGTGGCACTGCAGTCACCCTGGAGCTCCCCTCTGGCCTGGAGGGGCTGCAGCTTCCTAAGACCAGCTAACGCAGTCATCGTGATTTTGGGCCACATCTGGGAGCGAGTTGTGAGTGCAGCAAGGCAGGAGTGTTGCTCTGTGGCTGTTCCCGAGCCAGGCTCAGCGCGGGCGGCAGTGGGGCACAGAGCAGCCGGAGGAGGGGGGTGGCCGTCCTGCTGCCTGGCTGAGCAGGGCCGTGCCACCACCATCGTGAGCAGTGCCGCGCTGGCTGCCTCCACACCAGCCAGCTCAGGTACAGCTGCAGCAGGCGCGACTGTAGATCATCAGACTCTCCATAGTGGATTGAGATGAAATGTACACTATATTTAGGTGCAGAAAAATATGAAACAGATGATAGAGAAAAAAAACAGTCCCTGAAATATTCCTTTGCCAGGATGCACATTCAAGAGCAGAAGCAAACGGGATGGGTCCTGCTGCATGCAGGGCTGCAGAGCATCCACCTTCAGAGGAGGCTCAGAAATATTTTAGGAAGAACCCACAAGCTGATCTGCTTTGTCCTCCTCTTCATTTTGCTATTAGTAAAGCTTAACCCAGCTCTGGTGGGAAGGAAGCTTGCTGTATTAATCCAAGCGTTTCCTCCTTTGTGGCATGGTGTGTTTTCTACTAACCATCTCTCCTTTTCCAGTGGTTTGTAGAGGCTTGGGCTCTTCCTCTGCAGGGCTTGGCTTGTTATTTATTTCTTTTCATTCCTGTAATTTGTGTGTGTGGTTTGACAGGTACAAATCGTAACCAAGAAGATTGACTTGAGTCATGTTACTTCCAAGTGTGGTTCGCTCAAGAACATCCACCACAAGCCAGGTATTGTAGTGTTTTCTGGGGTGTGGGACAAAGCAAAGACCTAGTCCTGTTATGTGAAGGAGAAATCATGGATGATGCCATTCTCTTTTATAGTCCAAGAGTTAAAGAATACACTTTGGTAATAAAAGTAATAGTCTTAACTCTACTTAACTAAATATATAAAGACATAAAGGTATGGGACCACCTAGTTTACAGAGTCGATAAAAAAAATAATGCAGAAGGATGCTGCTGTGGCATAATGTCAGTTTGATTAGATATTGAAATGCAGCCTGAAGTCAGCAAAATACTTAAGTATGTGCTTAAATCCTGTGAAAATCAGTAGGGATGCAGCATATACTTACAGTTTGAATACGTGTTGAAGATTTTAAATTTTACTGAACATGCAGCGTGGTATTCTGTACTACTTCAAACCTTTAGATCTCAACTAAGGGGAAGTAGTGTGAGCACATGCGTGTGCATCAGGTCAGACTTTCTCCTGAGCCGTTCCAGCCTCTTAATCTGTTTTTCCTTTTTCTGTATAGGAGGTGGTCGAGTGAAAATTGAGAGTGTGAAACTGGATTTCAAAGAAAAAGCTCAAGCTAAAGTTGGTTCACTGGAAAATGCCCACCATGTACCTGGTGGTGGTAACGTCAAGGTAAGGGGACAGCCATCAGAGAAAAGGCTACCACTGTGTGCCTGGCCCAGTGAAATTATTAGACCTGTGAATTCAGTGATGGCTCTGAATTAAATAGGAGACATGTTTTTCTTCCCCTTTGAGCACACTCGCACACCATTTGCTCCCTTTGGAATTTGGAATGACCAATCTCACATCCACATCTAAACTGAGAGTGAATCTTAAAGTAAAACATCCTGTAGTTTGTGCACTGGCTTTCCCCCTAAAAATAAACCTTGTTTGGGACCATTGTACAGTATAAGTGTGACCTGGTAAGTTTGTAGTTTGAGTATCCCAGAGGATCAGGACTTCTTTGTGAAACAGGAGCAAGACATCTTGAAAGTAGGAACACTCCAGAAACATTTCAAAAAACAGATTTCAGAAACAAATCTTAACGCCCATAAAATGTTTATTAAATTCATACAGCTACAAACAATGGTACTGCTCATTAAAGCATCCATCACAGACAGAAATAGAGAGTGTAACATAGTAAGCTGATGTATATTAAAGAAGTGAAAAAATCTTCACTTTCAATTATTCCAGTGAGTGAAGAAGCTTCAATCCTTGTAAGAGTTCTTAAAAGTAAACAAAAAGAGACCCAAACGATGATCTATAACGAGATAATTTGGTGAATATGTAATGTGTTAAATTCTTTGCTTTCCTGGAGCAGATTGACAGCCAGAAGCTAAACTTCAGAGAGCATGCTAAAGCCCGTGTCGATCACGGGGCTGAGATCATCACGCAGTCACCAGGCAGGTCCAGCGTGGCTTCACCACGCAGACTCAGCAACGTCTCATCCTCTGGAAGCATCAACCTGCTTGAATCGCCCCAGCTTGCTACCCTCGCTGAAGATGTCACGGCAGCCCTCGCTAAGCAGGGCTTATGAATTTGCTCATTTCGCATTGTATGAAGTAATAATATTTAGGCATGAGCTCTTGGCAGGAATGGGCTCAGAGCAGGTGTTATGTTCATTCTTTACCATGTTTAAAACTAAGTCACATCCCAAGACTTGTAGTTACCATACAGTTAAAAAATAACAGCAAAAAAAATCTAAATAAATGCAGAAATTGGCCTGATTTCCATTTACAACAGGAAGACACTGGCTTTATATGGGTATACAACTGCCGTATGTTACATTGGACAATTATTGTTGCTCTGCTCTGTCTTGCATGGAGTACCGTACTATGATAAAATGCATCTTTACCTTTCATGTGCCTGAAGGCCATCCACCTCTTTCTGAAGAGCCTTGTTAATACCCCGAGTTGCTCATTTCACTGTTCTGTTGATAGATGGGGAAATAAAAAAAGAAAAGTTGCCCATTGTAAGTTATTACAGGTTAAATTAACAGTCTGCTTACCAGAAGGAAGGGCATATAGAGAAATTCAAGTTGAATTAAAAATAATGTGTTATTTTGTATAAATGAGTAGAACAAAAGTTGGATTAAGTTATTAACATTTTTTGGACCTGGTTAATTCTGTCAGTGTATAGCTGAAAAGCCAATAAATTATTTAACTAATAACTAAAAATAGTAGTTGAAAACATTTGAACCATGCTTGGGGAAGTGACGTAAAAAAGCTGTTGAAAGCAAGCACTTCTACCCCAATGGACTTGTGTCTGATTAGAAAGTTGGTTAAGCGGCTAGATTTGTGTACGCACCACTGGTTTCACATCCTTTCCATCTGTTTGATACAGTATTATAGATATATATATTTCTCTGTGGCCATTTGTGATACGCCCTCCTCATATACTTGAATATTCTACTTCTTTATTCACAGTATCTGTGTCTCTTGCACCCTTTGGTGTTGCAATTTTAGGTATGTAAAAGTAGATGTTAGCAGGGTTTTTTTTTTCCCTATTCATAAGAATACATTTTAAAAAGATTAAAGTTTTAGCATGAAGTTGCTTTCTGTAACAACTAAAAGCCGTGACCCTGTTTTAGTGCCAGATGCAAGTCTCTTCTGTGATGCTAGAAAAAGGATTCCTTTACTCTTCCCTTCCCTCCCGTTCTTCACAAAGGTATGATTTTTGTGGGGTCCAGACGTTTGTAAAAGGGTCTGCAAAGATGGCTGAGTTTGGGTTCTGGATTTTTTTTAAAATCCACAATAGTTTGGTTCTGTCTTTTTTACTTTTTTTTTTTTTAATCTCCTGTAGTAACAGTGAATGTTAGCGTTATTTATTTTTTTCTTTTGCTAAAGTTGAAACACAGAAAAAAGGATTAATTTGTTGTTTCCACTCCTTCAGTGATGTCTTATGCATACACTCAGGCACTCACATAACAGTGATAAACATAACAGAGGTGCCTGCAAATGTAGTACCTAAATAAACAAAATGAGCTCCGTAGACTGGGTTGCCATAGCGATTCATCAACAAATAGGGCATCTTAAAATTTGAGCAAAGCGGGATTATATTGACTATAAAAAGTATAAGAAAAAGTGTGCATAAAAGATAAGGGGCAGAGATACATCAACCACCGATACAGCGGAGTTACCTGTGAGAACTCCACACTGTCTTACGGACACTAAGAGAACACTGAAGGTTATATGGTAGTATTACTCATCAGTGGATAATAATCTGCTGATACTATATGTACAGTAGATGTTATTAAATGACCAGTTTACATTCTTGCAGATTGTTTGATCTTTTCCTTTTGAAATCTCTTAACTAAACTTTGCACTGTTAGTTGAGCTATACTTGATACGTGTATTAGGTTGACATTGTGTGTTGGAAGCTTTTGATCTGTTCTTTTTCCTTCCTAATTTGTGTGTGTGTTGGGGTTTGATCTGAAAAGACTCATAGAGAAGATTTTTATGTCTGTGGAGAAGTATTCTAATAACTAATAGCACAAGATTCCCCATCATTAAATTCAGGTAGTAAACGCACAGTTACTAGGCAGTAAATATTCAGTGGACCAAAGGGGGATTTTGGCTAAGCTGTCACAGCAGTACAAAGACAAAACAAAATGGGTACTTCTCTCAAAATGTTACTGAAAATGAACTCCCAACAGCCCCACACATGACATTTCAGCTCTGCAAAAAGCTTTTTCACACTATAAAGTACCTAATACTGTTTGTAAGTCGGTTGTTTTCTACAAAGGACAGTGAGTTCAGGACCATGCTAAATGCACCTGGAGGATTCTGATTGCTGCCTTGTATTTGTTATACTTTTGCTTAGAGTAATCCTAAGAATTCACATGGAAACAGTGTCAAGTGAGGTCCATTAAAAGCCTCTTCCCATTTTTCCAGAAAAACAACAGGCACAAAGAAAAAAACTACAAAATAGTATTTATATCACATTGCTCTGATCATACTATCAGTTAATACGAGTTAGCCTTGCAGCGGGGGTGGTTTTTTATGCCTTTTGCCAATGTGGGAGAGAGTCTGTGGTACTACTGAACCTCGGCTTCTCTGAAGCTGAGAAGCACCTAGTGAGAACAGAGCTAACCTGTGACTCAAGTTTTTTTTTTATTCTGTTTTTAAAATTGACATACTCTAGAATATGAAGCTTAGTTAATCCACCTATGAGTCCAAAGTTAGAGAGGTGTAACACACCAAGTCATTTATTTCATGCATTAAAACGAGCTTTCTTGTCTTGATTCAAGCAAAGACCTTTGTAATCGTAACCATCCTTCCATAGAAAGAATCCTAGAACGCTGTGGAGTTAGATGAAAAGAAATCAAGAGTTTTGTGCTGTTAATAAAAATATTTTAAAAAAAATCACAAAACCAAGTTATGTTACATGACTCTAGATGTTCACTGAAGAAGCTCATATTAATCTTAACTTCTTGAGAAGAGTGTTGGTTTTAAAAACAACTGTTTTGTAAATATGTAATACCCACTAAGGAAGATGGAGCCAGCTTCCTAGAAACTGCATCCGTTGCGTTTCTTTTCCACAGGCATGTTGAGCCAGCAGGTATGTTGGGTGCCTGAGACCCAACTCTGTAACAAAGCAGAGATAATCCAGACAAAAGGAATAGTGAAACCTTGTTTGGGTAGCTAGGGGGGAGCCCCAGTTAATGATCCATCAAGTTGCAGAGACAAAAGTCCTTCTGCCCCGTCTGCAGAGTTCTGTTTCTATGTAACCACAAGCAGAAAGAAATCAGTTGAGCAAACCTCCGTCCAGCAACAGTAAAGGAGAAACTAATACTGATGAGGGAAATTGTGTGCCCACGAGGGCTACGTATATTTTCACTGTACAGCAGTAAATGGTATTATCCATTCAATGCTCTGCTAAGGTACAGTCGTAACCCCATTATAACTGCTTACGGCTCTAAGCTTGCCCATATACACGACCCAAGGGGAGTCGAAGGGCACCCTGTGTGGACTACCATGTGTGAGCAGTTTTTTCCATGCTGGACCCAGTACTGTTTGAAACCCAAGTACAAATGTCCCTCCAAAGGCAAATGCCTTGAAGAGTAGCTCACGTTAGCTATGAAAACCGGCACGGGTAGATTTCTGGCCTCGGTGTGTGTCACGTTCGCTCGCTCGGCAGGTCGCTAAAGCAGCTCCCTCTGCGACTCCAGCAGTTCCCACTGCAGGAAGGGAAATCAGTTTCACGCTTGGGAAAGTCAAGTGTATAAAAGCCACTTCAACTTTAGCAAAGAGAAAAAGCCAACAAATAAACATGCTGTACGCTGGGATGTCAAGGAATACAGTCTGCTGTTACAAACCTGTGTTTTTTTCTGATAATTCTAGAGCCTGTTACCATAAAAGAGGCATTTCTTGAATGGCTGGTGGTAGGTAGTTCATGTTTTTCAATCCGATTTGCAATTGTATTTGTTGCTGTATAGTGATTGTTTTGCAAAATAAAACCGCTTGTCATCTCACTGCTTGTGTCGCTTCCCGCTGTGCGCGGCCCGGCCCCGCGCGGAGCCTCAGCGCTGCCGCCCGAGGGCCGCCCCCGCTCCCGCCGCTGCCCCGGCGGCCGCGGTCACAGGNGCCCCTGCTGCGCCCGCTCCGGCCCGGCGGCAGCGAGGCTCCCTCGGGGCCGGGGCCGGGCCCGGCGCGGCTCCAGGCCGTGCCTTGGCGGGTGACCGGGGGCTCTGCCCGCCCTGCGGAGCGGGGAGCAGCAGCGGGACTTGCCAGCAGAGGAGGAATCCTCCAGACGTGTCTGGGCGGCTGAGCGGGGGGAGGCAGGTACACCTGAGTAGGTAAGTTTCCCAGCACCTGGCCAAGCTGGACTTTTCACTTAATGCTGCAATAATCCTAAGTAAATGCAGTCAAACTACCTGGAGGAATAATCAAAAGCTGTTAATTATCCATTAGAAGCACCCTCCTCAGGGTGCTTAGGCACAAGGCAGAACTAATGTATCATCTGCTAGAAGGAAAGCGATTAAGAGGTTGAGAACAAAAGGGTGAACCCTGATTTAAGCGTTCACAGCTAGAGCAATGGTTGAGGACAGCTGGTAAGACTCTATTTCCTCCTTTCAAAGTGCACAAAGAAAAGGTGATATTTTTATGATTTTTATTAGTAGCATGAGGTAGGCGATATATTTTATAATTTGCTAGCAGGTTGTGATGTTGGAGCACTGAGGTGAGTACAAGCTGTGAATAAAGTCTTGATTAACTACAGTGTTACTGAAAGTGAGGGAAGCCCAGGAAGCCTGTTTGCTAGATGCACAGAGCATCTGTCCATCCTTGTCCCCTCCATTGTACGTGCAGGGCAGCACGGCCCTGATGGAGGGGCTCCCAAACCTGGCCTGCCTGAGCGCCCTTGTTCTGGAAGGAGAAGCATGTGGTGGAGGCGGGTCTCGGCTCTGTTCTGAGGAATGGAGAGGAAGACACGTTTGGCAACTCAGTGGAACAAGAGATCCCCACTTTCTTCTCCAGGAAGAAGGTGAAAAAAAGATGTTTGGATGAGGTGGGGTTTGGAGGAAGGAGGTTTATTGTCTTTTTTTTTTCCAAAAGGAAGTAAAAGTTTTGCAGCCGCTACCGAAGCAATCACATCCCAGAGCCTGGAGGGTCCTGATCCAAGGTGGGGTGTGGTACCCTGACAGTGAGAGATGGATTATTTTATTTTTTTTTTTTAGTCTTGTCTAGAGACATGCCCCCCCACGCCATCTCTAGGATTTTTTTCCCATCTCTCCCTGCCTTATCTAGCTGGAGCATTGACTGTGCCCATTACATATTTAATTGCAATTTACAACATGCCTGGGAAGCAGAGAATCAGGCCGTTGTTTTACACTCCCCTATACTTCTGTCTTGTGTAGTTCATGGTAGCGCAAAGTGGATGTATACAGCTGCCGTGCCAAAACAGTAGCCTTTGACCGGCTGTTTACACTGATGTCCATGACAGCGTACACAACACTGCCAGTGAAATAGCCCTCTGGGCCCGCTCTCTGCTGATGCTCTTGCTGTGTTCTGGTGGAGTTACTTAACAAGGTCCAAAGACTTCCTAGGAAGAGAAGTGGATAAATGAAGGAATAATTTTTGCTTCTAACTGGCACGTCCATATGAGAAAGGGTAAAATGAGTGGCATCCATCCGTGCTGACCTTCTGTGACTGGTTGCCCCAAGAGAGAAAGGGTCTCCAGCATGGGTCCTTTCAGCCAAGGATGAAAGCCTGCTGTCAGTTTATAGAAGACTAAGCTCTCAGGAGCGTGCCAAACAATTGTCTTTATTCTCTGCTCTGGGGTGTGCACTTAGGGGCTGTTTACAGCTTTGCTCTTGGAAAGACTGCTGCACAACAGAATGGCTTGAGATCCTCGTGAGAGTTTGGATTCTGGCTCTTTCTGCACAAAGAGAATCGCAGATAAAGGTATATGAATACTCAGGAGTGCATGTGGCAGAGATTGAGGTGGGGGACTTGAAGAGCATCAGCATGAAAACAAGTGGAAGATAGCGAGGTCTAGAGCAGTTCCCTGCTCTGGGCACTCCTGTGTAGAGCGAGGCTTCATGCTGAGGTTCTGCTCGGTGTTCCCACTCTGCGGCACGCTGCCAGCGTTCACTGTTTCTGAATCGAGACCGAATCCTACTCTGATGGTTGTGTGAACACAACTGTGTGATGAATAAATCGGTGCTGAAGCAGAATCATGTGATTTGGGGGCATGTCAGACTGATGCCTGTAGCAAGAGAAGAAATGGAAAAATAGCGTCATGGACATCTTTTGTGCCCAAGCACTTGGGCGGGCTGGGAATTGCTGGAGTACAGCAGAGCTAATGACGGCATTTCAGCTCTTCCCCATGCCTCCTTCCTGAAAGCAGTGACTTCTTGCACTATTCTTGAACTTTTGTAGGCAGGCAGACCCCTGTTTCTATGCCAGCCCAAAATGCCAGCGTAGCCAGTGAACAGAGCACAAGTGAATTTTCATGACACCTTGCTGTTGTCCTACGATAATGACCTCCAGGAAGAGTTCGCTTGCTTCCTCTCTATCCCCACTGTAAGGGGAAGCGAGGGACTGATTTGGTCCCCATCCCTGGAGGGGTTCAAGGCCAGGTTGGACGAGGCTGGGAGCCCCCTGGGCTGGTGGGAGGTGTCCCTGCCCAGGGCAGGGGGGTTGGCACTTCATCTTTAAGGTCCCTTCCAACCCAAACCACTCTTTGGTTCTATGACTTTTCTCTTTGCTGCACCCACTGCAGTGTTATTATTTAGGTACAGTCAAATGCTGACTCCACTCCTACTGTGGTGTGTTTCACTTGACTGTCAAGAAGCACACTGTCAGGAATTAAAACTCAAATTTGCTTTCCAAACAAGAAGGCTTTGTATAAAAAGTCCTGGATCCATTGTGGAGATTTGGAGTAGGGAAACTTCTTTAATACATACCTTGCATTTAGAAGTAATTTTTTTCAACCATCTTCTTTCTGTAGTTAGTTCTCATAAGATTTTAGAAATCAAGATTATTTTTTTTTCCTGCCTGACCTCATTTGTTTGAAGGAAATGAAATAGTAATTAAAAAGTTTCCTGTTTGAGCAAGCTAATTCTGTGAGTACAAGTGCCTTACTTCTGTGCACCAGCAGAAAAAGTTACTGTTAGCAAAAAACCCAACCAAACAAGACGAACAAAACCAACTAGTTTAGCATTTCAGCAGTCAGGTAGATTAGTGATCTTAATTATTTAAAAATTTTTGGTTGCAAACATATTAGTAAGGTTTTATTTAACAGTTTAATTTCTAATTCACTGTCTTAATACTCCTTTTGAGCAAGAGGGGAATTTTAGCAAAATGTAGACCACAGAGGGTCCTGTTCTCTGTAAGTGGAGATCAAGACCAGCCTAAGTCACTGCAAGGAAGTACTGGGTTGGGCATGAGAAAAAACTTTATTCCAACTGGGAGCAAAAGCATCTTGTGAAAGTGGTGGCACTGGGTTTTCTGCAAACCTGTTTCTCAAAGTACCCATAAGGAAGGAAACAGGTGGTGGTGATCAGTTCAGCTCCTGTTCCAGGAAGGAATGACCTTGGTGACTCTTTAAGAGCCTAATACTAAGTAGGAAGATTGAAAGACAGGAAGAAATACGTATGGCCTTGGCTTGTTGGAGCATGTCTCTTCAAACTTGCCATCTTTTTATATAAGCAATGGAATATCAGATTATTTTTTTTTAATTAACTGATAAGAGTGGACTTGTATTGGTCTTTCATTTTATTCTATTAGTTATTTGTAGTTGTATACTATTTCCTGATATCCTTATGTATGTAAGGAGAGCTAAGCTCTCCTAAGACACATTTCCAGCAGACCTGACTCAAGTGTATCTTTGTACTAGTGAAATCAGTCTGGTGTCTAGATGGAAACACAAGTAAATCTGCTTTGGCACTCGCCGTCCTCTCCACCTCTGTTTGTCTCAAGTCTTTCTGTGTAAGAAAAACCCACGTGTGCTGGCTTTGGCTGGGGTAGAGTTAGTATTCTGCACAGTAGCTAGCATGGGGCTGTGGTTTGGATTTGTGCTGGAAACAGCGTTGATAATGCAGAGATGTTTTATTTACTGCTGAGCAGCGCTGATGCGGAGTCAAGGCCTTTTCTGCTGCTCACACCAACCGCCAGCGAGGGCTGGGGGTGCACGAGGAGTTGGGAGGGGACACAGCTGGGACAGCTGACCCCAACTGAGTGAAGGGATAGTCCCTACCCTATGATGCCAGGCCCAGCTTATAAAGCTGGGGGAAGAAGGGGGGTGTGTGTGTTGGGGGAGGCCGTTCAGAGTTACAGCGTTTCGCTTCCCGAGTAACCGCTATGTGTGATGGAGTGCTGCTTTCCTGGGGACAGCTGAACACCCGCCTGCTGATGGAAGGGAATTAATTAATTCCATGCTTTCCTTTTCTTCTGCACACGGCTTTTGCTTTACCTGTTAAACTGACTTTATCTCAACCCACGAGTTTTTCCTCACTTTTCCACGTCTCTCCCCATCCCACCGGGAGGAGGGGGGCAGTGAGCGAGCGGCCGTGTGGTGCTCATTTGCCGGCTGGGGATAAACTGTGACAGCATGGAATAATTACCCTGAACTTCCCCTGCTCCTACCAGCACCCTTAGCTTTCAGAGAGAGTTTATGACTTGTGCCCCTGTCTCTCCCCACTCCTGAGACAGAGGAGTGATCTCCCCGTTTGACAGCCTTGCTCCGTCTGTACCGGAGGCCTCGGGGACCCCTGCCTTTGTGGATACAAGCAGGGGAACTTGGCCTTGAGCCCCCCAGCACCTCGGAAAGCCTTCTTCCAGTTCTGCCCCTCTGCCGCGGGGGGGGAGCGCGGCCAGACGCCGCCCGATGCCCAGGAGCCGCCTGTTTGAGCGCNGCGCGGGGAGCTGTCCACAGGGGGAGGTGCTGAAGGCAGGGAGGGAGCGGAGGGACGCGGACATCTTCGCTCCCCTAATTTCCTCCCTGCCTTCTGCAGCCATTTTGCACCAGCGGAGCGGGCGGGGGGCGAAGAGTTACGGAGAGCAAAGACGCAGCCATGGGAGATCCCGGCTGGTATGTCTGCTAAGACTGGCTCGCAGCAGCAGCCTGTCGTCAGCATCATGGTGAAAAGGAAAAGCTCAGAGGGCCAGGAGCAGGAGAGCGGCCGCGGCATCCCTCTGCCCATCCAGACCTTCCTGTGGAGGCAAACCAGGTGAGAGCAGCGAGCCCTGGGTACCTGGGATACAGCTGCAACAGGGCAGTGGAAGTGGGGAGGGGGGGCAGGCCAGCTGCTGCCCAGTGGCGGGGAGGAAGCAGCTATTGCAGGTGCAGTATGAAGGCTTGAAACAAGCAGTTCCCTTTTCACACAATATAGAGCAATCTCTGTGTATCGGGGATGGGAGAAGGACTGGAGGCAGCTTAACCTGGTGTCAGTCCTAGGCAGCGTCTTGATTTGACTTTAAAACATCCATGTATACGTGTGTCTATGCACCTTTTCCCTCCTCCCTGTCCCATCTCCCCAGCACCCCTCCACCCGCGCTTTTAAGAGGAGTCCTGGAGCTCTGGTACCAGAAGCAGCATCTCTCGGTGCTGCACCAGACTTGCAGCTTTGCTTGTAGCGGTGTTTGCAGCTGTTCTGGAAGTGTAATCTGTGCTTTGGGAGGTCAGCATGCAAACAGATACGTCAAAGTCTCACTTTATTTCATTGGATTGGAGAGTAATGATGTGTGAAGGGCAGGATGACTGTATGGCTGGGCCTTTATGTTCCTTGTGAGTCCTGTCTGTCTCCTGTCTTAACAGAATTCTGAACTGAAAACATTGCAGAGGCTGTGGGGGAACATTGGTAGGTTTCAAGCTTGTGGCTCTAATTTAAGGCCTCAGTCACAAAATCCCTTTATTCCACAGCTTTGATGTCCTAAAAAAAAAAAATGCTATAATAAGGTCACCTGATTAATTTTTTAAAATATTTAACTCTGATCCCATTCTGGAGGGGAATGACAGCAGAGGGTGAGTGTTCTCTACCTACAGGGTACAGGCCTGCATTTCATCATAAGCCTTCCACATCAGCAGTTGTGGAGGAAAACACTTAATACAAAATCAGCAAATGGATCCCTGTCTTAAAGTACAGGCAAGGCAAAGTTCAGTAATATTTAACACATTTTAATCAGAATATATTGAAAATCGTTCACTAAGGTAAAATGGCTGAAAACTGTTTGATGGAAGATTTTATCCATGGGGAACAGGACTTTTCTTGAGGGTGGATTATCTACCTCTTGGCTTATCAGTGTGGGTACTTTTGTCTTCTAGAAAAGGTATCAGCATTTGGTGAGATGTCATCAACAGGTATCTGAACATTGTCTTGGCCTATGTCTTCCTTTACATTAAGTTTCTTGGCCTTTTTGCCAACCTTCTGACATGAGAAAAATCCTAAAAATAACTACACAAAACCCACACTAGAAATACTGGGTCTCTAATGCCTTTTCTCTCTTCCTTCAGTGCATTTTTAAGACCTAAACTGGGGAAACAATATGAAGCTTCCTGTGTGGTATGTACATGTTTCTCTTTTTCAACTCTTATTAATAACTAACTTTTCATGCAACTTGATCTGACCATGGTAACTGATCAGCAAGCTTCTTGGCTTACGCCAGAAGTCGATTTAGTCAGTTCAGCTTAATTTTGTGCTTTTATCACATGAAGGATTTGAAACCTTTTCCCAGTCAGATAATTTAGATATCATGTACATCTCTAGACACAACAAAAATATATTAATTTGGATATTAGTAATTGAAGTATTTAGTAATTAAACAAAGTAAATAATGGTATGGGTAGATTGAGCTACGACAATCTGTGTCTAAACTTTCAGTTCATCATGTATGCCTGTGCTTTCAGATGAGATTGATGTCATTTCAGTTTGCCATTACTGGAGCTTTTTCAGTCTTAAAATATTGAAAATCTAAACATTACTAACAGGCTTTAAACAATACTTTTACTATTGTGTAAGGTTAAAATGCCTCTTTTATTGGGAAATAGAGGGACCACGTCTTAGCAGCATAATTAAAGACACGTTATTATGCAGTTGCTGATAACTCTTATTTCTAATTATTTCAAATGAAATCTCAATCTACTGGCTAAAGGGAGGAGAAAGGAAAGACACGCAGCAGGTTCAAATAAGATGGGTATCTAGGGAATTTCAGAATTCCTTGAACTGTTGCTGATCGTTGGATGACTTAAAGTACATTAAGCAGTTGCAGCCAAACTTGACAGACTGGAAAAACTTGGTCTGGACGTGTATCTTAATAGTTTAAAGTACTTAGGTCTCTCTGCAGCAATTTTCTGACTTCCTTCTCACAAGATATTAAGCTGGAGAAGCCCTAGCTACTGCTGACTAATTTTCTTCTAAGAAATCCATAAATTTTTCAAGGTTTTTGCTAGATACCAAATACTGATAGAGGACTGCTGGCTTACTGTGGTGGAGAGTAAAATGTATTGCAGTTCTGGCACAAGGAACAAAAAGCATCATCACTTATTTGTACCGTTGTCAGCTCCTGGTTGCTCAGAGGCTAGAAAGCGGAGCTTGTTGCCTTATGTTTTTTACCAGGAGTCTCAGGAGTGTGCAGGAACCATGCCTTGAAGCACCTATAATCTGAGGCTGTTACCCCACCTGTGAGCTAATATCTGTTACTGTTGGGTAGAGGAATGGAGCTTCCTTCTCTGCGTTATTCATGATGTACCTATCTGTCTGTGACTTCCTTATCCTTCATGCTCTGCTGGTGGCATCAAGTCTTCCTCTCTGTCCCCCAGGCTGATTCTAAAGCATCTTTCTTCCATGAGCACAAAGTAGCATTTACTAAGTGCTTAGTACTAAGTGTTTACTAAACCTGCAAGAGAATATAAATCATACACTTCAGCTAAGGGAAAGGGAGCTGGAAAAACACTCAGAAAGGAGGGGGCCTTTGGGGCTGGGGGTAATCCTACAGCTAGTCAAACTCAAATGCCTGCCTCAAGTGCCTGCCTCAAATGTCAGGGGGCTTGCTCTCCTCCTTCAGCTGGTGCCTTGGATTATACAGCTGCCCTTGTGCCAGCAGAGTTGCCGTTACGTATTTGCATGCTGTAGTCCTGGCAAAACACCTCAGTGGTCAAGAGTCACAGCTTGGGTGCAGGTGAGCTCAGCTTTTTTGTTTAATACCAGTTGCATCTTTTTGACCCGAAGGTTGTGGTGCCAGGCTTTTGTAGAAACCCCAACACTTAAAGGGAGAGAGGAGCTGAGTGTTTCAGGAGCTGGGGAGAATGAAGAAATCTGTGTACAGTGAATGCAGAGACTGTATCAACACCTGGAAAGAGGGCTGGGATTACCAAAGGCCTTTTAAATTTATGTATAGCTCTCACAGATGTAAACATGGGATTTTGATGCAACTTTTAAGTTGATGCATCTGCCACCTTATTTTGCACATCAGTTTCCTATTCCTGCCAATACACAGGGATGGCTGCCCACACTGACACCAGTGGGGTAGCAGAGTGCTGCATGCATGGGTGAGACAGGGTTTCTGGAAGTTGACAGGCATGGACCAGGGACCAGGTGCAGCCCAGCACTCAGCATGGAAAAACANCTCCCTGCGGGGGTTGGACTGGATGGCCGTTAAAGGTCCCTTCCAACCCAACGCATTCTATGATCCTATGATTCTGTGACAAGTAGTTGGCTTGTCTTCTGAAACATCATGCTGGCTATCTAACACCACTGTATTGACTGGTGTGCCTAAAAATACTGTGCACCTGTGATATAATTTGTCCTTTTTTTAATTCTCTAGCCAGAATTGTTCTAGGCATGCCTATGGGCTGTTAGCTGTCTGACAGTGTGTGTGACACAACATTGTGCAGTATTCTATTGTTATTGGCTCTAAACTTGCTGCAGTAGAATTTGCTGCATATTGTGCAATGGGAAGCAGGTGCTGGAGACCTAGATTCGGTGAGTACAGCATCTGGTCTGCAAGAGCAGATTGCATTGCTTCCTTGAGCTATGCTTTACACTGTAATACATCAGAAAAAACCTTGCCCTTTTGTAGCTTTGTTTCACTTACCTGAACAATCACACTGACTTCAAATGGTCTATGAATAATGGCCTTTAATCTGAAGATAAATACTTTTTCCCTTGACCTCCATATTGTCTTACACTGTCTAAATGCTCTTATGCCTCGGGATGAATTTAATGGTCTTCCTTCTCCCCATTCTGAAGTTCTTCTGCCCTGACACAATGTCATTCCTAAAGTGCATGAGTCAAAGCTGTAAAAGACCTCTCAGGAACATACGTGAGTGCTGTACAAAGCTAATGGATTTTTTTGGGTGGAGGCAAGGAACTCAAGGATTTGACAGAAGTCAGGTTCAAGAAGCGCTAATAGTTTCTCTGTGGCCCTGCCAGCGTCCTCCTGTACATACACTAGGCTAAGCACTGCCCTGCTCTCCCAGCTTACTGCTGTTTTGGTTTTATTTTTTCAAGTGAGACCTAGGCTCTAGGGCTACTTCACTGGAGGAGCCCTGCAGCTCGCCTGGCACTCCTGGGAGGGCAGAGCAGGGCTTCCCAAGGTCCTGGCTGTCCAGTCGGGGTGAGGTGCCTGGCTGAGCCCTTGCTGCCTTACGCAGTTCACTGCGGGTACAGCTCACCAGGCCTTACAGCAGGGGAAGTTTATGCGACTTGAGAAAAGCTGTATAGGAAACCATGGCAAAGCCCAGGCAGAATCTGCTCTGCCATGCTTGTCTAGGCTTCGTCAGGCAGCTACCTGTTCCCATTCCGGCAGCAAAGTGGCACACAGGCTGACCCTGGTCGTCACAAGGTATTTAGCGGCCCCCTTGGTTCTTGGTGGAGAAGGAGGCAAAAGGAGAACAGCAGCAGTGGGAAGGCAGCCAGAGAATACTGACCGTCACTCCCTGTGAAAACAGATGGCATCACCAGGCTAAAAGGAAAAATGCTTGTTTAAGTGGCCCTGAGGGAGCTGAACACACACACAGAGCACCACTGAAAGGGGCTGCCTTTTCTCCAGCCGAGGAATAGCACTGACTTTCTTCGCTGCAACCTTAGCAGATGGTCTTCATCCTCCTTTGGCACATGGGGTGTTGCAGGCACAGACAAGCCTGCTGTAAGTAGGTAACTTTTCTTAGCCAGGCAGCGGCCCTGAGGGTGCAGCTCCAGACAGATCCATAGCATGACAGTATCTTCCTTCTGACTGACTTACAGGGAGCTTACCACAGGCATTCTCATTCAGCTTTCTCACTGAAGCATGTAAATCCTTTCAGCTGCAGCAGCAGTTGCTTAGTTCATGTGGGGTGAAAATTAGGTCTTTCCTCTTAATGTCTGTATATTCTCTGTAGCAGGTCCTGAAAGTTGGAGTAAAGCTGTAGCAGACCAAAAGGGAGGCTCTGCAGGAGCAAATGCTAACCCAGGGCCTTGCATCTTGGATGTCTGGTGTAGGCAGGAGCTGCTGTGAGCTAGACCTTTATTGAGATTTCCAGGCAAATCCCATGGGAACACTTGTCCCAGGAAGTGCATGTTCTTATTGGGCTGCTTGTGGCACTTAGCAGCGTGGGGATTTATGCCAGCTAGGTCCTGTGCTGACAGTACATGCAGAGTGGCAGTTGTGTACCAGCCAGTGCCCACAGCACACAGGGACACTCGGTGGTTTCCATATAGTAGCCTTTGTGTTAGCAATTTTCTGGCAACAAACAGTACTTCTGTCTCAGATGCTTGTGATCACATATGCTGTTCCAGAAGCTAATCTTTCATTTTGGTACGGAAATACATTTAGCTTTCTGCTCAGGCTAGCAAAGAACAGAGGAATCTGGTGGCTAACCATGTAGGAAAAGCTTTGTGTGGCTGAGGAACCGAAATGCTGAGGTGAATACAATCCTAATTTAAAGACATAATTGCAGACTCCATGGCTTCCTCTTTAGTTTCTTAAGTGTGCATAAAGAAAATCTATTGACTTTTCTGACTAGAACCTGGGGTTTCTAGTAGGTGTCAGAAGGTCAGTGTGACTTTCTGCAGACTTATATTTGTTGGCAGCTCTGATGTATATTGTTGGTATTTCCTCAGGTTCCATTTGTGTTGCTACTGTCTTCGTCCTTTATAAGCACATTCAGTTCTGAATACCTCCCCAAATACATCTCTGTAAATCACACAGTCCGTCTCCCCCTCTCTTAGTCTGTCTGTGCATGGTGCTATTGGGGAGTTTCTGGTTTAGGTTGTAAATGCAGATAAATGTGCGTTTCTCTGCCTCAAAGCTGACCGGGGCGGAGCTGTAATGGGGATGCTGTAAAACCACAGTGGTGCAGCATTATTCTTGCACTAGGGCATCCTGCCTCTCGACAGAGGAGCTTCTGTCTGCCCACAGCAGTGGATGTGAGCACGACCCGAGAGAGCAAATGTGTACAGCTGCTGGAGTGCGCAGAAGAGTGCACGCCACCACTGGTTAGCATGTCACACCTAAGAGTGGCTGGCCATTGAGGAGAGCTATGTTATGACTGCTGCCCTTTTTGCTTTACTTCTTCGGAATTAAGTCTATTCTAATTACCCTCCCAATTTTGCAGGAAAAATTGGTATGACTAGTGTTGAAGAATAAGCTTTATGAATCTAGAGTGAGGGTATTTGAAGCATTCATTAAGTCATGAATGCCAACAGTTACTTGTTTGCCCAGAGCCTGATAAAAATGGTGAAACAGCTTGTGAACAAATAGGTAGCCAGGAGGCTAAGCTGGTATATGGCAAGGACATGCATTGTCAGTAACGTATTTCTTCGCTTTAGGAACTTCAGTGAAGGAACCTAACTGCTTTTGTGACCTATAATGAGATCTTTGTATCTGTTCACAGGAACAACTTAACTGAAATGGTTGGAGCAACTAGCAATAAAGAACTTCCTTAGGGATTTCAAAGGCAGATAGTCTTATTTTGTGTTGCTTGAGGTAGAAAGAATGAACTTGCTGCAGCCATCAGGTCTTTTTAGTGTTCACAAAACCATTGCATCGTCGCTTGACAAAAAATTTTGTACACTGATTATTTTCTGTGGCAGGGTGTGAAAACATTTCCTAAGGCCCATATACCTTTAATGGCTTGCCATTTGTGTTACACTAAATTGAAGGAGCATGTGTGTCTGAGAAGAATGTCTAGCCCTCAGCTCCACAAATAGAGGCTTCATTAGCTCCTGTGACTTCCAACAGGATCACTGGCATGCCAGATTAATACCCAGCACAACTGTAAACCTGGTTTGATGTCAGCACTTACTAATACACACGACACTTGCTTTAATTCTTTTTTATTACAGAATATATATCGAGTGGCCCATTCATTTCTTACCCAAGTATGTCCATATGTCTGGTGAGCTTTAGTTACAGCCTGTGTCTTTTGAGAAAACTATTATAAGATGTGATTTAGTTATGTAATGAAAACTTACAGATTACAAGTTTTTAAAAGAGAATGTTGTATTTACTAGAAGGTCCATGCAGAAATAGATACACAGTGTCTTTTTTTTTTTCTTTGTTCTTATTTTAGTCTTTTGAAAGAGTTTTAGTAGAGAACAAGCTGCATGGCCTTTCTCCAGCTCTCTCTGAAGCCATCCAGAGCATTTCTCGCTGGGAACTTGTCCAAGCTGCACTCCCGCATGTGCTGCACTGCACGGCAACGTTGCTCTCCAACCGAAACAAGCTAGGTTAGTGCTCATGTGAGTTTGTTTTTCCATTACTGAAGTTACCAGTCAAAATATGACAGATTGATGCTCAGGGTGCCAACATATTCTAAATCCTAGAATCCCAGTGAGTTCATTCTGTGGATTGCCATTCTTATCTGTTCTCATTTATAGCAGGGTAACTTGTGAGAGCTTTCCCAGTGAAGTTAATGGTCTGATGAGCTGAAGAGTCAAAGTAGTTCAGTAATATTTTGCTAGTTATTTTTCAGAGATAATACAACTAGCTTCATCAAAAGCTTTGCCACGCAGCAGGCATAGGTTTCTTGAAGGAATACACATTTCTTTGAAGGCATGCTGCAGTGACCAGTTGCGGTAGGCACTTTCAATATCTTAAGTTCTTTCTTTTTTTTTTTTTTTCTTTTTCTTTTTATTTGGACCAATGCACTTGATTCTCAAGTCAAACAAATAATAAGGATAGAACAAGATCCCTCACAACATCCTTCTCTCTAAATTGGAGACATATGGATTTGATGGATGGACTGTTTGGTTGATGAGGAATTGGTTGGATGGTCACATCCAGAGGGTAGTGCTCAACAGCAATCTCCAGGTGGAGACTGGTGACATGTGCTGTCTCAAGGGTCTGTACTGGGACCAGTACCATTCAATATCTTTGTCAATGACATAGACAGTGGGATTGAGTGCACCCTCAGCAAGCTTACAGATGACACCAAGCTTAGTGGGGCGGTTGACATGCCTGAGGGACAGGATGCCATCTAGAGGGACCTGGACAAGCTCTAGAAGTGGGCCCATGTGAACTTCAGGAGGTTCAGCAAGGCCAAGTGCAGAGTCCTGCACCTGGGTTGGGGCAACCCACAGTATCAGTACAGGCTGGGTGATGAAGGGATTGAGATCCCAAGAAGGACTTGGGAGTACTGGTGGATGAAAAGCTGGACATGACCCAGCAATGTGCGCTCGCAGCCCTGAAGGCCAACCGTAACCTAGGCTGCATCAAAAGAAGTACGGTTAGCTGGTTGAGGGAGATGATTCTGCCCCTCTGCTGTGGTGAGACCCCACCTGGAGTCCTGTGTCCAGCTCTGGAGGCCTCAGCACAGGAAGGATGTGGATCTGTTAGAGTGAGTGCAGAGGAGGGCTACAAAAATGGTCAGAGGGCTGGAGCACCTCTCCTATGAGGACAGGATGGGAGTCTTGGGGTTGTTCAGGCTGGAGAAGACTCCAGGGAGACCTTATTGTGGCCTTTAAGTACTTAAAGGGGGCTAATAAGAAAGATGAGGAGAAACTTTTTGCAGGGCCTGGTTTTAAACTAAAAGAGAGTAGATTTAGACTAGATACAAGGAGGAAATTTTTTACAATGAAGGTGGTGAAACACTGGAATAGGTTGCCCTGAGAGCTGGCAAATGCCCTATCCCTGGAAACAGGTTGTACAGGGCTCTGAGCAATCTGATCTAGTTGAAGATGTCCCTGCTCATTGTAGGGGAGGTTGGACTAGATGATCTATTAGGTCCCTTCCAACACAAACTATTCTATGATTCTATTCTAACAAAAATTCAAGGTCCAAATACTTTACTACTCTTTCACTGATTTCAGCAGTGATTTCAGCAGGCATTTGCTTAACGAGACATGCCTGTAGTGGACATTAACAGGACACAGCTCGAGCACCTCGCAGCACTCACTTGCATTTTGTCTTACTCAATACAGGCAAACAGACAAGACTGTCAAGCTGGCATCTTTTAGGAGCGCTCTATGTCCATGCATTCCATTGCCCTGCAACTGACATTTCAGGGACTGCACTGCAAATGCTGTGAAGTAAATGGAGACTTGTGAATTAGGAGGTTTCAAACACAATGAAACAGAATGCTGATACTTTTAATGGTAGAATTTTAATTTTCAAATGCTTATTGGGAAGTTGGATGCCCAGTTTTCTGTGCAGCTCTGAAAGTCTCAACAGCACCATTGATGGAAACCCTGTGGGATACTGAGATGTATTTCTCCATCCAGGACATCAGGATAAGCTTGGCGTAGCTGAAACAAAGCTTCTTCACACTCTTCACTGGATGCTGCTGGAGGCCCCTCAGGACTGCAGCAATGACCGATTTGGAGGAGACAGAGGCTCAAGCTGGGGAGGGAGCAGTAGCGCCTTTATCCACCAGGCTGAAAACCAGGGATCACCAGGACATCCCCGGCACAGCACCACAAATGATGAGGAGGAGAATAACAGAAGGAAGTTCTTTCAGAATTCCATGGCCACAGTGGAGCTCTTTGTGTTCCTCTTTGCTCCCCTTGTCCACAGGATTAAAGTAAGTGGAACATTGGTGGGGTACTTGTGTGGAGACACCTTTGAGCAGGAAAAGAATGATTCTGCCTTTGTGATTTTTGATTAATTCAACCTACAGTGCACACTAGGTGACCACTGGAAATGTTTTAACAAGCTGGCAGAATGCCACTGCCATTAGGAAGAAATACTTCCAGTGACGGGAACAATCACCACAGCATCAGGCAGACAAAAAGACAAATAAATCCGAAGTAAGCCATTTTCAGCTCCCAGGCATGTCAAAGATCTGTGGCCCTTGTGAAGTCTTTGGGATCCTGGAACCTGCAGAAAGGATTGCGAGCTTTAACTTGCTCAACCACTGCTCAGAAGGGCCTTGCTGTCTTTTCAGGGATTCCACTGTAGGGCTGCCACTGGGATTTGTTGGTGTCATTGATAGTCATCTTGATGCTAATTACTAGGAACGTGTGATAGCAGTATAAGCGTGTCAGTGGCAAAGGCCATTGTTCTGAAGTTGGAAGCAGGCCACAGGCTTCCTGTCTGCCAGGGTCGCTCTTTTGCTTTTATGCTGAGTGCATCGGCTTTGCAGAGTGGTGTGACAAGGAGACATTTTCTGTATGCTCTGACTCCTGCCTCTTGTCTTCAGTCTCTCTGGAGGGCTGGTGTTTAGCCTTTACGTTTCCAGCTAGGCATCGGACGAGAAACTGGCTGTGGAGAGCAGGTGCTTGGAAAAGGTCTATAAAGTCATGAAGTGATGGAGGCTGTTATCCGTTCCAATCCAGCTTTGTGTTCTGCAACAGTTGAAGAAGATAAGAAAGTACAGGAGATAATCTTTTGGTTAGGCAGGTGAAAGCAGGTCTGGAGCGCTAGATTCTTTCCCTACTTCTGCTACTGAGTTCCTGTGCAGTATTATTCAATTTATTTAGCCTAGATTTTTCATGCTTGTTTACTAGTTCCATGTTTTCTGTGTAAGCTACTGGGACATGACAGGAAGAAATGCTGAATTCTTCCCAAAGCTGTGCACACAAATGTGGGCTGCCCTTTGAATAAATTAAATGAAACTGGAGGTAGACCGTGACTATTCGAGATTAGGTTTCCAGTTTCTTATATATTAATCTTTCTGGGATGTAGTTTCCCATTTACAAGATGAGGTTAATAACAATATCCCAGGTTTACCTTGAAGATCTCTGATATTTCTGAGATACTGTAGTGATGAACATTGAAAAGGCCATTAAAACATGCATGTTTCTGTCATCAAAGCAAAGCTCAAAAAAGGTGAGGTAACTGAGGCATGTAACTGGCTCACAAAGTCAGCATTGTCCCTCTGGGTTTCACAGAGCCAGAGGTCTCAGGGGAAGAATACAATCTGATCAGATAACCAGTGATGCATGTGCTCAGGGAAGGTGGTACATGTTTGCACAGGCAGAACTAAATGGTAGAATTCCTGACTTCTGAGAAGATCTGTGAATTTAGCAATGTGTTTTTAAATGAGACTTTGAGGGGGGAGTAAGGGGGATGCATGTAATCCCTTAACAAGAACCGCAGATACACTTGTTGGCATATCACCAGAAGCTATCAGTGCAAAGTAAAAATGCAACGCATGTTACTGCTACCACTTCCAAAAACCGTGCAAGGTGCTCCTTAGTAAAAATAGTAATTAAAACCAACCTTAGTTTATAACATTATATTGAGATTTCCTTATTATTTTTTAATAGCAACACTTCAAATGTATTAATATCTGCTGTGTAGTGTCAGTGTAGTAGTTTAATATCTGCTGAGTAGTTTTGGGTTAGCATAAACTGACCACAGAATTGTGTGCGGTATCACTTATTTCTTGTAAGACCTGTGCATAAAAGAAATGTCAATCCTTTTAGACTGGGAACAATATTCTTATGTGTGAGCTTGTGTGATACAATGTCTGTTTGTCTTTCTAGGAGTCTGACCTGACATTTCGGTTGGCTAGTGGCCTTGTTATTTGGCAGCCTATGTGGGAACACAGGCAGCCTGAAGTTTCTGCCTTCAATGCCCTTGTAAAACCAATCCGGAACATCGTTACAGGTCTGTGATTTTGCTGTGGTAATGTAGCTCCTGCGAGCTGGGAAACCTTCCCTTTGTTTGCCTGATGCTGCCTTATGTTCTATAGCCGTCATATTTGAAGGAATATGTTAATCCTGCAGGAAACAGTCAAACCTTTGAGAGTAGTTTAAGGTTGTTTCCCCTCAGAGTCAACCGACATTTGCATAATAATTTAATAGGAGATAAGAGAGAAAGGACAAATAGGAAATGAGAAACTCTTCAGTAGAGTTATCATTTCCTGTCAGCCTCGTATCTCTGTTTCACCGCATCTTCCTCAGTTGCCAAGAAGGGCAAAGGCAGCATCTAGCAGCAGCCTGACACAGGTGGGGAAGGCTTTCCCAGACTGGCACTGGAAAGAAATTAGCCATGAAGAGGCACAGTTAGCAGTGTAGCTTCTCCTTCTATCTAAAATTTTAATTTCACCAAGCTATGAAATTAAACAAAATAGTTTCAAGAGGCTCCAAAGAAGGCTTAGGTTGTGAATTTGCTTTTGCATACAGGAAGGGGTTGCTCCTCCTTTGTACTTGAGCCGTAACGAAACTGGAGTCGGGTGCTTAGGCTCCTAAGCCTTTGTGTCTGGCCTAGTTCTAAAATGCTTTTTTAATTTTATGTTTTAGACAATAATTCCTACAAAGTAGTGAATTGAAAGTGTGCTGGGTATATCGCTGTAGCACTGCTTGCTCATTCTCAAAAGTACGGAACTCTAATTTTCACAGTAGTGAACATGTAGTTTGCTAAATCAAACTTTTCTGATGACAAGTCATTTTGGATGTCATATTTTGTTCTGAAGGGTTTGTAGGCCTCTGTGACAGTCCAGAATCGAAAAGATTCAAGTCTTTCAAATGATTTAAAACCATATTTGACATTTAGCTCTTTCTCTGCTGCTTCAATTTCTGGGATTAAAAAATAAGATTTCAGCCCTGGAACTAACAAAAGGAATTAGACCTAAGTTTTCTTTGGCTGTTGGAATTTTTTCCGTAGGTCTGGAGTGTGGTAAGAAAATCCCTAAAGAATAACTTCAGGAGTAAAGTCTGAAATGAAAATACTCTGTTTTGAAAACATTTTCAGCAGAATGGAAATAGAAATTAGAATGACGTTCTCTGTATCAAGGAAGGTTCTGCTATCTTAGCATTGTTGTCTCAAATTGGGACAAAAAAGGTTAATTTTCCTTCAAACAGAAAATTGAAAAAAAATTCTACTGAAGAAGCTTTGCAGTATTTTGTTTGGAGTCAGTCTGGTTCTAAGTCACATCTGAATAGCTTACAATGTGACAGGATTTCAAGAATTGTTATCCTAGTCTTTGTGATGCCCCAGTTCTTCTACAGTATCGCTGATCAAACTCTCTGTATGACAGTCGTGTGTTTCCCATGATGAAGGCATTTGTCAAATTGGAAATCAAAATGTATTCTGAGAGATGCAACCTAGAAAAGGAGCTGAATATATGTGAAAATGGGAGGAGGAAGAGCTCCAAAATGAAAGTCACTAGTACACACAGGAAAACACAATTTGATGCCAAATGGATTTAGGATGAAATTTATATTCAAATTTAATTTTAAAGAAATAGAGTTTTTCAGTAGACAATGTGGTTGACGTCATAATCGAAAGAAACATGCAAAACTTAAAACAGTTCTTTCTTTTTCTTTTTATGGTTGTGGCTAATGCCTAGGAAGTCTGCAGCAAAGAGATGCTGCTTTGGGTTTGGTTTTATTTTCTGGTTTATCCTTTTATTGGTACATTTTAGTATTGGAAATCTGGAAATTTGGAAATTTGGAAATCATGCCTTACTAATCTGATCGCCTTCTATGATGGCGTGACTGGATGGATGGATGAGGGGAGAGCGGTTGATGTGGTCTACCTTGACTTCAGCAAGGCGTTTGACACGGTCTCCCACAGCATCCTCCTAGGGAAGCTTAGGAAGAGTGGGTTAGATGAGTGGACAGTGAGGTGGATAGAGAACTGGTTGAAGGACAGAGCCCAGAGGGTGGTGATTAGGGGCGTGGAGTCTAGTTGGAGGTCAGTGATGAGCGGTGTTCCCCAGGGGTCAGTACTGGGCCCAGTGCTCTTCAATATATTCATCAATGACCTGGATGAGGGGATAGAGTGCACCCTCCGCAAGTTTGCTGACGACACAAAGCTGGGAGGGGTGGCTGACACCCCGGAAGGCTGTGCCGCCATCCAGAGAGACCTGGACAGGCTGGAGAGCTGGGCGGAGAGGAACCTCATGAAATTCAATAAGGGCAAGTGTAGGGTGCTGCACCTGGGGAGGAATAACCCCCTGCACCAGTACAGGTTGGGAGCTGACCTGCTGGAGAGCAGCTCTGAGGAAAGGGACCTGGGAGTCCTGGTGGACAACAGGATGACCATGAGCCAGCAATGTGCCCTTGTGGCCAAGAAGGCCAATGGCATCCTGGGGTGCATCAAGAAGAGTGTGGCCAGCAGGTCGAGGGAGGTCATCCTCCCCCTCTACTCTGCCTTGGTGAGGCCCCACCTGGAGTACTGTGTCCAGTTCTGGGCTCCCCAGCTCAAGAGGGACAAGGAATTGCTGGAGAGGGTGCAGCATAGGGCTACTAAGATGATTAAGGGACTGGAGCACCTCTCCTATGAAGATAGATTAAGGGAATTAGGTCTCTTTAGCCTGGAAAAGAGGCGTCTGAGGGGGGACCTAATTAACACTTATAAATACTTGAAGGGTGGGTGTCAGGAGGATGGGGCCAGGCTCTTTTCAGTGGTGCCCAGTGATAGGACAAGGGGTAACGGGCACAAACTTGAGCATAGGAAGTTCCACCTAAACATGAGGAGGAACTTCTTTACCTTGAGAGTGGCAGAGCACTGGAACAAGCTGCCCAGGGAGGTGGTGGAGTCTCCGTCTCTGGAGACATTCAAAACCCGCCTGGACGCGTTCCTGTGTAACCTGCTCTAAGGTGGCCCTGCTCTGGCAGGGGGGTTGGACTAGATGATCTACTAAGGTCCCTTCCAACCCTAGGATTCTATGATTCTAGTATTAGAGGTGATTCCCAATATGTCCTCCTTTGACTTATTTTCTTAGCTAAGAGAAGTTCTCCCACCAACAACCAGAGCATGGCTTGTGAGTCTCCTAATCTGGACACTGGACATACCGAGGTAAGTTGTATGCAAAGGCTAGACAAGTTGAATAGTGAGCTGAGGTAGCAGGGAAATTATTGTTGAAGCAGCACTGCAGTTACCACCCTAAAGTATTCCGTCTCTAGAAATTACAGTTCTTCACGTTCTTCCAAAGGCTCCCAACCTTGTCTGCAGTGGAACCAAAGGGTATTGCATATAGTTGCCAAGATCTCCTTGGCCTTATCCTATTTTATAGGGTGGAAGTCTGATCTTACGTATTTTCTTGGCCAAGAGCCCTGTCTTACCCTTTGCCTGTACAGTGCCTAGTACTAAGAAGCTCCAGGGTTGATCGGTGTCTCCATGGTATTGCCATGGTATTATGGTATAAGTAATAGTCATGTCTAAGCACAAATTGCAGTAAGAAAAGTAATATGGGAGAGATAAATATGTTTATATATCTATTTCCTTTTATTAAAACTATCCCAAGGGACTGCAGGTGGTCTGTGAGACAACCCAGCCAGATTCTGTACCTCCAAAGGCCACTGTTTCAGCATGTCACCGTGGAAATTCCTTGGATGGAAGTGTATCCTCCCAAACCTCTCAGGAGAGAGGTACCACACATCCCAGGTACAAATCCCTTCATCAGAAAGTTAGGCTGGTGTCACTCAATGGTGGAAGTCACAGAAGTCCTTTCTCTTGAATCTGCAGTTGTCTGCACACGCCAAGGGTGCTGGATATTTATCTCAAACTCTCAATTCAACAAATCTCAGTTCTGGGTGATGAACAACATGGTGACATTTGGTATTCAATGCCAGCTTCATTGGAGAAATCTCTAGCTGGCCTGTTTAGGTCTCTATGGACTGAGGAGTGTCACTTAAACTCCCCCTGAAAATGTTGGTCCTGTTGCTTATCTCTTTTGGGAAATGTCACATCCAAAACACTGCAGTGTTTTAAGAAATTGCTTCATTAGAGAAACAGAAGAAATGTGGGATGGAGTGGGTCTGGATATAATCTAGGAATGGCTCTGATTTCTCAAAGAGGGATTTGATGCACCCTTTCACTAGTGGAGATGGCAAAACTGTTCTCTAGGGTTCTAATCCCATCAGGAGGCTTCCCTCAGGATTTTGTATCAAGCTTGCTGTCAGTTCTGGGTCTTTATTTATTTTTATTAATGCGAGCCAGTAAAACCAAAGTTGGGGCCAGAACTGCCTTTCTGCCCGTGAACACTACTGCTCAGAGAGTGCACAGCTATAAAAAATAAGCAGCCTGTTAAGAAGACAGCATCAGGTGACCAATTTGTCAAGCTGGGTCTGGTGGTTGCTATGGGGATGAGGCTTCAGACAGGCTTTGAAGAGAGCATCATTATGTCTCCTCGTTCGCAGGACTCATTGATGAGTTAAAGCTGTACAGGGAGCTTTGGTTGCTGAGCAACAGACAGCTGGGGAGCAAACGTTGTTTACTCTGCTCCCGACAGCCGCAGTGCTCCTTTGTCCTTGGGCAGGCCTGTAGGGATGGCTGCCTTTCCGCTCCCTGCAGTCACAGGCCACCCAGAGCCAATTGCACCAACACTAGGTTTCCTTCTAAATGAAGCACAGAGTTTAATTTCTGGTTCCTCAGGCACTTCTTGAGCAAACGGCTCGTTCCTCTGCTCCTGGCTAATTATCCGTGCGCCACTTCATGAAATTCTCCATTTACAATTTTACAGTGAAGCAAATAAAGCCATAAGGCTTTATCCAGCTGCTGTCTTGAACACACTGCCTGGGAAAGACTTAGCAGGAAGGATTTCAATGACAAATATTTCATAAGGGGAATATGCCTTGCTCCAGGCTGTGTTGTGCCTGGGGTTTGCCTGTGCTGCATGCAGGGGAGCAAGACAGACTGTTTAGGCTCTGACACTGATCCGAGTCCTGCAAAGTGACCAGGGAGCAATGCATTGTCCTCTAAATTGCTATTGAGGTGGTGGGCTTTATTTCCGTTGCTGGGATGCACTGAGTATCCCAGCTATCCTTATGGGGTTTTTTACAGACTGCATCTATGTGACACAATATCGACTGTGACAAAAGCAGCCTTTGCATCAGGTTTATGGGGAAAACTTTATAGCCTGTTTCCATTTATCATTATTTTCTCCTTCCTAATTAATTTTTTTTATAATAGCTTATTTTAAAGCTGTCAAACTTGTAACTTTTACCTCGAATACAGCACTAGGGGAGAAGCGTTGAGTCTATAGGTTGCATATAGTGACATATGCTGACACAGAGGGGCTGGTCTGCAGTCGCCAAGTGCCCTCATCGCTGGCCTGTAGGGCTGGCGGCAAACCAGCTCCTCGGGTCTGAGCCGGAGATGCAGGCACTGCTCCAAGCCCAGCGTGTGACGCGGGGCGTGCTGCTTTCCCCTTTGCCAGTCCTGCGTCTGCCTTGGGTGCGCAGGGCAGCTGTGTGGCACTGGGCAGCCACCCAGCAAAGCACTTTAGGCACTCCCAGGTTCCACTGGGCAGTAGTGCTGCTTGGTGCCTAATGCTTTGCTGGACTGTGGCTTTGAACGCCTCTGTTCAGAATGTGGTGGGAGCCGGCTGGAGATGGGGGTGTCCTGCCAAAGCTGTTTGCATGTTGTTTAGCAGAATCGGTAATATAAATGGTTTAAAAAAAAAAATAAATTGATATTTGTTGACAACAAATATTTGTTGTTTGGTGTTTCCCAAATGCCTGAGAATACAACTCGTGGAAGTGCTGTTGATTTTTATAGTACCCAAAAATCACAAAAGTACTCAGTTCACGGCGGTGTGTTTCTAAGACACTGAGTGGAAACATTCAAACTGTGTACTTCTGCAGACAAAAAAAATAGATCTCCAGAGTTCCTGCCCCACTCCCAGAATTTCACAATTTCTCTATCACACCTTGGCAAAGAGTGACCATAACACTAACTTTTACTTGTATAAGAACCAATTTAATTGGCTTAAAGGGTTAACTAACTTAGCTGCCCTGCCCGCTCCTTCTTAATTAAGGCCTGATGTGTACAAATGTAAACGATTCCTAAATACATATTACTAGTATCTGAACAGCAGATGCTCAAGGGTTGTCTGTTTCCAGATAAACAAATTATTCAGTTAGCGCAGGTGCTGGAGTCTTATCTTCAGACCACAGTATATGAAAGCTACCCTATCCAAGAAAACACCTAACAAAGCATGTGTTTGAGTCCTTTATTTAGCTGAAAGCTAAATATCCACTTGCGTGTCTTCAGTAATGCTTTTTCAGTCATTCTCAGGGCCTTAGTCCCAAAGGGTCAGTGCACGTGTCCCTGCAGGCCCAAGCAGGCAAGCTGTGTGCACATCCTGCTGATTTCTGCAGGTGGCAGAATGAGAATGGCTTACAGTGCTTGACGAGTGGCTACGTTTTAGACCTCTTAGTAGAGCTCTTGGGTCTTTTGGGGTGGACCAGCATGTATGCTAGGACAGAACTGGTTCCCAGCTGTCAAAGAAACTTTGTGGTATCAAGAGTGACCCCTTAAGAACAGCTGAGCATACAAACGTGGCACATCCATTGTCGAATGGCATTCAGAGAGATGAGTATCTAAGAAGGATTAAAGAGCCTGATAACTAACACTTCTACTCCTGCTTTTTGGAACAGGGTGTCCTTGGTGATCCCACCATGCCAGAAGTCTCGCTATGCCACGTACTTTGATGTGGCAGTGCTGCGCTGCCTGCTGCAGCCACATTGGTCTGAGGAGGGCACGCAGTGGTCACTAATGTACTACCTGCAGAGGCTGAGGCATATGCTGCAGGAAAAGCCGGAGAAACCACCTGAGCCAGAGATCACTCCTTTACCAAGACCTCGCAGCAGCTCCATGGTGGCTGCTGCACCCTCTCTGGTGAATACCCACAAAACTCAGGTAAGCAGTAGCCATCAGTAAGAAAATAGCAAGCGTTATGGTGATGCCGGGAAGTGATGGCTGGACAGCCAGTGAAAAGCACAGCTTTGGAGTTGGTTAAACTGCCCGGAGGTCAGACACATGCATCCATTCAGAAGGAGACCCTGAGAGTGATGCGGGTTTTGGAGGCAGAGTCTGATGCAGAGAGGCAGAGCTGGTGACTGCTGGAAGCTTGAGGGTTGATTTGAGATAATTAATCTAGAGTGAACTGTGATAACATTATTTTTTAATGTGAGAATATACTAATGTAGTTGGCAGAAGAAATCGGACTGCTTTTGCATTGCGGTGTAATGCTCAGGACTCCTTGAGCTTCTTTGTTGTAACCCCTCAAAACAGAGAAAAGGAATTGCACTTGGTAGAGCACCACACGTTCCAGGCAAACAGTTGGGTTAAAATGTTGGGGTAGACTTTGCAAACAGTGGCAGTGAGCAAAAGCCTTCCATGTTGTTACCTATTCTGCTGCCATAATTCTTATTGTGTAACTTTTACCTTTGTGTTTGCCAACAAAACCTCAGTAGACAAACCGTCCTCATAGATGTCAAGATTTGCCCCATTTTGCTGGGAAAGGAGCCCCAGACTCCTGCCCTTGGTGCAGTGAAGATCTTTGTATTAGCGCTTAAATGTTTTTAATTTTAGGTAGCTCACTGTTCCAGGCATAAAAAGGGAATGCTGCTGCATTTCAGTTAATCTCCTTGATTTGTGCTGCTTTTAGGTCGTGCACTCTTTTCCTGTCATGTGGGCTTTTAACAGCAAATTCTGATTCACTAAGTTGATGGAACTGCCTAACAAAATTTAATACAGATTCTGTTTTAGCAGTCCAATTTTATGACACACCTCAAGTAAAAGGCTCTATCTTTTGTTAAAGTTGCCGTCAAGTGTCTTTTTTGAGTCATAATGCTTGGAATTTTTGTTGGGTTTTTTTCCTAAAATCCTTGCTTTCTTTATTGTAGAAGTCTGGCCGTCTTTGACATGCCATTTTATGAGGGAGAAGGGTGGAGTATCTTTTCTCCTGTACAGCCCAGATGCTGATAAGGCAGCAGACAAACATAAACAATGTAAATATATTCATCAATGACCTGGATGAGGGGACATAGCGCACCCTCAGCGAGTTTGCTGATGACACAAAGCTGGGAAGTGTGGCTGACACCCCGGAAGGCTGTGCCGCCATCCAGAGAGACCTGGACAGGCTGGAGAGCTGGGCGGAGAGGAACCTCATGAAATTCAATAAGGGCAAGTGTAGGGTGCTGCACCTGGGGAGGAATAACCCCCTGCACCAGGACAGGTTGGGAGTT
>VXBO01014877.1:1500852-1597903 GCA_013400135.1 Rhinoptilus africanus | reverse complement strand
GATGATCTCCAGAGGGCCCTTCCAACCCTGTGATCCTATGATACTGTGCTTTTTAAATTCTAGGATTTTATAGCAATTCTTATGATTTTTATGAGGGCTGGTGGTTATGGTTACTTGTGGTTTTAAGGGCTCAGCAGCAGCAGTATTGTTTAAACTGTGTTATACTTTAGTGTCATTTCTATAAAACGTTGCCTGTTTCATCCCTCTAAAAGCTTATCATATCTCCATGAAGGCCAGGTGATATGAATTACTATTCAGTCTTAATCTACCTTTGCATGAGGATTTTACAGGATTGCTGTGCATGTACAGAAAATCCTCTTTAATATAATCTCCTGGAGGGAGAATTGGAAGATATTGCTGTTCATGTGGTCCACTGTTTTCCATGTATATATTGTCCCTTTGTCTTTGCTCATAACAACCCGGTTATTTTGCACCTGAACAAGTTTAGCTACTAGCGTAACAGGGAGTGCAGTCCGTGGTTCTCAGCACAGTGGCAGCGTGCATGGGGATGTCCTCTATAGGCCCTATTTGTAATAATACTGTGCTGGTTCTTCTCTATACACTGAAACACTTCTCTCCTTTCACACACTTGGGTATTTCTTGCTTTTCCAGGCTGCTTCTCTTGTAGAAGATTCTTTTGCTCAGTTGCTCTTCACTGACATTTTTCTGTTAAATCCATTTGGCAGTTCCACTGGGTACTTTCTAGCTGTTAATGCGAGGACTCTTCCAGGGCATTCTTCCCTCTAGGGGCAGGTTTGACTGCTTTGGTAACCCCTGTGTCAGTCCTGGGTATTTTTACTGTACTTCATCAAATTGGAATACTGTTTAAAAAGGTTTCCAATTCGTTACGCAGAACAGCTGTGATGGAGAAGGTGAAAAGGTCTTTCATGCAGGAGAAGTTTCAGCCAATGCCCCTCATCTTTACAACTCTGAGGACTGAAATCTTTGCAGTGCACAGAGACATCAGGCTCTGCTTCATTCCAGCCAACTGTAGGGACTTAACTGCTGTTCTTATATTCAGACTCTCATCGCTCAAGGCTCTCTGCTAGTCAGAGATGGGAATGGCACCTTCAGAGGGCTAAGATTTGTCATGTCTTTCTATCGTCACAAGGGGTTGTATGCTGAGACTTCACCAGCTCACCAAAACAAGGATATAGTTAAAGCCTGCTTTTTTTGCTCTAGATCTTAAACTCCTAATGCAATGTCATTATTTCAGGTTGATCAGTATGTTCTCAAAGATATCAGGACTCTGTGTTTCGGAGGGATAGATTTAAAGTGGCAGGCAGAAACTGATTAAAGACAAAACCAGCTGCCTGCAAACCACATCAGGGACCAGTAGATTTTTCTGATAAATCCACATTCTTTCTATTGTTCATCAGTTTATCAGGGTAATTTCCTGCATCTCCCTAAGCCTCAGCAAAACTCTCACACTTCTTGTTGGTTTCTGTGTGCCTGAAATCACATTTCAGATATAAGTTTGGGCTAAAGGAGTTGGGATTGAAAGAAAGTGAAAAACCTCCTCCAGGTAGTGCCCAGTAAACTTGAAAAGCAAAGCAGAAAAAGATTCCGTGCAGCATGCCAGCACTCCCTGTTGCATAGGAGACAGAGTACTGGATGGAGGGTGAATAAAATCAATACTAGCTTCCTCTAGAAAGCCACTTTAGTCTAAACGTATTTCAGACCTGGCAACATGCGATAAATTAAACCTGCATTGCACCTATAATGCAGTGAATTCAGTATGAGGTCAGGTGTAGGAAGTGAAACCTTCAGAGGCTCAGAGACCTCTACAGTCTTGCACTAACATTGCAGGGTCAAAGAGCCAAAGCTTAAATTAAGCATAAGACTGATGCAGCTGTAGTGCTTGCTGCAATGCTAATACACAGGCAAGAGTCTCAAGTGTAATATCTTGAGAGCTGAGCGAAGTACTGATGAGCTGGTAGCCATACAGTCATGCAGAAGGAAGGCAATAGAAAACAGAAACCACAAAATCTAGAGTAGCAGCTCCCAAACTATTTTGCTTTCTTATCCCCCTTGTGCACATCATAATTACCATATAGTCTACTGCTCAGAATAGCCACATTTTTAATCAGTCTCCAACAGGAGTGCTAGCTTGGTTTGTTAAAATACGTCCTATACCACACTGTGTACATTTAAGGTGGTTCTGTAATTTGGTTTTCTAGTGCTGTTTGCTTGATACCCACCCTAAGCAGATTTCAGAACCAGGACTGTATCTTTCTACGTGTTTGTATGGCTTGTATCACAGTAGGCCCTGATCCTTGCTCTGTCTGTTTGGTGACCATAAGCCACTAATAAAACACTGATTTAGTAACTAATGGATAAAGACAATGAATCTAAAATGTTTTCCAGCCAGAAGAGGCCAGAGAGCTGTAAAAGCTAAGAAGCAAGACATACTCAATACTTGCTGGCCTCGCTGTTGAAAGCACCTCATGTTGAGTCCTGATTTGCTGTCTGTTGGATTTTGCAGATGACTTCTCTCCTGAATTTTTAGTCATATATGCAAAATGGTTTAAAAAAACCACCTTGACTGAATGTGACTGAAAACAGCTATGAAGAGGAATCTTTCTGTTATATGTCTCCTTTGTTCTTGTGTTGATAAAATTAACAGGAGGGATTCAAGGGTAGTCTTTGAGTAGTCTGAAAAGTCTCTGAAGAATGTGTGGTCCCCAGGAGCCCAGTACTGAAACGCGGTCCCTGATGCTTGACACTTCAGCTGGAAAGACTCTCACTGGCTGGTGGACCTTGATGTGCCTAAAACTGCGTACATGTGTATTGCAGAGGTCACTAGCTCACCAGCTCTGAAATACGCAATCAGGCTAGCCAGAATCTAAACCTCCTATACCATAGCCATTGTTACCATATAGATATCTCTAGATCGAAGGCAAAAAGGTATTTTAAAATGACCCGGTTGCTTAGCGCAAGCTTTCTGATGGGGGCGTGAGGATAAGGAGCATCTCCATTGGAAACAGGCTGATACTTAGGCAGAAGAAAATTATCCTGAGGGAATTTGGTCAGGTCAGCTGAACAAACATCTCATGGAAAGTGGCATCAGATCTTTAATGAGAACAGATGGCCAGGAGCTGATCTTATGCCACCTTTTGTAGCAAAGCCTTTCTGTACAGGCGCAGCTGTAATGTGTGGCTCTGCAGAAGGGGAGTGATTGCCCTCTACTGAACTGTCAGTAAATCAGTCTCAGGGTTTTCACTGTCCTGGGACATTCTGTGCTATAGCTATAGGGGCTTTCACAAATATGAACTATGGTGAGAACTATGATGGACAGATCTTGGACCACTGTTATGACAAGTGAAGGATGTTTACTGATGTAGAAGTCTTAGGTTTCTTTAGCGAGTAAATAAAATTTTTACAAATCAAGTCTCTTGAAGGGATGGTGCTGCTTATTGCAGTTCAGTTTCAAAATACATGTTTAAAGCCATATGTTATTAAGGGCATATTCTCTTAGACCTGAATAAAGTGCTTCAAAAAGGCTAAGCATTGAGATTGCTCATGAATGTAAACCAAGGCCTCAAGAAGGTCATCAGCTACCCGGAGTCGTACCTGGGATCAGAGTCAGAGTAGAACAGAAGGCGAGTCTTACATGACACTGACAGCAAGGCCTGAGGCTTTCTGTGGCAATGCCGTGTGCTGGACTTGTTTTTTGTGGTGACAGAAATGTTAGGCAAGGCCAACAATTATGGGAGTTTCTAAATTTTGTTTATTTCTTCATTTGTTTTTCTTTAAATATGTGAATAGTGTTTTGTGTAATTAATTGAAGGTCCTTTTCCTCTACAGTGCTCCTATGACAGCTCTTGGAAGTAGCGCTTTTTTTTTTTTTAAAGCCGATTATCCTCTATTTCTCCTTGAGCTTATTGTCTTCTTTTGGGAACTGCAGGATCTTACAATGAAATGTAATGAGGAAGAAAAATCACTAAGCACGGAGGCATTTTCCAAGGTTTCACTGACCAACTTGCGTAGACCAGCAGTTCCAGATCTCTCCACAGATCTGGGGATGAACATCTTCAAAAAGGTGAGTGGAATAAAACTGTGCTTTAATTTATCTATGATTCAGCAGCTCACTGTCCTGCTAAGTAGCAGCTGAAGGTCTGCTTGGGCTATACATTCATGCCATATGTGAGATTGACATTTCTTTTCATTCGAAGTGACTCTGTGTGTTATTACGTAGGTTTTTGTATGCATATTCCAAACACAATACTGAAATCTTTATACAAATAACTGTCCTGCTGAACCTGCATGAGGGGAGGGTACTCAAGCAGTGCTGATTTTTTAAGTGCTGGTGCTCACTGCAGTTCCAGCTAACAGTGAGTTTTTCTGATGTTTTTTAGCTCATGAAGGGGTAAAAATCCAGGTACCATCCAAGATACTTAGCAGAGCTTTGTGGATTCTACGAATCTACCTCATGGTCTGAGAATGTCATAAGGTTATACAAGTGCATCCATTCCAGACTAGGGCAAGACTGAGTTTCTTTAAATGCTTATATGGTCCCAGAGTGCAGATAGTTGCTCTCAGGGTAAATGGCCAATATAAAAAGCTCAGCGTGGAAGGTTAGACTTGGGCCACACATCTGTGTTACTTTTTTCCCTCAAATGGTAGTTTGCCATGCTTCAAAGCCTCTAACAGCATGTATTTGCTCCTCTTGCTTCTGCAGTTTAAGAGCCGCAAAGAGGACAGGGAGCGTGAGCGCAAAGGGTCAATTCCTTTCCACCATACTGGGAAGAAGCGGCAACGAAGGATGGGGGTGCCCTTCCTCCTCCATGAGGATCATTTGGATGTCTCTCCCACTCGCAGCACTTTCTCCTTCGGCAGTTTCTCTGGAATTGGAGAGGACCGGCGTGGCATTGAGAGAGGAGGATGGCAAACCACCATATTAGGTGAGATATTGTTATCTCAGCTCTTGTCCTGAACATTCAAAGAACAACAGAGACTCTTTATTTCTTCATCCATCCTATTACCACCTTATGTCCTTGGCTCTGTTTACAGTATTACACACCTGTTTGTAGAAGCGGCAACAGACCTTGAATGACTTTAGTTCACTTTTCCTCTGAAAACTACCATCTTTATTGGAATAATAGCTACTCTAGCAACCTGTAGTCATATTTGTATGACTTCAATACACTTTCCCTGAGTAGTAGCAAGCATTGCACAACTGCATCTTAAAACAGATCCAACGAATGGTTGCATACTCTTCTTTTAAAGAGGAATCTCCGAGAGGCAGCAACATGGTCATTAGGAGTATGGCAAAAAACATTCACAGTCTTTCTCAAGTGGATACAAAATAAAAAGGGCATTGTGGCAGGTAGTGAGGCTTACACTCCCTTGATATTGCAAAGATACAGTGCTTAAATCTAAATATTGACTTCTTCAATCTTCCAGGTTCACTGAACAGCGTCTAGGCATTGTTTCTGTTTCACAAACCTGCTCCTAATGTCATAGATTTTCATCCTGGCACCCTTTCTTGGAGATGATAGGCATCAAAATGATTGCGTAAGGCCATGCCAGAGTCTTCTCATTTTCACCAGCTTAGATGACATCATTTGGTAAGCTCTCCATTGTAAACTTGTCCCTCTTTGGGACACAGTACAATGAGCTTTACCAGTGCATTCTTAAAGATTCACATGTATTTTGTTAATGGTTAATACACAAACACCCACAGGTTTGTACAAGAATAGCAAACAGTATCCAAATCCCCTTTCCCATATCATCAGTAGGTTGAGAATTTTGTTAAATTTTGATCTCAGAGGCTCCAGATACGTATTCTGGCTTAACCTACAGTTCTTTCATTGTGGTATCTTGGCAAAATCATGTATTTCAGACGTAGTGGTCAACAGATCCTTTCCTTTAGCGCTCCCCATCCTAATATATCTATTTATTTTGGACAAGGGGAGAAGAAATCAAATTCCTATAACTTACCCCAGAGGCAGTCTTTCAGTGCTGATCAGTCTTATTTTCCTGAAGCTGGAGGGGGACAATGTGGGTGTCAGCTAAATCCGTATGTGCTGAGGGGAAGAGCCTTGCAGAGAGTTTGTTCATTCTGTCTTTACGTCCACGAACCCCTGCGAGATACCGCACCGTAATGTTTGGTTCTGCTTCACAGCGTCCTGGAAGGCCCTGACTTTTGCTGACTCCAGTCCTTCAATTCTAACCTCAGTTACTGTCTCTTGCCTCCAGGCATCTCTCAGGTGGCTGAAGTACGTATCCATTTCTTGTGTTCACCCTAGGGAAGTTTACCAGGCGGGGAAGCTCTGACACAGCAACAGAGATGGAGAGCCTGAGCGCTCGGCACTCGCACTCTCATCACACGCTGGTCTCTGACCTGCCGGACCACTCCAACAGCCACGGAGAGAACGCAGTCAGAGAAGGTAAATTCAGCACACCAGGATGGAAACTGTCACACCGTGACAGAAGCATCAACTCCAAGAAGCTGAGGAGGTGTTACTGCTTCCATGTATGAGTATATGACTAATTGTTTTTTCCTTTTTTTTTCCCCTTGCATCTCTTGAGGTTTTTTTGTTCTGTATAGAAAAATGCTCCAAACCTTTCATGTTTATGCGGTGCAGTTTGTCAAAAAAAAAATTGGCAGCCATCAGCAAGGAGAAGGCAGAGTTTGGGGTTTTTTCGCCTTACCACAGAAGTTTGGGCAGAAACTTGGTATTGCTAACTTTAGTGGTTTCATAGGAATCTTGTGGTATTTAATGCACCTTCGCAGTCCCCAGCTTCTGCATTGTGCTCAGAATGACAGTTTTTTCTTAATTCCCCTGCTTCCAAATAGAAGACAGTGTTTTAAATTTACTTGAAATCTCTCTGGGGCCCATCTGTCTTGGAGTCCTCTGCAGAAATAGCAGTGACAGTGCGACCATGATGGGAGACCCTCTGGTGGGATGAAGTCTGCTCCAGGGGGAAGAGTCTTTCTATTGTCAGGGCAACACCACCTTTATCAAACAACACTAGCCAAGCTGGGGAAAGCTCTCTTCTGTCAGCAGGGCTGTCTGCACCAGAGCCCTTTGTTGGCACTGTCTGAACACAGTGAATTTGTTTTCTTCCTCATGTGTAGTGCAACTAGCAAAACCTGGTGATAGAGATTGGGCCTCACCTCTGGCAAGTGCAACTTTAAACCTTGCTGAGAGAACGGGACATCACACAACCCACAGTCTGTCTCTGCACAAGCCATCAGGCAGCATACCTAGGAGGCTACAGACCCACTCACATGATACGTGCTGTAGCCTTGGAGCTCTCAAAGATCCACGGGTGTAAACAAAGTCTTTAGTCTTCCTTCCCTGCCTCTATGAGTCCCATCCAGCAGTCAGCCCTATCAGTGACAATGAACTAAAGATACAACACAGGAAAAGTTACTTTATGTAGGATTTGCATGTGGATTTTTGTTACCCATTTCAAAACAAACTAAGCAAAACTTTAGTGGAACAAAAAATAGCTACCCTTTGATACTCATCAAACTTGGTAGCTCAGGAACAGAATTTCCTAATTCCATCTTTATCATTATCTTCACCCTGCAAATTTCCGTGAATGCCATTAAAATGTCACACTTGCTAGCAAGTAATCCTGTGATTACAGGCAGCTAATTCCTGCCCTGATCATTGACCAAACTGTAGCTTAGTTCAAGGTAGTTATCAGCTTTAGAAAGTTTCTCCTAATAAATAGTGCTGGTTCAGTGCTGACAGGGCTGCACAGGCTATGAGGAAATGCAGTCACCATTCTGGTGCATTGTTATTTGCGTAATATAACCAGTTCATCACTGAGTCAGTGGTTGAAGATTCTTATTACATGTATGTTATTTTATTCATTCAAACACATTAAATAGCCTTAGGTAGAGGTTCTTTGTTATTCCTTAGCCATATTACTGAACCATCTGGCAGAAGGTGGTCCAATCAACACTGTAGGGCGCATATGGTCTTTCTACACTACAGCGTGTATACACCTACTTACAAAGCACTAAGTGTGGGAAATCATTAACATCATGGCCTGGAGTTCAGTGTGAGTTGTAAAATTGTGGTGAATCCTTGACAAAAAGCAGCCTGTGTAGCCAAAATGCTGTCACTACCTGAGCTAATCAATTTGAAGTTAAGCTTGGCTATGTCATGAGGTCCCTTCCCTCCTCTGAGCACTGGGAACTTAGACACCACATTGCCTTTCTCATCAGTCAGCTTTGCATTTTGGAGATGGTTTAGACTGTCACAGATACTACTAGGAACACACTGCTCCATTTTTTTCAACTAGTGTGATGAAATATTTCAAACTAGCGTGACTTAGAAAGCAGTTCCAAATTGGTGCTGCTGTTACCCTACCTTCACTCCTGCATCCAGTTGCAGAGTCCTTCCTCTTTCCCTTGCAGGGGCAGTGCTGTTTTAAAGACCAAGCACTGGACCAATACAGGGAGAAGAGCTAGCAAAATCTAATTCCCTGTTTTGGATTATATTTAGGCTGGCTGAGGTCCCTGATCTACTTACCTGCTCAGTTGCCTGAGATCAATTTTATCTGCCATGGAGCTGTACTGCTAGAGCAAGATTGGGGTCCTTCTAGTTTACACTGGCTGAAAGGAAGAAATTAATCTGTGCTTTCATCCCTGTCCCCATGATAGGAATTAGGAACCTGTCTTGCCTTTCATCATTACAAGCTGCATTCAGAGCTGCTCCATTTGTGTAAACAAGGACAGACACAGTTTGCCATTTCATAAATCTAGAGATGGAAATTTACAGGTAGCCATTTTCCTCCCTGCAGTGCGGTCCCAGATCTCCACCATCACTGTGGCCACCTTCAACACTACCCTGGCCTCATTCAATGTGGGCTACGCCGATTTCTTCAGTGAGCACATGAGGAAGCTTTGCAACCAGGTGCCGATCCCTGAGATGCCCCACGAGCCGCTTGCATGTGCCAACCTCCCACGGAGCCTGACAGACTCCTGCATCAATTACAGTTGCTCGGAGGATACGGATCACATTGATGGAACCAACAACTTTGTCCACAAGAACGGCATGCTGGATCTCTCGGTAATTGGCAAGGAATGAGGAAAGCCAGGTCCCTCTTCTGTCAATATAGCTGTACCATTGAGATCAGGGTTTTGATGGGCTTTTCCTCCACCTCTTTATATGACTTCTCTCAGCAGTACATAAAGGTCAGTCAGATACATTTGTGCATATCATAAGTCTCCTCTGAGATACTGCAACTCCTATTACTCCTTGCAAGGAGCGCATGTGCATGTGGAATGCACACATCAAATCTTAAGCGATATTATTTAATGGCTATGTTCCTGGGGCATGCACCAAGTTCCCTATAAAATAGTATTAAACTGAATAGCACCTTTCTTCTAATGGCACCTTAAAACTCACCTTTTCTGCATTCCTCTTAGTGACTTGACAGCTTCTGGTGCACTGAAGCAGTGTTCTCAGGCTCACAGATGTCATGTCATGGTTTCCTTTTCTGCCTGACTGCCCAGCCTGTGGTTTCTTGTCTTACACCTAGATTGTAGGCTCTTGGAGTTGAGGGTTGTGTGTACTTCATTCTGAGTTTGTACTGTGTCTGCTGTAATGAGTCTCTGGTCTGTGACTGGGATTTCCAGGCACTAAATAGTACTAGGAGAGAAAATAAGTCTGACTTTAAATACGATGTTTGAATCTCTCAGGTGGTCCTGAAGGCTGTTTACTTGGTCCTGAACCATGACATCAGTTCCCGGATTTGTGATGTGGCACTGAACATTGTGGAGTGCTTACTTCAGCTTGGTGTGGTGCCCTGTGTAGAGAAGGTTCGGAGGAAGAGTGAGAACAAGGAAAATGAGGCCCCTGAAAAGAGACCAAGTGAAGGATCCTTCCAGTTCAAAGGGGCTGCTTCTGGGGGTTCAGCTTGTGGATTTGGGCCTCCCCCAGTAACTGGAGCTGGAGATGGAGGAGAAGAAGGAGGTGGTGGAAGTGGTGAAGGAGGTGGAGGTGGAAGTGATGGCGGTGGTGGAGGAGGAGGAGGGCCATATGAGAAGAATGACAAGAAACAAGAAAAGGTTTGTCTTGCTTCCCTTTATACAACTCCTGAATGTAATGCAAGATCTGCTAAGATTGACTATGCATGTGTATGTAACTGCCCTTCTGTTTTCCCTTCTTTTTTTATTCCACAATCAGAAATTAATTTATTTTGTTCTGGTGCTAACTTGGGGTTCCACCAAAGAAACACAGGAATTCAAGGACTGTAACTCCAGCAAAGCAGCTGCCAAAACCCGAGTTTGTGAGCCTTGTATGGACATTTTCAATATTTTGTTAAAATGCCTGAAACCCTCAATCACAATGATTTTTTTTTTTCCAGGTTCATTATTCATAGCTTATAGGGGAAAAAAGAGTCCAGTGTGTGAGCAGAGGTTGTTTTCTTTAATAGCCAGAAACCATGAATTTTTCAGAATTGGCCAAGAGATGGTGTTGCTGACCTCCAAAGTTGCAATTCATAGTACCATAATACCTAAGACATTTTATAAAGATGCTTGTTTTTCTGCTCAAGCAAGCCAGCTCTCTGTTTTTCAGGGGAATTTTTTTGAAGTGCTGCATGGTATTCATAGCAGCATGTAGGGGGCTTTGCGTTTGTAGCACAGCTTTTTGAGGGGAGCTGAAAGGGAGAGGGCTGGTCCCTAAACTTGAAAAATAGTTGGAGTAAAGATTTCAAGAATAAAAACTCAGTAATGGAGTATCTGAGAGGAGAAATGGACAGCAATTTGTTAAAAGTAAAATGCTAACAAAATGCCAGTGGTTGTGCCAGGGTTTCACACCATCTTTCCCTCTGTCACTCTCAGGATGAAGGCCCATCTGTCAGCACCCATAGGCTGGCACTCACAATGCTGATTAAAATTGTGAAGTCCCTGGGTTGTGCCTATGGTTGTGGAGAAGGACACCGAGGGCTCTCCGGAGATCGCCTGAGACACCAGGTATTCCGGGAGAATGTAAGAGAACTAAAGCTCATTAAAGCGTTCTCCTTGTACTTTTGACATCAGCTGCTGAGATTGCTGTCTGCCCCCTCTGTAGCTTTCTCTGTATCGGCAGTAAATGTGTTGCTCTTTGCCCCAGCTCACAGACTGTGCTGCAGCCCAGCCATAGCAGATTTTCAGCTGTCGTGTTTCCTTCCAGCCCCTGGGGCTTGCTAAGAGCGCACCTGAGTCCAGGGGTGCTTCTGAGCACCTCAATGGATAGATGGGGAAGGGACGAGTACATAGGTGCAAATTCCCCGTGTGAGCTGGTGTAAGTAATTTTTCACACTGATGGTACTCCAACAGAGTACTCTATTTACAAGAAGTGCAGCTATCTTGGGTTGCGTATCTGAATCCAGAAGTCTAAGGTGCAGTTAGTTCACCTTTCCTAATAGTGATTATGACTGGTTGCTGCTAGGCTGCTCCATCGGCTCCTGATAGTTGGAGTGCACTGTGCTTGCAGGTATTTTAGAGTGCTGCAAGGAAGTAGAAGACTCATGCCCTGTTGAAGGGCAGGGTGGATGGTCACTGTTGACTCCCTCCATTTTTGCTTCTGCCTACGTTGAAGTGATGGAAAGTGCCCAGGATGTAGCCCAGACATCTGATTTAATCCAGAAGATTTTGACTCCCTGATCAGTCCAATGCCTGCCAAATGGGAGCCTTTCAGAGGCTTTTTCCAGCATGTGCCTCTTCCTTGCCTTATGTGCTTGCAACAGGGAGCATTTTTAATGACTATAATGAGAATTTACACTGTGCCCATCCACGGTGTGGGTGGGAGCCAGGTGCTTCTCCATGGCTTTGGTTAGCCTGAGCCATGCCAACAGAGCTATAATTTGGTTCTGGGATCTGAGCTACATGGCTCAGAGATGGATTGGCTGCCTCTCTGTCACGCAGCGTTCTGTTAGCTAGAGGGTGCTGAGGAGACTACAGCAGTTAATGTTAGTTCTGGACACACTGGGGCAAGATGGGTTAGGAGAGTCCCAGTGGCAACAGTGGAAGGGTTCTGCACAGAGCAGTGGTTGAACATACACCATATTCATTAAGTGTCAGTTAGGCTTTTATGTCATGTTGGACCTGAACCAGCAGAACATCTAGGCCTATTCATAAAGGAATAGCTCTCTTGGAGCCAAAGTTCATATCAGATTCATTGAATTGAGGTCTTTATGGAAAGATCCAAGTCTGCTGCATTTTCTGTCCGTTTGTCTGGCCAAACTGCTTTGCATGCACCATTTGTGTTGACTGCATGGACAATCACATGTCTGAGTTTACTGGAAAGTTAAGCGCCCTATTGTAGGTAGCAAGAGAGTTCATGTTTCCCAGAGAGCTGATAATTTGGATTCTCTAACTCCAGCCTGCATGGGGTCCCAGAAGGATGGATACATGTGTGATAAGAAGTTGACAATTAATAGCTTTTTAAAAAAAAGCTAATATTTTGCATTATGTAAATTGGTCACTGGGTACAGGTGCATCAAACGGGTTGGGACTGAGGCAGAGGCTAAAAATTAGATGCCTGAGGCTAAGAACCTGTTTCACCAAGGCAATAAGCCTTGACTGAGCTGGTACAATCCTACTTCATTGACATTCAGTGACATTTTACCTTGGGGTGGGGAAGAGGAGGAGAGGCCTTGAGACATGGCTGGCAGTGACTTCACCACCACCTCCAAACAGTGGCACCTGTACTGGTGCCTTGTTGGTGCCTTCAGCACTATCTCCTTGTGATGAACTTCTTGTTTGCTTTCGGGGCGAACCCGTCTTCTGTTACAGCACCAGAACCTTCTGGTCCTGTAGGGGATGTTACTTTAGACAGGACAGCAGAGCACTGTCTAAGCAAGAGTAAAACAATACCCAGCTCCTATTAGCAAAACTGGAACACGTACTTTGATGTGATGTGATGTGATTTGGTGGATATCGTTGCAGGCTCAGAACTGCCTCACAAAGCTGTATAAACTGGATAAGATGCAGTTCCGGCAGACTATGAGGGATTATGTGAACAGGGATTCTCTCAATAATGTGGTGGATTTCCTGCATGCTTTACTGGGATTCTGCATGGAGCCAGTCACTGACAGTAAGTATAGCTGTCATCAGAAATTCTCACTTAAATATTCCTAAACTGTACCATCAGAAAGAAGCCACACCTTTTTCTTTCCCTTTAAAAAAGAAAAAAATTGTGAATTGCTGTCCTCAGAATATACAGACCATATCCTCAGTCAGTGCAGGTCAGGGGAGTTGTATCTCTTCTGATTTGACCACTCAGAGATCTCACCTAGTGATCTTGCGTCACCCAGTGCACCTGAAAAGGCCTGTCTTCTGATTCATCCTACCTGTTGTTCATCGCTCTTCAAAGAAAATATTTTCATTCAACTATGCCTTAGGCAGGAAGCTTTCTGCTTCATGACATGACCAGGCACCAGCTGGAATGGCCTTTTTAATCCAGAGTTTATTCTGAATGGAGATACAATTGAGCATTAAACCCCTCTGTGGTGCCTCAGATGAGGCAGTAAATAGCAAGAACAAATGGAATAAATAAGAACAAGAACAAACAGATGTGTGTGCCTGCAGTTACAAGCATGTGTGTCTACGTATATATACATGTTTGTTGGGGTTTTTTTAAGTTACAAAAATTATTCCAGGTTATTGTGGTTTAACCCCAACCAGCAACTAGGACCATGCAGCCGCTCTCTCACTCCTCCAAGCTGGGATTGGGGAGAGAATCAGAAGAGTAAAAGTGAGAAAGCTCATGGGTTGAGATAAAGACAGTTTAATAAGTAAATCAAAAGCTGCACCCACAGGCAAAGCAAAACAGGGAATTCGTTCACTACTTCCTATTGGCACGCAGGTGTTCAGCCATCCCCAGGAAAGCAGGGCTGCATCACGTGAAGCGGTTACTCGGGAAGGGAAACACCAAAATTCCAAACATCCCTCTCTTTCTCCTCCTTCCCCCAGCTTTATACATTGAGAATGATGTCATATGGCATGGAATGTCCCCTTAGTCAGTTGGGGTCAGCTGTCCTGGCTGCGTCCCCTCCCAGCTTCTCGTGCACCCCCAGCCTCCTCACTGTCAGGGCGCGTGAGCAGCAGAAAAGGCACTGACTGCTTAGCAGCAACCAAACCCACCAGTGTGCTACCAGCACTATTCCCATCCCAAATCCAAAACACAGCACTACACCAGTTGCTAGCAAGAGAGTCAGCCCCATCCCAGCTGAAACCGTGACACAGGTGCAATGAGAGTGGCCATTTATGCTCGGTCACTGCATGCAATAACAGTTAGAAACAATTGTTCACAGAGTAAGAACAGCTGTTCTGAAGCACTCGGGGAGTCTGACTAGTCTATTAGCCTACCTCTGATCTCAGGCATTTCAGAGAGAGCATCAAAAAATTATATAGCAGATTTTTGTAAAGAAGATGCTGCTAGGAAGCTTCTCCAAGCATTCACCAATTATTGACTGGCTCATGCTTTGAAGCATGGCATCTCATGCAGCTTCTGAAAGTCTTCACTCTCACCTAATGAAACTGGGACATTTCTTGTTATTCATATAAATGTGTAATTCTTTTTTGACTCATTGTGAGAGTCTTTTTTGACTCCTCGTGCACCTTGCAAGAACAGCATTCCTGTAGTTAAGATTTTCTTTTCATTAATGTCTTTTCAACTTAATCAAACATATCTTGTCCTTTAGAACAGTTTAGAAAAAACTGGAGGTATTGTTAAATTTTATGCCTTATTCTGTACATCTGTAAGTGAGAGATGTGGATAAAAGGAAGCCAGAGTCGTCCTGATCTTTTCAATCCTTTTTCATACTACAGCTGTTTCTGGGAAGATTTCAGCCTTCTCATTTATTTTACCCTTCTCTTCTGCTTTATTTTTGTGGGATGGGATTGTGAGAACTGAGCATAGGATATTAGGTGGGGCCTTGCCCTAGTCTCCTGTGTCTGAATGCCTTTACGTGTGTCTTTAAGCCATCTTTTTTAAACGGCTCTAACAAGGGGGCTTGCTTGTACTTGAACTTCACAGACAAGGCTGGATTTGGGAATAACTTCACCACAGTGGACAACAAGTCTACAGCCCAGAGCGTGGAAGGTATTATTGTGAGTGCCATGTTCAAGTCATTGATCACTCGCTGTGCTTCCACTACACATGAGCTGCACAGCCCGGAAAACCTGGTAAGCACTTGATTTCATGTTAACTTTTTCACTTAGGTGTCACCAGTGAGGCTTTACAGTGAAGAATTCAGTTTAGCCAAATCCCATGAGCACAGCAAGCTATGCAGTCACAGTTGGAACATGATATAAATGTGATGCCTTACTTTCATGCCTGCCTTTGAGCCTGGGGACTTAGCCAGCATAAAAGTTGCGCATTCTGAATTGCATTTTCCTCTTTGTTCAAGCAACGTCTGTGTTGGGGTTTTTTTTCGAAATGGATTAGTAGCATAGTCTGGAGCAAGGGATTAATGATCAAGACCACAGCCAGAATAAATCAACTTTCAGCAAAGTGAGAGCCAGTTACTTGGTTAAGGACATGACCCACCAGTGGCAGAGTATGTGAGTTGCTGAATAGCAGTTTGGCAAATCTTCTCAAGGTTTAGACAAACATTCAATTTGCCAACATTTAGAGGAAAGTAGAGTGCTGCTGGTTGCTGCCTATGTGTTGCCTCTCCAGTGCAGTCAGTAGGATGGATGACATGAGCTCTCTTCTTCCAAACCAGTGCAGAATCTAGCAGCTAATCTCAAACCACCTCTTTTATTATCAGAAATGAGCATTTTTCATGGAAGCATGCAAGAAGCACTCTTATGCTCTATCCTTACAGCAGACTGTAGAGGCAATAAAGTCCAGCTAAAGGGACAGCGATTGCCTGTGAGGGGAAGGGAAAGGGAGGAGGAAAGCACATTAACATCGTAAACCAGCACAGTAGTCTGCCTGGTCCAAGTCCTCTTGTTCTTACAGATATTCCTTCTTTGGAATGTTTCTCAGTGGAGATTAAGTGGTGGGATGCAGAAAAACATGTGCCATTGTTAGACCTAGATTAGGATCACCAAGTGTAAATTTTCCTTATAAACTGTATGTCTTTCTGGACCCTATTTTAGCTAGTGTGCAAGGTGAAGCTTGTCTTTAAGCACAGCACCTTTTAGTGTGTCTATATGGAGAACACAGTATGCAGAGTATATATGAGGATTTCCTGTTGTTGCATCACTCTTTAAAGTCAATCTTGTGCTTAACATCTCATGAAAAAGAGCCATAATCAGTATACACATCCAAGTGTTTCTTTGGGGGATTTCTGTTGAAACCTGGCTCTGCAGTTCCTAGCTGCGAGTTTTCAGAATAATCTGAGATCTTCCAGAAAAGTTCAGATCAAAAATCAGGTCCTGTAAAACTGTTCTCTCCAACGCTTGCCCTCAGATATAGAGGGGATTCGTCACATCACGGATGTGTACGAATGTTCAGAACTAAAAAGAGCCTTGAGTGTAGGAGTAGGTTGGCGAATAAGTGAGTCATTCCCCTCTCTTCCCATGATGTAAAGCTCAAATTATTAAGAAAAATCCCAAGACACCCACTGGTTTTGAAACAAAACGTGCAATTTTTTTCACTTTACTTTCCCCTCCACCCATTCATTTAGTTTTTTCTTACCTTTTAAGATTATGGGCTAGACAAATCGGATAAAACAGGCTTTAAGTCATCTTTTCAGCTCCCTCATCTTGCAGCTGTTTTAGCCTCTGATACCTCTACATCTGCTTTAGCCCATTGCAGAGCATGTTCCATAACAATAATGTTCCTCATTGTCTGCTGCTTCTGAGTGCAGTAAATGGAGTTTCCAGCTTTTGATCCCAGACAGAAAACACAAACCCTGTACATGGAGAGTATATCAGACAACAGCTGGAGGAAGTAATGGCCTGCTGAAGTACCTTAGAAACTATTGATTCCCACTGCGTCTTCACAACCTGCTGTCTGAATTCTTGCATTTTCATGATGTCTTGCTATTCAGGGCTTGTACTGTGATATCCGACAACTGGTCCAGTTTATCAAGGAGGCTCATGGCAATGTCTTTCGGAGAGTGGCACTCAGTGCCCTCTTAGACAGCACTGAAAAGTTAATACCTGGAAAAAAACCAGAGGAAACAGAGCAAGAGCCAAAACCTTCTGGGAGCAAAAGGTGGGTCTCTAGGAGGGAGAAAGCAAATGCCTGACTTGCATATGCCTGTATGACTACATGCACTGAACACAAATACAGAAGGTCCAAGGGCTTGTGTGTTTTATCTTGACAGCACATGTGAGTTCCTGATGTACAGAATGGTACTGTGGCAGCAGTCTCCTTTAAAATTTAATGAACTGAGACTGTAATAGATTTGCAGCAAAAAGTAGTAACCTTCTCCTACAGGAGGCCTAAGAGAACAGTACTGGGAGGAGGAAAGGCTCCGAGAAATAAGCAGCGTAGTGTCAGTCCCAAAACAGTGTGGGGACATAGCTTTTAATGTGCATCACATCCTTAGCATTGTTTATCTGACAGGTAAACCCTGGTATGCAATGCAAGTCACCGAAAAAAATCTAATGCTGACGTGCTTCTTTATAAAAAATAAATCTATGGTGCTTTGAGGCTTGTCATATTAGAATGTTGGGAAGAAGGATTAAGAATGTTCAGAATCTCCTAAAAACCTTGGCTTTGGTTCTAAGAGCTGACACCTTTTTCATGAGTGATATATGGAGAGGCAGTAAGTTGCTAAGGAGAGGGTAAGCTGCTATGTTGCTTCGGAGTGCTGGTGTCCATGTCATGTAGCTATGTGATGACCATGAAACGGGCCACCCGTTCCCATTAGCTGATGATTTATATTGTCTGTATAGATCCGAGGCAGGAAGCATCGTCATTGACAAAGGCCAGGCATCAGCTGCCCCTGATGAATGCCGTAGTTATATCTCAAGCCGCCCAATGCAAACTCCAGAACAGTAAGTAAATTGTTTCATGCATTATTTATTGCCAGCAGCTTCCTTCTGGGGTTAGTACAAATGGGCTGGACAGCAAGGACTTATTTCTTTGCATGGTACAGCAAATGTGTTGGATGTGTGTTCAGGAGCTGCTGGTAACATCCAGGTATTGCCTATTTTCAGTGCTGCCAACTGGACCCAGCCTGATTTTGATGGGAAAACACCAACGATTTTCAAATGACAGTGCAGTAGATTTGTCAATATCGCATTCTACCATAGCCGTGAATGGAGTGTTAATTCCTCAGAGATGCCATCACAGCTGTTCTCCATGCTTTGTACTTCTGAGGAACGATTCTATTAATTTTCAACTTCCAAGTTGTTGCTAAGGGTCATTAATCCTTTACTGCCTCCCAAGATCCAGCCCATTTCTGGTCTATCTTGGCCATGTAGTCTCCAAAGACTGTTGGATTTCCCTTTTCAGCACACCTGTGCTCTAGCAGTTTTCTTAATGAGGAAATCAACCTGCTGTTAGGCATTGCGCGTTTGAAATCTCTATCGTCCAAACAATTCTACCATTTAATATTGAAGTAAATTTAATCATACTCTTAAGAATTTTAGAAAATTCTTTTTATAAATGGCCACTGGTCCCTAAGTAACTTTGGACAAGTCATTTAACCTCTCTACCTGTGAATACCTGTCTGTCCTGCTAAAGTGCTTTGAGACGCACTGTATGAAGACACTGCTTGCGCAAGGGCCCAGAGCTCTATATTGTGTATTCTGGCACATTAACTGAGCTTGCAAACTCTCACTGGTGCTGAGACTGCAAGGATAACACAAATCCCTTTACTGCTCTGCAGAGTTGCAGCAAGCTGTTCTGCTCTGAGCCCTGCCACAGCTATGGGAGATCTCAAGAGAATAGCAAGATATACTGTCCCCATTCTAATACGTTAATGGGAACACAAATGGTTATCATGATATCCAAAAGCTCTCCAGTACACATGCTTGCAGAAAGCACCAGTGTAGTCTTATCAATATGGATCATTTTGACCTAAGTAAGATGATTTATTTTTCATGTGTAGGAACTAAAAATTGGAATGACCTGTTCAGTAGACAAGCTCCTCAGGGTAGAAAAGATGGTTATTTTGTGCCTTGAACAATATAAAGCATGATGTCAAACTTGATTATGTCCCACTGAGAAGGGTATGTTTGGAATTCAAAATGAAACAACCTCAAAGAATAGAGGCGTCAGGAGGGGGCTGTGGGAGGGGGGGCTTCATTCCTCTGAGCATCCAAACTTCACTGAAATGCAGTTCACGCTCTGCATCCCTTTTCTTCCAGTGATGAGCAAATCCAAGGGGCCGTTCTGGGCCGCAAGGATTTCTGGCGAAAGATGTTCAAGTCACAGAGTGCAGCGAGTGATACCAGTAGCCAATCTGAGCAGGACACATCCGAGTGCACTACTGCTCACTCTGGGACCACCACAGACAGGCGCTCCCGCTCCCGCTCCCGACGAATCTCCCTTCGAAAGAAACTCAAACTCCCCATAGGTAAATGTATGTCTCTTCCTGTTCTATATGCATATTGCATGTGCAGGGAAACACAGAGAAATATATCTATCTTAAGAAATATTGCAACACAGCTCCTTATTGTCCAAGTATAATGTGTGTTCTCCCAGGGGAAGCTGGGAAAAGCTGCTCTCCTCGTTTTACAGATGGGGAATTGAGGCAAAGGGAACTGTAAGCAATTTGCCAAAGGTAACAGAGAATATCTGTGGAAAAATATAATATTGAATCCGTGTCTCCAAAATAGTAGGCTAGTACCTTAATCTCACAGACATTGTTCCTCTCTGTAGAAGATAAATATTCCAGATAGCATTTGATAGACAAAGAATATATCCTTTACAAGTCCCAAGACCTGCATGGTATAGTTAATGCATGGAACATGAAAAGGTTCTTTCTCTTTCCTCCCATTTTCCCATACTCTGGCATGGCCACTTTGGAGAAATATGCTGCAGTTGCTAATAAATAGATTCTCCTTGGAAGCATTTTCAGAATTGTCCTGAGTGGCTTATTCTGCAACAGGGAACTGGCTGAAGCGCTCCTCCCTCTCTGGCCTGGCTGATGGGGTGGAAGATCTCCTAGATATCAGCTCTGTTGACCGTCTGTCTTTCATCAGGCAGAGTTCCAAGGTAAATGTGTCAGACGGGATTGCAGAGAGCTTGGAAAGACAGGATCTGTCTGGTTTTATCTGTCCAAGGAAACGTTCTGCTCAAAATGGACCTTGCAGCCAATGAGACTCAAGTCACAGAAGTCTTCAGAGTAGAGTGCCGTGAAAACTTGATGCTGGACTATTGTGGCTCGTGGTGAAGACTAGGTTAAACGTACACTGTACTGGTCAGTCTGCCTTGGCTCACTGAGAGAGAAATGCAGGCTCTGTCTGCATTTAAGGTTTAACTGTTGGTCACATTTATCCTTCCTTCTTTGTGCCTTTACAGCCTCTTGTGAAAGACCAACATTTTAAGCAGAAAGCTTAAAAGATGAAGTGCTTCAGCAGATGTAAATCTGTGCAGAACCACTTGTGTTGCTATGGTGATCCACTGTGCTACGGCCCTTCTGTAGCTGCTGTATGTCTAGGCAAGGAAGACCACGAAATAGTGGTACAGCGCAGCCTGACCTGGTCCTCTGTCTTTGCACAGGTGAAGTTTACCAGCGCGGTGAAGCTGTCGGAAGGAGGAGGGCCAGGAGGTGGCCTGGACAACGGGCGAGATGAAGAGGAGAATTTCTTCAAGCGTCTTGGTAAATGGCGCACCTGCCGAAGACACCCATCCAAGCTTCATCACACAGAAGAAAAAGATGGTTAGAAATCAGGGTTCTCGTCTCCTTTTTTTCTTTCTTTTGATTTTTTTTAAAAATCTCTTCCTTTCTGTATTTTACCCCTTTTCCTTTTTTCCTGCTTTCTCCATATTTTTTGTATCCATTCTAAACTTCTCCAACTTTTTAGTCTTGGTAACTGTTTTCTTTCCCTTCTGTCTTTCTTTTGTTTTGAGGCTCTGTCTGACTCTAGTAAAGTTGATTTTTTAAAAAATGAAGACTGTCTTAATAAATTATGCAAATACAACATTTGGGCTTTTCAAATCAAATTGAATTTGATCAACACACTTGAAAAATTAATGCTTGCTTCAAAGCACTCTTATTCAGTTCAAAATTAGGTGTGTAAATCTTATGTTGCCTAATATAACAATGGGTGTTCCATCAGTTTTTTTATTTGTGTTTTTTTTTCCAATTTGTGACCATTTGACAGTTTTAGCAAAGATCAGCACTGATGAAATGGAAAACCCTGCACAAACCTTGTTATAATTATCTCTTTTCTTCTGTGTTTGCATGTCTAGTGTCTGCATACCATTCGTTAGGGATGCTGTCCCTTTTTCTTAGCACACAACATAACAATAACACTACTTTTCCTTTTCATGAAAGTGTATTTAACTGCAATGCATTTTCAAAATCAGCAGTGTTTGAAAAGTGCCTTTATGAATAATACAAGGTCATGATATATTCTGTTTTAAAATGTCATGTAGTCATTCACATGCTCATGTCCTCAGCTCAGAGCTTATCCTTGTTGTCAAGGAGACAACCTTGTATTTTGAAGTTCTATTACTGTTTTTTGAAGAAAACCCAAGCCAACTCCCAAAAACACACAAAAAGGAGTAGATTTTTTTTTCACCATTATTTCTGTAGCTTTACAGTGTGTTACGTTCTCTGGCATTATGTTTTTTTATTTTCTGACATTAAACTTCGACACTGCCTTGTATGTATTTCAGCATCATCTGTCCCAGACCTGCAGTGTAATGGATGTAAGGCATCGTTCAGGCAAGCGATACTTGCAAAGTATGAGCGTATTTCCCCAGTGTAAACTGGTCATCTTTCTACCACTGCAGAAACACTAGTGGTAGTTTTCAGCTAGCTCCTAGGTGAAAATTATCGTTCCTGTAGAAGGAGAATGCATCAGCCCAGCAGCTTGTTGTAGCTTGGTAGCTGAAGGTGAATACCCCCACCATGGAAGGAACTGCATTGTTTTCTTCATCCACTACTTTGTGCCGAAGTAGGTGTGAAATACTTCCACCATATTTTCTCCCAGCTTTTACTGGGAACAAACAATTTAGGGGCAGTGAGATCTTTACAGACTGCCACAACTGTTTATACAGTGCTCATGTGCGATGTCCTTCATGTTTTCTTGCAGGAAATAATTTCTTTTTCATCTTGCTAATGCTGGTTTTATGTCACTCTGAGTTTGCTTCTGCCTAGAGTGCCCATATTCTTGATTTAACAGCACAGATTTGATCCTGTCCCTGTGAGCGTCAAAAGCCTTGTTCAGTATGTAGCACAACTTATGTCTAAACAAAACTCAGATGATACGTTAGTATTAGCTTTTTTAGCTTTGGAAGTCTTGTCCATACTTCAGCCTTCTGTGAGTAACATCAGAATTTATGTAATTATTGACGAGAACTTGAAATGCTTTTTACATGCATGTGAGAGAAGGAATGTACATGACACATGCTGGGTTTTGACATACGCATGAGTTAGAAACACCATAGTAAAAGTGATGCAACAGGTTAAAGACAGAGACCCTTGCACATTAGTATGAGGAACAAGCAAATTGTCTGGTGATGTTGATGGGTAGGGTTGAGTTGTTGCCTGATCACTAACTGAAGCAAAGGGAGGATATTTAAAGTTTATAAGGCAAAGTGTGACAGTTAAGGAAGTTGTATCATAATGTCCACGAGGGTCTTTGGTATATGATGAAAGCCACATACCATTAGCAAAAGTATAAGAGTAGCTGTACATGCCTCTGCGTATCTGTACTTCTGTGTGCAGTGACACTGATGCGAGGCCTTGCCAGGGTGGGACAGTTTATAGCACAGTAGAACAGCAACATTACAGAGGGCCCTCAAATTTCCAGTGCTTCGGTATCTTCCATAAAGATTGGCAGGATTTATGTGCTTATGGAGAAGAGAGTAAAAGCCTGTTGAAGGTGGATGGGCACACTATTAGATCCCTCAAGGTCTGACCCTAAAGCATTGTTTAGGAACATGCTTCTGCTTTTCCATTCTTGACATTCATGATGCTATGCCATTACTTTGCTCATGCTTTTTCCATGTGGTATTTCCTCTTGTGTTTTTGGGTTTTTTAACATAGTAGATGAAATTTAAAAGATAATGGAGAGAGGAGATATACATTACAGTAAAAAAAAAAGTAGAATAACTTGTCACATCATTTATGAATTGTAATCTTCATTGTGATATATCATCTAGACCACTGGATATGTATGTAAGCATATGTGTGTGTGTGTCTACCTGTATGTGTGCATATGTATACATATATATACACAAAATTATGTGCACATTTATGCATAACAAAATGTTTATTTTAATGATCTTTTTACCTGTACTAAGAACACAGCATATATATATAGAGTAAGTTACGGTATGTTTCCATGAGACTCTTAGCATTCCTTCAGGCCCGTACTGAAGGCACTGTGAGTGACTGTAGAAGTTGCCAGGGTGCTCAAGGCACACAGCACAGTGAACCACAGCACGTGCTTGCTTCGAGGCCCTATCTCACATTTGGGTGGGAGCTTGGCCACCCAGTGTCCTCCTGTGTTAGGGAATGATCTCTGTGTGACAGTAACGCTGAGCCAGTGAGGGCTCCCCTGCTACAGCAAGGCTGCTCCAGGATGGGTATAGCGGAGGACAGTCATCAGCTGCTTATGAAGGATTCTCTTGCAAAGCTTCAACAAAGTGCAAGGCTAACACAGCAAAGGGTTGTAGTGATAGACTGTAGGTAGCACCAAAGGGACAAAGCCTCTGCTAGATCTTTATAGTGAGGGTTAGGGAGATGTCTCAGGCATGCTTTTCTGTATCAGAAAGTCAAGTTTCTGTTCTTTATCTCATACAGGCACAGCCCTAACAGGGCCCTGAATAGGAAACCTGAATAGGTTTGTACCTCAGATGAGTTAGCGTTACAACAGCCCTAGCAGGAAGGCTCAGATAGCATGCTACAGGCTATAAGGAAACAGGAGGAGTTGGAAGAAAAGGGTATTTGTGCCTGCTCATTTATGTAAGTGTCCTACCTGTTCTTTCTACTTTATTTGTTTGTTTGTTCTATTTTGAGGAAATATTTCCCAACATAGGAACATTTTGTTTACTGGAAAATTATGTACAGCTTCACTGGAGAGAGAAAAGCCACAGATGTCATAAAGAAGTCTCTTGAAATTTGATTGATATACCTCTGTCTTCAGCGGGAAAGTGAAGATCTACATTGTCATTTTCTGTTGTGACTATTGTTTGTGGTACATAAGTGCTTTCCAAGTAATTCTAGGGAGTGCAATCTCAAAGGAACTTTGAGTTTTCAGCCATTCTTTCTTGAGGAAGGAGAAGTCACAAAGTCCTGTACAGCTGATATCTTTCAAATCCATGTTTAAAGCCGATCTTGAATTTTCCACTTGATGTTCTCTTCTTCATTGTTCTATGCTTCATAATTCTATAAACATTTGTACTCTCACATGTAATCAGGGAGAGTATCATAAGACCAAAAATCCAGAAGCTGATTATTCTTGTTTTGACCAGCCACCTCGCCTCTGAAACGACTTCCTTCGTCTTTATCTTTCTGCCACTCTCTCAGCTCTGGGTACCAACTGTGTAACGATCTTCTGCATTCAGAAGTGTTCATTCCAGTCGGTAATGGAATTAGTTGATTTATCATGTGAACTCCATACATGGAGTTTAAAATCATGCTTGAAAGAAGCCCTGGAGAGGGTTGTTAGCTTCATTTGCAAAAGGAACTCTTGTTAAGGAGCTTTCCATCCCAAAGAGTGCAAGACATTTCAAGGGAGAGAGGCTGGAATGATGATGATACCTAGGAGTTCAGTCCAGTCTCACTTGGGGTTTTACAGTAATTGCAGAATACGTATGCCTAAAAAAAAGACAGGAGTTGATTTTATGATTTGTTTTGCCCTAGTAGACATATATTACTAAGTTGATACATGAGGAATAAGGTTTATGCATGCTCCACTTTCAGGTAAACTTGGAGGCGATACAGAGGTAAGATAAGAGACTATTCAGGAAGAATGGACAGTAAGCATGATGTTCTGTGTTAAAGAGGTGGGGAGGAAGGGCCATATTGTGCTTCATTTATATTGGGGTAGATCCTGGGCTTCCGCACTGAGTACAGTGGAATTGTTTGGGCAGACATTAGTATGACCAAGACCATGGCTTGCTGTACAACTGTTTCATGGAAGTCATGAATATTGTAAAGATGCCTCTGTTATCAAGATAGCGCATCAAGGTGAGGAAGGGATTTAGACCAAGACTGTACTCATCAGGGGTTTTGTGCCGCTTTTTTTATTGGTGAGAGACTGTGTTCCCTTCTCCCTACCCCTCCCTGCATCCCCTCTGTACTCTCTGCCTCTTTAGGTTGCCATAGCTTTGATGATCACTTGACCTCCAACCAAGAAGGAGGAAAATCCAAGAACGTTGTGAACCTGGGAGCAATCCGCCAAGGCATGAAGCGCTTTCAGTTTCTCCTGAACTGCTGTGAACCAGGCACTATCCCCGATGCCTCCATTTTGGCAGCAGCCCTGGATCTTGTAAGTCATTTGTTGGTGTATTTTTACCTGCTGAGTGAGAGCACATGCATACGTGGTGGTCCATTGTGGTTCACTAATGCTGTTCATGCCACACAGAGAGCAGGTAGAGCATCCCAGCAATGCCAACTGGTGGTGCTGTTACTAGGTGGAGTTTTAGCATCTGTGACTGGATGAGTATGCAGACAAAATGCATTCTTTTTTTTTTTGTTTTATTCTAAGGCTCCCCATAACTAGATCATTGCCAGTGCAAAACTTTTATCATCAGAATTCAAATTTTGTTCACAGCCAGTCTGCTGCTGTTCCTATAGTGTAATAACCTACAGAATAAGGATTAAAGACTGGATAACTACCTGGAGAGGCAAAATAATTCCACTCAAGGCTTCTGACAGAGTTAAAAATACATTAGGCAACACTAAATTACTAGTCACCAGAGCCAGTCAGTGGAATAAAACTTGAAATGTCGGAGTGTGTATGCTTTTAAATGCAGATATTGCTAATTTGCAGATCCAGATCACAGAAGTGACACAATTCAGTCCCTCTTTCCTGACACTGAGTGTCTCTTCTGTATCTCCTTTCTTCTTTTCCTTGCAGCTGCTGGTTTTTTTTAACAGTCCCATTTTTAAAGCAGTAGCCTTCAGCCTGTGGTTCATGGGCCGGTGGGGGTCTGTGAGGTGCTTGTGTGACAAGCACAAAAGAGCGACAAAGACGCTATGAAAAGCCAGAAAATTATTAGTAAGTTCTCTGCACAGTGCTCTTCTGCTTCTTTCCTTAAGTGTTTGGACGTCTGCAAACAGAGAAAGACTGAAAACCATTGGTCTCACAGCATCCACGTCCTCTCTATCCCTTTGTCTTCCCGCTCCTCACCTCCTGCCTCTTTGACTGACATGCCATTTGTGCTCATATAACGTTTTTTTGCTTGCTGCTGGAGATGCCAGTCTCATGGACTCTCCCATTCTGCTAGTGCTGTGCCCTGAGATGTGCTGCCTTGTCTGCTCTGTAGTGGTAGGGGTGATACACTCTGTGCACCATGCCTTTATACGTTCTTCTTCACCTTGCATCCTCAGGCTGCAGGTTCAGGCAAGTCTGCATTAGTATTGCCCCAAAGCTGTTGTTGCTACCAGTTCACATCTAGCTTTACTATTTGGACCGGTCCCTGTCTGTCTTCCAATAGACAGGTGTTTTCTTCATCAGTTCCCCCTCTTTCTGTTGGAGACTGTTGGCCCTCTGGCTGGAAGCAGTGGCACAGGGGTTTGGCAGTTAATGTCCCCCATGCCTGTAGATGTCTTATTTATTTTTTAAATTTGCCACATGATTAAGCCACAGACCCACTTACTCTGTGCCCGTGTATGAAGTCACCTGAAAACTAACGGTCAGAGTGAACCGATTGAAGATGTCTGTTCTGACTTCCAGAGCTGGCTTTTACAAAATAGAGTTTGACTCTCCTTTCCACTGAATGATGCAGAAGGCTTTGGTATCAGAATTTCTAGAAGGTCTGCAGCTAAAGATGAAGAAAGCCTTGTTCTAATTACAGACTTGGGAACACTTTACAAGTACCTGCTCAGCTGGCATCTTGTCTACAAAGTATTGGAGATATATGGAAGCTGAGAAGGCACATACACTGCAGATTTCAAAAGATGACAGGTTGTCATCTCACTGTATTGCTTAATGGCAATGTATGGAAAATTCCCACATGTTACATCAATAGAACACACACAATAGAAAACATTCTGGGTTTTTAACTCCTGTTTTCAGGCTTTTGAAGTAAAATTTCAATCAGGTTTGATGCAAATAAAACGCTTCTTAAGTCATTTTATCCAGCCTAGTTGCTATGGAAACCTTTAAAAATCAAAAGGCAAACAGCTTCAGTTTCAGGTCTTGTAAACTTTTTTAGCATGCTTTTTCATGCAAATTTTTGAAATTCCATTCTTATACCGACTTCAAGATCTTTGATCAGCCTGGATGTTTATACACTTTTGCCACAGTGATTTAAAGGAATTGGAACAATGAAACAAAGGCTGCTTCCTTACGGAGGTAATGATTTATTTTTATATTAAATTGAGTGTTGCCTTAGGTTTAGAAACTACGTAGTTAACATATTTCTCCAGAAGCAGCATCCATCCTTGACTGAACTTCGTAAAACTGCAAACAATTTGTGGCTTTGCAAACATTCAGTGACAATTGATAATATGTTACAGGCAGTTTCATCCCTATGTCATCAGCTTAAATCCAGATTTGGCAATAATAAAATTGATTTTCCTTCCCTTTCCAAGAAACCTTGGAGGTTGAAAGGCAAGTAATATGCTATTTCAGTCTGTGGTCAAGTTTCTGCAGAGAATTCCAATAAACCACTCTCTAGCATTGTATAAAGATGTTACCTAAAGTATCCTAATTAGACCAGTGCAAATGACTCAGGTGGGTACATACAGGCTTTCCTTTGATCAGCTTAGCGGTGTGTGACACCCGTCACCATTTTCCTTCTCCCATAAGATGTGTGAGTTCCTATCCCTGTTGAAATGTCATAAGGACACTGTTTTATGGCAGGGTTGTGTTTGAGAGGACCTACCAAGTATCAGGAGAACAAGTAAAGTTTAAACTGCAAGAATACCTGCCAGTATCCTGACTCCTCATCACCAAGGGGCTTAGGCAGGCTCTGTTGTTCCCATGGGGCTGTTTCTGTAGCAGAAATACTTGTCCGTAGGAGAGCATATGACCTGGAAGGAAATCACAGATTGCTCCAAACAGGTCTCCAGAATAGACGACTGGGAACAGAAATAGAGTTGTGTCGTGGATTCTGCTAGACCATTTTTAGATATAATCAGATTTGAACTAATATTTTTGAGGCAATTCTCCTAGACATTTGTTAGTAATTTACTCACTGCCTGTCTTCACATACCTGCTAAGCTGCTTCTCGTGCCAGACTTAACTTGTGGCTAAACAAAGCAGAGCTATCCAGTCAGCATCTTTTGAGAGTACTTGAATTTACTTTATTTATTCTAAAAGTAGTAGATTGTTGCTGTTTTGCTCTTCTTTTTTTTTTTTTTTCTTGAAGAAACCAGTGGAAATGAATGTTTGCTCCAAGTGCCTCGCAGAGTATAAAAAAGGGCACAAGAGAATTACCACTAGTTGATTAGTCTTATAAAATTCATAGTCCTTGAAAACAAAACTGGAGACCTAAATGCTCTGCAGTATAAAACTCTGCAGAATCAGCTGTACTTGAACAGTAATGTGATGCTCATTCCAAATCCATTCTGTATTTGCTCCGTCCCACCCAGCTCATTGCTTTTGCTGTTATTAGTAAAATCGGGGTATCTACTGAAAAGCTCCAATGGAAGTACTTGAAATTTTGTTAAGAAAATGATGGATTCTTGTTCATGTCAATGTATATAGGCACGGGCAGGCTCGTGAGAGTATTGCTGCTGTGTTAAGCTTTGACAGTGACCATGGTAACTTGTGTTCTTTTCAGCTATGCGTCGCCTGCCTGATTCATTTCTCTCCATTTGTGATGTGTTTCTCTGTGGTGTGAGTCCATCCCTGTCCATTCTGTCACATCTTCATCTTTCTCTTGCTGCTGCTGCAGGTTTCTCTGAGCCTCAGGTAAGCAACCACTGGGAGCTCGTGTTCCGTGATGTTCAGAAAGTCCTCCTTCATGCAGGAGGTTTTTCCAGTGATTTTTAGTTTGGAACTCCTGCTCCAGGACACACCCCTCCTCCCCTTCACCCCCTATCCTACAGATCCTAGTTTAGTTATCATATTTGAGTGCTTCCATGGTATTTACCACACATATCTGTACAAGATTCCTGTATGCTCAGAAATTGTGACTTTGCCCGTGGTGAACTAAAACAAGAGGCTAAGGCTGGAGCCTCATCTTTTTATGTATGTCTCCAGGTCTGGTTAAGGTTTTACTTGGTGAGAGTAAAAGAATAAAATCCTCACCTATTCTGTGTTCTGTGTTGCATGTCAGCAGCAAGCAATCTGCTGCTGTTTTTCCAGGTGCTAGATACTAGTTTTGTTTCTGGTTGTCAACGAATTCAGATTTCTGCCTTCCTCATCAGAACGTTGGGCCAGATCTAACATTCTCCTTATTGAAGAGAATTGATAGAAGATTGCTATTTTCTTACGACATCCGAATGAAATACGAGTAAAAAGCTACAACGGGATGTTGTGTCAGCTAGCGATTAATGTAGGTTTTCTTGTTTGTGTAGACAAAACATAATCTCCCCCCCTACCTTTTTTTTTTGCCAGTCCCCTAAATGGCATGACTTTTTCCAGTCCTGTTGGTAGTAATTTCTGGCTGTAAGTTTAGCTGCAGTAAGGAATTTCTTAAATCAACTCCCAAACTTTTGGAGCATTGGTCCAAGATTTCTTGCTTTCAACTTTTGATTAAGGCACTGTTGGAGGCACCATTTAGTAATGTTCTGCAAATCAACTGCAGACCGTCTTCCGTGGTCTCGAGGCCCGTGCGTTGTTTATGGACCACACATGAGGAACTTCCCCTTATAAGTAGATATTAACATGTTTAAATTTTCTCATAAGAGCTGTAAGCATCTAAATGTGTAGAATACCCAGGTTTGTGCTCTGTGAAATCCTTCTTAAGGAAACTTTCAAAGCCAGCTTGTGAATTGTGAACACTGTTGTATCTTTAGTTTTATAGCCTGCTCGCCACCGGGATTTTTGCTTGCGAAAATATCAGGAAGAGAGGGAGGGAAATTAAATAGAAATGAGGGGAACCATTTGCTTTTAGTCACTTTCCATGTCTGTAAAGATGTCATTTTTGCAGAGCTGTAGACTGCTGGGAAGAAAGCTTCTTCCTGAGTCTAAGCTACCTTTTAGGAAACAAATTACAATGTCTATTTTTTGAACATATTTGAGAGTTTCAGAAGCACTCTTTATTGGTCTAACATGGATCCTGCTGGGCCTGCTGAGTCTACTGAAGTAGACTCAATATAATTTCTCCCATTAAAGAAAAGTGCTCTTCCAAGCTGGGGGAAGGAGGATTTTCCCCTGGTATGTAGTCAAGGCCATCACTTTGAAACTTGTCTGCCTGATGTTAAATTTCAGTACTGAATTACCTGGTACTTGCTGAGGCAATTGAAGTTAGGCAAGTGAAATTTTGTTGACTTATGCCAGTAGTGGATTTCACTCTTCGTATTTGCTTGTTATAAGTGCAAATAGCATTCTTCATAGGTTCAGCAAACCTCCACGCATGCTTCCACCCCCAACATGCGCAAGCAGAATTTAGCATGACAAATGCTGGGGTTCATGTGGCCAAGCTGCCATTTACGCTTTCAATATTTGCAGCCTTACTCGTGAAGGTGAAAAGAAAACTTGACTCATTCTTCCAGTAAAAGTGTCAGACACACGCTTCTGCTTTTTGGCAGCTACATGGCTTCTGCAAGAAAGGATTACAGAGGAGTACTGAAACAAGGGTGTTTATGAGTTTACAACGCGGCTCTTCCTTCCCCTCTAGTGGCTGTAGAGGCATAACTCTTCAGTGTTTATAAGCCTTAGCTCCATTAGCTCAAGAGGTGGCACTCAAGGCAGAGATCCTGGTTTCAGACTCTGATGGAGAGATTTCTCAGTCTGTGTGACTCCATGGCAAACTTGTGAAACAATTGACTAAAGCAAAAAAACCCTCTTATGTTCAGAGAGTTTTTCCAACGTATTTGTATTTAAGGTGATTTTCTGCAAATGTTTCAGGAAGCTCCTGTTGTGGCAAGAGCAGCCCTGTTCCTCGAGTGTGCACGCTTCGTTCACCGCTGTAATCGTGGCAACTGGCCTGAGTGGATGAAAGGCCACCATGTGAACATTACCAAGAAAGGCCTATCCCGTGGGCGTTCTCCTGTTGTGGGCAACAAAAGGAACCAGAAGCTGCAGTGGAACGCAGCTAAGCTCTTCTACCAGTGGGGAGATGTAAGTGTTCATTTCCTTTCTGCTTACATTGAAAAATAGATCAAAATGTAAAGGTAATTGGATCCTATGCAGAATTTCAGTTACAGTAAAATGGGGACTCAAAGCTTCCTTTCTGACTTGCACTTTACTTGCCAGGATCAGCTCTTATCTTAACAGGGGTGGACTTTCTCCATCTCCCCCTGCCATGTTCCCTCTGAGGATTCATTTGGTCCACTCTCCTCTTTCCAGCACTTGTCATACGTGAATGCCTAAGGAAGAGTTTGAGTAGGGGGTGTGATAATCACTTGCTTTTTTCTAGCCTCCAAATATTTTTAGCCGAGGGCTGCTTGAGCTATAAGTGGTGCTGTATATTTAGTAATGGATTTCTCTTTGATGTACTCGTTCAGTCTCTCTTTGCACCCATACAAACTCTTATCACCTATCATTCTTTGGCAAGGAACTCTATGGGGCTACTACATGACATCTAAAGAACTGTCTGTGCTTTGAGCTTGAGTCCTTCAAGTTTTATTTGATCGTGTTCTCTTACAGCACGTGAACTAGGCAATGGCCCTGTCGGTGCCACTTGCAATCTCTTTGGAAGCCCACCAGGGTATACCCGTTGAAGGTCTGATGCTTATTGCAAGTCATTTCACACAACTCAAAACAGTGGGAGAAGTTCCTTTAACCTCTGTGATACCTGTTACATATGTCTCTCTGGAAGTGAGCTTTGTGCTTCTCGCCTCTTCATAAAACCAGAGATTTTTACAGTGAGGATCATGATAAAAAAAAAAAATCATCAGGTAGTTGGTTTGGGGATTTTTGTTGTTGTTGTTGTTTAACTAAATCTGAAAATTTTTTTCATCCTGAAATTTGACTCTTTGCAAATTTTGGTTGAAAAAAGGGGGGAAATAAATTAATAGTTTTAGTAGCAATTAATCTTCTGTCAACCTTTTCTCTACTTTACTGCATTTTGCAGACAATAAAAATAAAGCCAGGACATTCTGTTCTGGCTGGAACATCTTCACAGCCTGCGTGGGGCAGAGTGAGTTGGGCTGAAACTGTCACCTCCTGTGCTTTCCCTTTCTCCCTGTCTGCAGGCAATCGGTGTCCGCCTAAACGAGTTGTGCCATGCTGAGAGCGAGAGCCCTGCCAACCTACTGGGCATCATTTATGATGAGGAGACCAAGAGGCGCCTGAGAAAGGAGGATGAGGAAGAAGACTTTTTAGATGACAGTAAGGAGACTCCCTTTACTACAAGAACCCCCGCTTGTAAGAACCTCTGCTTTAGGAGCACTTAATTTTTCTTCTTTATTCATCCTCTTGCCACCCAGCTGTATTTCCCAGCCCCTCACCTTCACCCCAGCTTCCTCCCCTGTTCTTGCCGAGCCTGGCTGTACAACATGACAGATGGGTAGCAGCACTGAGAGACTTTGAAGGAAAAGGGAGTGAAACCAGGCAGTGAGTTGCAATTCCTGCGTACTGGCAACTTCAGGGTACTAACTTCTTAAGTCTTGCTGTCCTTTAAGTGCCAAAGTGGTTCAGACTCCCATTCTTCACAATTCTGCCAAAATACTTGTGTAACATCAACTGCTTTTCTGTTTCTTAACATTGAAGAATCATCTCCTCACCTCGTGTGAATTGGCACATCTCTAGCAAAGGCTTTTAAATCTTGACTTCAGTATATTTGGCTGATTCTCAGGCAGAAATACAGCATAGTGGTATAAAAAGTGTCATTAGAAACCAGTATAACAAGAAGATGACTCAAACACACACATTTGTACGTGTGTGTACATAAGGGTGGTGATCACTGGGTCTGAAAGTCGAGATGGGCATGCAAATTATAACACAACCTGTGAATCAAAATGAAGTCAAAACACATAACTGGTGTAGGTGAAGGTGGTAACAAACATTATGTCCTCTCCAGACACCATTTGTATGTACGTGTGTGCTGTAATGTACTGGTTCCTGTGTACATGTACTGTTGTTTGCCATTGGATGTAGTGTGCTAGCTAGTGTTTATGTGTCTTCTGGGTTTTTTTTTCCTGTGGTTCTGGGTTTGTTCTTGTCACTGCAATAAGGCCAACTTTGGAGTAGAGAGGCGTAGGTGGGAGCAGTGAAATGGCGTTTGTGAGAAGTGGTGTCCGAAGAAGGTATTTGCTCTAAGCCAGACCTTCACGTGTGCCGCTCTGAGTTGTGCCAGTGCAAGCAGCTACATGGATGTGGGTGGCTGTTCTGGATATTTTATTGGCTCTTTAAGGGATATACCCAACGTAAGAGACTGCACACAAATTTTTCCCTCTCCTGCACCATGAATGAGTTTTGAAAGGTGAAGAAAACCTCCATTCCCACGACCAAGTGACAGAATAGGTTTTCTTGTTCCTGTTCAGCCACTGATAAGGCACTCATAAGAGGATGCAGAGCTGCTTTAAAAGGCTAGTCAAAGACAAGCAAACAGAGAGAACAGGTTGTGATCGAGAAAGCTGTGTAAGTATGGCTTACGTACGGCTTACTTACGGCTTAAAGCTCAAGTACCCTCCTGAAAGACAGGGTCTGAAAATAGCCAATTTGCATTCTTGCTGAAGGCAGAGATTTTTAAAAGGCTGCCCTGCATGCTGTGGGGAGTAGACTGAGGAGTGCATAATATGCAGCTGGATATTCTGTTACACTCTATGTCTCATCTGTATCTGATAGTTCAGGTTATTTTGAGTCCCTACAAAGTCCGTAATTCGTTACTGGTAGTGTGTACAGAGGAATTAGCAAGCATCGCAGAATTAATCTGGTTTTATCTGATCCCTGCAGTGTTGTCTCACTTGTTATGGTTGAATTGTTTCTTTACAAAAAATAATTAGACCAAAAATACAAATCTCTCTGAAATGTATGTAGATGGTAATATCAGACATTATTCTAAAATGGATATGGTTAGTTGTTGTCACAACTAATTTTTAATTTACTTTTTTTTGCTGTCTATTATCCTAAATAGTATTTTTCAAATTAATCAAGCACTGAAAAATTCCTTATACTTTTCAAGCTTTGAATGGCACATACAAACTGTATGGCTTTTGAAGCTGATTGTTCAGATTTAGTAGAGACAAAACTTCAAGTTTTTCAATAATCCCTCTTCTCTTTCCCCCTTTGTTTTAGGTTAAGCATTTGAATGTCTAATTTGATTAAGCAGTTTGAATTTTTTTCTTGATTATCTCTAAATAGCACTTGGATTCTTTACAAATAAAGAAGCCTGATTTCAAAGGAGTCTGTCTCTTCCAGTTATCAGGGTAGTAATTAATAACAGGCACAGTACCTCTTTGCCGGCTAGTTGTAACTCCATGAATTTTGGTAATTTTTTTCGGTATTTCAAAGTGACTCTTTTCTAGAACTGCCAAAGATTTGGCTGAATGCAAAACTGTAATGGAGAAGAAGGGTATCTACTTCTTAACCTTTATTAATTCCAAATGAGGTTTATACAAAATGCTATAAGATCATATTAGTTTAGTAGGTACTTCACCATAATGCACTATACTGTATACTATTGTGCACTGTAGTGTTACTTCTGTAATAGTAAAATATGGTATAATATAATACAATATGTGTTACACTATAGTGAGTTAGTGCTGCTGCATGTGCTGATAAACACTGACTGGTATTTGTTTAACTGTGTTCCTTTTAGCATAGGAACAATAGCATAGATAGAAGTCTGGGTTTTCCTCTTTTGTAGTGCAGCTTGCCTTGTGCACCATATGTCAAAATGTCCATCACTGCTTGGTTCCAAATTTCGTATAATCTTGCTCACCATAGAAATATTTTTTCCTAGGCACTGTGAATCCTACCAAATGTTGTTGTCCTTTTGCACTGAAAATGGCAGCCTGTCAGCTTCTCCTGGAGATAACCACTTTCCTTCGAGAGACCTTTCCCTACATGCCCAGGCCACGTACTGAGCCTCTTGCGGTAAGTGGCCAACAGGCCTGGGAAAGGGAGCCATGCCCGCAGAAGTCGTTGGGCTCTGGGGCTGTCTGAGGAGAGGCAGGGTGTGGGGTAAGAGCTCGAGGGGCTCTCTGATGCTGGGAGAAAGGAGCTGTGGTCTGGTGAATAGAAGATGCACAGGGCACATCACATGGGGGGATTAAGAAGACGAGCCTGTGGAAGCACGACATGTACTGCAAGTTCCAGAAAGTTTTGAAATAGAGAAGAAGGCATCAGATGAGTTAGAGAAACTGAGTGTGGGGGGCCTGAGAGGCGTGGGAGATGGACCGCATGAGGTGACAGCTCAGGTGCTGATTAGGAGGGCCAGTTGACAGAGAACTGGAGTAAGGAGAAAGTCAAGAGGACGGTTTTCAGAGAATTTGCTGGAGCTTAAAAAATACAGATTTTTTGGCTTGAGTTAGACAACAGAATTGAAGGGACTCGGGTAAGAAAGAAAAGAAACGGAGACAAAGAAGCAAGGAAAGAAATAAACCTCCATGAGTCTGAGAGCAGAGGCAAATCCTGGCCTGAATAGCAACCTAAATGACTGATTATGTGATGGCTAATTTTGTGAATAGCAAAACCCATGAAACCTGATTTCTAGTGTTTCATTCTTGTATGGATTCTCTTATGTCTAATAATGCGGTTTAACATTGCCTTTAGCCTGTCTCACAAATACAAAGGCACTCAGTTATTTTGTGTCAAATTGGGTTGAAGGTGACCATCAGCTTCAGAGGTGGTTAACATGCAATAAGATGAGAACTGAATGGCAGCCGCGCAGTTTCATCTTTTAAGCCTAATTTGTTTAGGAAATCAGGGTAAAAATTACAAAGAAAGAATGAGAAGTTTCCAAGTGAACATGAAGGATTTAGCCCTATTATTATATTTTTGTTAATGGTGGACTGAGAACAAATTTTGCTGATGACAATTACGCCTGACAGGCTGATTTGGCTGGGCGGTATTGAAATTAGGTTCTGAAATGTGTTTCAAAGGCTGTAGATGACCTATGATGAAGTGACTCAGCCCCAGGTATGCAAGAAGGGCAATTTTAAAAACAGGGATAAATTCATTTGGAGTCTTCCTAAACACTTTGCTGATATTTTTACCATGCAATAAATGACTTCATCCAGAAGCAGGATAATACCAGAGTTTAGAATTCATCTCAGTAAAGTAGTTAGGCTTGGAACTGAGAATGTTGGGTAATGAAGGTCACAGAAATTTGTGGGTTTGTGCCAGGTAGAAATGCAACCGATTAATAGATTTTCAGACTTGTATATGGAAGAGAAGGAGGAGGAATTATTCTGTGATGTGTAGGCAGAAGAAACCTTTAGGTCATGTTATGCAAGAGCCTATTAGAGAAAATGGCCATAGAGTATTTCTTTTAACTTTGTTTCTGGCGGGGGGAGAAGAGCCAACAGCACTCCGGATTAAAATATTAGGTTTTGTATTTGTGGAGTGATGCTTCCTTTCCAAGATGTCATGGTTTAACCCCAGCTAGCAGCTAGGACTATGCAGGCGTTCACTCACTCCACTCCCTCCCAGTAGGACAGGGAGAAGAGGGAGAAAAAGTAAAATGAAAAAACCATCGTGGGTTGAGATAAAGTCAGTTTAATAGAACAGTAATGGAAGAGAAAATAGCAATAATTATAATAATGATAAAAAAATATACAAAAAAGGTGATGCTATACAATTGCTCACCACCCGATGATTGATTGCCCAGCCCATCCCGAGCAGCAATCGTGTATTCCTGCCCCTCAGCCAACCCCCATTTATATACTGAGCATGACATCTACAGTATGGAATATTCCTTTGGCCAGATTATCCTGTCTTTGCTCCCTCTCAGTTTCTATGGGAAGCTGAAAAAGCCCTTGAGTTAATATAAGCATTACTTAGCAACAGCTAAACCAGGATATGTTATCAACATTGTTCTCATACTAAATCCAAAACACAGCAACTACTAGGAAGAAAAATAAGTCTGTCCCAGCTGAAACCAGGACACAAGAGAATCAGGTACATAATGCTATGGTCCATAATGCTGAAATTCCAGTAGTGCAAATGTCACTTCCATTGGTCTTTGCAGGCACCATATTTTGCAGGTTCCATAGACATGAGCACAGACTTTGACACACAGCTTTGAAGAACTGAAGCATTTGCATCTAAACTAGTTGTGGTGAACCCACAGTCCATGCAGACTTACCATGCTGAGCGCATGAGCACCCTTACTTGTGTTTAGGTGAGGTAGGCAGTCCTGAGTGAAGTTTCAGTCGAAGCCTTCTCCTGGAGCTGGTGGAGTAGATCCAAGCTGAGTTTGCAAATGGCTGGGAGTGATGAAGACATTCTCTTGAAGCCTTCTGCTACCACCGTAGAGCCAGAGAACTGGGACTTGTCATTTGCTGTGGTGGAAAGTCATTCATTTTAGCTTAGCAGTTGCTGAAGACAGATAGAGCCAGACTAACTGTGTGTGCTGAGAGGACGGATTTCGTTCTGTCAGTTTATTTGTGGGGACAGTAATTTCCACTGTAAGCATGTTGACAAACGGCTGGGAGAAGTAATTTATTTAAACACTGCAGGGAGGGGAACACTGACCATGCCTTAGGAATATACCTGTACTGCTGTCGTGGCTCATCTTATGGCATGCTAATTTATGAAGCTGAGCTAATTCAGACAGATTTGATCACAGATTTTTATCCTGCTTTAGCCTTTGTTTCATATCCCAGACTGTGTTAGATATGTTTTAAACTATTTACAGGGAAGTTTTCAATGCTAGCGATACTAGAGATCTTACCTTAGGCATTGACCTTTCTGTAGCCCATGTTTTGTTATTGGGCAAAGTAAAAATATTTCCCTTGTGGCAATCAACTGTTAGCTTTTCTGGCAGTCATTTATGATAATTTTCCCTGGAGATGCAAAGCTGGCTGCAAATGGTTTTGGGCCTTTGACTGTGCTAGATAGTCAGTTTACCCATTTCAGCACAGCTTAGTCTAGAACATGTGTTTGCGAAACCCTTTTTTTCAAACCATCTCTTAGAGTAGCAGACCTTGTCACTACCCGAGTAGCTCCCAGCAACTTCTATAGGTGTTTTGTATGCAAGCTCCTGTATGAGACCTCTTGAGCCTGCAGAATTTTATCCCTAATAACTATTTGGATAATTTTCAGTGATATTATTGTTCACATTCATCAGCCGTTTACCCATGGAGGAACTTCGTATCATCTTGGATTTCAGCTAGTTACATTTTGGGTGGGGAGATCTCAAACCTGATGATGTCCTCAGTCAAAAGGAACAAATGATGTTCTTGAAGAGACCAGCACTTTTAACTGTGTCTGACAGTGTGAAAGTTCACAGTCTTTCTTTCACTTTTTCTAGCTGTGGTTAGAGAAAGTGGATGATAATCCATAGCTTGTGGAATTTTAGGACTTTTGGTGTTTTGGCCCAAATTGGTAGTAAGTGGCTCAAATGGTACCATTTCTGCTAACAGGAGAAGATGATGGTGCAAACTAGCTTCTCTCTGGAGCAATGCTGTTTGTTTTCCGTAATTTAAGTGCGACCAACGTTTTTATTGTTCCCTTTTTTCCACTGTGTCCTTTCAGCCTGGTCTGCATGGAGAAAGCTTGCTCTGGGCCATGCCGGCACACTCAGATAGCTTTCTCTCGCCTTTTCTGCCTCTGATGAGTACAGTGGCAATGCATTCCCTGATCAGTCACAGGGAGCCTTGTTGAGTACAGAGCTAACCAGCTCCTTGGGCAACAGCCACCTTTTATTGCCACCTATCCATTAGGGACCACGTAGTGTGGCTGCAGGCAGGGTGCCAATTCACTGCAGGCAGGGCAGCCTTAACCAGAAATGCATGTGAAGACCACTTAACTCTTTCATCCTGACGGTGTTCACTGTGGCTCAGCATGCCGCAAGCCCAAAGCCTAGTTGCATTAGGAAGTGTCAGAGTAGATGGAGAATTGTGTGACAGAAATAAATTTCCGTCTGAAGCAGTTCTTCCTGAACGTTCTCTGGTTGCGGTGGAAAGCGCGGGGGCTCATCCTGCTGGCGTGTCTACATTCTGCTGCAGGACCTGGAGAGCTGCAGGCTGCGTCTGGACCCTGAGATGGACCGGCACAGGTATGAAAGAAAGATCAGCTTTGCTGGGGTTTTGGATGAAAACGAAGATTCAAAGGATTCCCTGCACAGCAGCAGCCACACCCTCAAATCTGAGGCTGGCTTCGAGGAGAAAAAAGGTTTGTTAGACAATAAGGCTTTTGTATTCTCAGGGCTTGTGAAGTGGTGCTTGATTTTATGTTTTCATTTGCATAGACTGTGTTAAAAAGCGGGCGGCCATGGAGTCACGTGGCTTTGAATCATTTCTGAGACGCTTCTGGCCTTCAGGGTTCAATATAAAAAAATGTGAGAAGCAAAGATGTTAAATTTTATAAAACACTGCTATGACTGAAACCGCCTGAGAGCATTGCAAGATTTCTAAAAAGGAGGATAGCTTGTTTGAAACTCTCAGTGGGATGCTGAGAGAAGTATCACTATTTGATTCACTTTAAAAATAAAGATCAAAAGTGTTCTTGTTTGGTTTTTATTCTGATTACAAGTTTTCATTTTGGGAAAACCACAGATAGAAGGGAAGATTGGGAACTTTCTGGGAAGATCTGTACTGGTTTGGAAGTCATGGCATCTCACAGAATTAGGGGTTGATCACTTGGATCTCTTGAATTCTTTGCTACCACATGAAAAACACACACCTATGTGGCTTTCGATGGCTAGCAGATTAATGTTACCACATACTGTATACTGTACAAGCAAACCTCAAGCTCACTGTGTTTGCTGAGAACAGCAGATTGTTTCCATTTTGAGCCATCTCATGCAAAACTCACACACTATCTGATGGTACAAGTGTTGCAATACAATATACAGTCATCGTGCGTATTTGCAATTAAAGGCTAAATTGCCAGACAGTTACCTGTAAATGACTCTCCCTCTAACAAGTTTTCTAGAACTGTTTAAATTCTGTCTAATAATAGCCATATAAAGGTGCAGATGTTTGAATGATAATTTTGATGATTGTTTGAAAAGGATAAATGTTTGATCATTTTTTGGAAAAGAATGGAGTCCGTGGCTGGTTGTCCTCTAGGAACTGTAATGTGTATTAATGCTTCAGAGGAGCTTTTATTGACTTCAGCAGGCTTTGGATAAATTTTGTCTTGTCTTCAGCTGTGACCCTGCCACAATTACAGGAGAAAATATTAGAACTGCTTCCAAGACTTACGTGGTGTAAAACTGACTCCAAAATTGTGTTGAGGGGACAGTTACCCCTGTGAAGACAAGTATTTATCCACCTAAGAAAGGTGAGATGGATAAATTAATGCTCAAGCTCATTTTTTGTACCCTTGGCATATTGGCAGCCCAGAGAAGCACAAATAGTCTAAGATAGTAGTGTCTGATAGTCTAAGATCAGTGGGATAAAATGTCTCTATTTAGATGAGGAAAAGCTTGATTTTAGGGTTTGGCTTTTTCAGAAGATAGTTATGAGAATTACTTGAGACCACTTTTCAGCCTCTCAGGCAGCAGTCCCGCCCCCCAGGATGTTACCTGTGTGGGAAAACACCTACAAACACACAGTCCTGCTGGAAAATGCTGGTGGACACTTTCTAACTATCCTGTTTTTCTTGGGGACAATACAGAGCTAACCAGCTCTTCATGTGTTACTGTGCTACAGACATAATGCAGAACTGAGTTATTTTTGCAAAGGCAGTATTAACTTTCTGCATCTTTACCTCTGTTAAACTACATTTTCGCTGCAGTTTCATTTGGGTTTTTTCCCCATTCTCCCTTTTCCCTAAGCTGCCATGTAATATTCCTTTACTAAAGCTGCCTCTTTACTACATTTTAGAGATGGGAAAAGTGACTATGGTAGGAAGGCTGAATCCTAATATACTAATACACACGAGCAAGAATGTATTTGCAGTATTTTGGAAGCTAAATAAATGCAAGATAATGTTATATTTTCAAACCACCGTAATTATGTTCTTTTCTCTGGCCACAGCACATTCTTCTGGGGATCCACCTGGGCCAGGCATAACAGATGCAGAGGCATCTTTCGTAATCTACACCTTTCTAGATAAGAAAATGTTGTTGTGTGAATGTAACTAAATTTTGCTCGCCTGCAGTGACAGGTTTCTTTATCTCAACATCTTTGATGAGTACTAATCTGTTTCATTTCATTTTTTTCCGGAGTGTTAAAAACTTTGCTCTCGTTGCTCACCCCAGGTGTGGTTTAACAGCTATCCAAAAGCTACAAGTTTACTGTGTAGAATCTGCTCCAGGTAGGTCTGAAATACAGACACTAAAGCTAGGTAGGTGCAGGCTCTCAGAGGATCATATGTATTATTTGGGTGCTAAAATGGGATTGTGCAGACTTCATGAAATGCAGTTACAGGCACTTAAATGGTTTGGCATTTGGGGGAACTGAGCAACTGTGCTGAGGCCAACCTGAACAGAATTCAAGAAGTAGAGATTGCTAAGGCACTCAGCATGGCCACTTGGAGGGAGATTCTCTGGTCACCCAACAGTGATTTGCCCAGCCAATTCATGAGAACTGAGGACTAGCTCTCAAAAACTATCCAGCTGTCTTCGGACAGGATGTTAGCCGCTGGAAATGGGAGTGGGAATTGGGTTCTGGAGGAATTAGGGGCATTCTCAGGAGTAAAGGTGTATTTGATTTTTCCTGAAGCCAAAATACAGTTCTCTTAAAATATTTTGCTTACCCATGGCATCCAAAAAGCTGTATCCTGTTCATTCTCAACAACACACCGAAAGGTGACCGATCACACACGGCCTTGCCTGATTAGATCCGCAGTAAAATGACTGAGTGTTGCAACATTTGGACTGACATACTGCCATGTACTGCCTTTGAACTAAGAGGAGAATGAAAGTGCAAACCGTTGGTGCTTTGAACATTGAACCATTTCATATCTGTGCTCATCAAAAATGCAGAGTGTCGATGGATGTTGTTAATGCCTGAAAGCTGCTGATTTGTCTGAAGGAGAGGATCTACGTGCTCCTGTTTCCTCTAAAGCATTCTAATGATGAAGAGTAACATGCAGAGACACGGATTTATGCAAATCTTACTTCAAAGAAGTCTTGCGTGCTAACCTCATGAAGCAAACTGCCCTTCTGCAGTCACGCGTGCTGTATGAACAAATAATTGATCCTACTGCAGAGTTCAATGAGGTTTACAGAACCCAGGCCCGCAGGAAAATAGGTTTGTCCATGGTGCCTTGTTCATGCTTGGGATTCAGCCATCTGTCCCTAGCAAGAGGTCATTCTGCACTAATGTAAACCCCAGGGGCTGGCAAAGAAAACTGCAGTTTACTTCCACTGGGCAGATCCTGTTTCCTGGCAGGAACTGAATCAAATTGGTGTGAATCGTAGGTTTTCCTTGTCCACGTTTTGGGTTTCTGTTAGAGCAGCTGACTCTGCTTGCTGGTGGTTGAACGAGGGCTAATTCCAAATACGGACAAGGCCGGAGGTGATGTACCAGGTCTCCAGAAAACGAGGTGCTGAACGCATTTCCGTAAAGCATCTTTACTGCCTGATTGACAGAGCTGCATTGGCGGTGGCTTTGGAGGGAGCCTCTGGCCCCACGTTCCTTGGTAGAAGAAAAGACACTGCCATACAGACTGGCAGCAAAGGGTCGGGAGGGAGGGGAGGGCCAGGATATTTTTCTTTTTAAAATGGGGAAAAATTAAGGGGAAAAAAGTCCTCTTTTATTCTTTTAATACAGTTCCCAGCAGGAAGATCAGGATAGGAGGCTCCCGCTTGCTCCAGATTAAAGGAACCCGCAGTTTCCGGGTGAAGAAGGGGGGTTCCCTTTCCAGCATTCGCCGGGCCGGCAGCCTAAAGAGCACCAAGTTATCACGGCAGGACTCAGAGTCTGAGAATGAGGAGCTGCAGCTGTCCCACAGCAGGGACACTGTCACTGATATAGGTAACTTAGACGAGTGGGTGGAAAGGGAGGGGACCGTAGGCAGGCCCTAAACTCTTGATGTGATTGCAGCAGAGCTAGAAATGACAACAGACCCCCCACACACCCCAGCAGGCTAGGAGAAAACTAGAATCCTCTTCGGGCACTGCCTGAACTAGGGCCTGGGAGGAAGATGGTTCAGATGCTGGGTGCAGTGTCGGCTCCATGCACAGGTCAGCAATTCAGAGCTCCGTGTTAGAGCATGAACTCTTGGAATGCTGGTGCCTGCCAGCCAAACGCATGCTGTCTTTAGGGGAGCGCACAACATGTGTATATGCACATACACACACCCCTAAATCATATGATATAATGAATACATGAGGTCATATCATATTTTATTGTCTATATTAACAGAGAGGATATATATAAGTACAGACACGCACTTCATATTCTATGTAGCATATGATATCGTAAGGATGTCATATGACATGTAATATATATATTCCTATATGTAGAACATAATGCGTACGTGCTAAATACTAGACTTCTACATATTGGCTTATACATATATTTTTACAGTTTACAAATGCCTTCCTTAGTCTTTGAAAGATGGATCCCCATATATTTATCTTATGGAAACCAAATGTGCACCCTGCCACACGAAATTTCCATCACAGTTGAACTAAAGGAGCTTCCTCTGATAGGGGTGTTAACCACAGACTACAGTTTGGATACATTTAGAGCTGAAACAACTCCCAAGCTTAATGGTCATTTTTATGTTGCCCAAAAGATATTTCAGTAGGTGAACACGAAGAGTGGGATTGCCTGTTCTGTGAACTTTGGCAAGTCACAGTTCACTTAAAGAGGAGAAAGAAAGGGTTAACCAGAGTTCATCCCCAGCCATCTCTTACCAGCATCAGTGTTAGTGTTACAGGAGGCCCATAGGTTATGAAATGGCCAGAGGAAACACAGGGATCAGTGAAGTTCCCAGAGAAACCTCTCCCTTGCCTGAATTCTTGAGAACTAGTGTGCTAGAATCAGGATTTTTTTCCCCTTTCATCCCCATGACATGAGCAGTTTCCGTGGGCAATCAGCAGTGACTTTGCCCATTGGCATTTCCAGTTGGATGCCACTTCTGGTTGGATTTTTGTTGATGTTTTTAACCACAGAGCCCAGTCAATGCAGATCACTAAACCAACCATTTGCAGCATCTGAATGGTGCAAAGAATTTGTTTCTGCTATTTTTCATTTATCTTCTCCCCTTCCATTAACAAAAAAGTGGGGAGGGAGCAGTGTTTGCTACTGACAAGATGGCCTGTGAGCTGAATATAAATGGTTCTTGTAATTGTCAAGCCAGCATGACGTAAGGATTGGGGAGGGGTGTCCAAACGCAGTCTTTCCAGTGTGGCATATTCTGTGTACTCTGGTCTGTTCCCACAAGGCTGGCCTGGCTTGCAAGTGCTGTCCCTAGTCTTTAAGCACATAGGGAGCATTAAAAACAACCACCTTTTGGGTATTTTTCTTTTGAAGAAGGGAGCCCTTGGAGTGCGAGCGAACCTAGCATCGAGCCCGAGGTGCTGAGCAACACAGGCATGGAGGAGAACTATCACCGGAACATGTCATGGCTGCATGTAAGTATGAGTTGCCGGCAGTGGTCTCAAGGATGGCATTTTCAGTAAAAGGAAAACCTTTGTGCTGGCAATAACCAGATCACAGTCAGCACTTTCTCCATGAAGCATTAAGAATCTCAAGTGTAAGTAAGCTGCAACCTTTGGAAATTGCCTATTTGCCATTTCTAAAATGGAGTAAAACCAGAAAGCTTTTGTTTTACTCCCTCTGTTACAGTATGGTTAGAGTTGGAAGGGAGCTAAGGATGACGTAGTTCCAGACCCCTGCCCTGGGCAGGGACACCTCCCACCAGCCCAGGCTGCTCCAAGCCCCGTCCAACCTGGCCTTGAACCCCTCCAGGGATGGGGCAGCCACAGCTTCTCTGGGAAACCTGGGACAGGGGCTCACCACCCTGTCCATTTCATATATTTATTTTGTAAGGGAAAAGGGACCTTTTCTCTCTAGATGTGCAGGGACAGCCATGCTACCTCAGCTGAAAAATCTGTTAGGTCAGTACCTTATCTCCAGAATGGCTAGTAATGGGTAGTTCAGGAAAAGTAACAGAATGGGCTACAGTAGGAGCTGGGCTCACAGCTTCTGGGAAATGGCATTTCAGAAGCTGCTTGAGCTGGCAGTTCTGTTGTGAACACTATGTTTGCTAACTACCAGAAGACTTTTCCTCAGGGAGTTTTTTCAACCCCTTTTGGAGCCAATTTATGTATATTTGTCTCTATTAACTCTACGAAAATGAGCTTAATCACGCACTTTGTGGGGCTAAAAAATACTTTTGGAACATCTTCTTTCATTCCACTGGATGCATTCTGTCACGTCTAACCCAACAGGGCCCTCTGTAGTTTCAACTCTATCCAACAGACGGGGAGTACAACAGTGCAAATGTGGTTTGGCTGTGCAGGGCCTAAGGCATCCCTTTTGGTGATCTCTGCACCCGTGATTTAGACGTGCCAAAAGTCAGTTGGTCAAGTCTACACCGTTCACTCCAGTGGTATCCAAGGACTGCACACCTCTGCCTCTGTGGCCTCATGACACCCTGTGATGGTGCAGTATGGTCAGTGTGCCCCTGTGCACAGGCTTTCCAGAAAAGTTGGATTGACTCCCTGTGCACAGGTTGATCGTATCCTGCACGTATGTATGATGCATTTGACTTCTGAGTTGCCTTTGGGAAAGACAAGCTGCCAATAAGGAAGTGATATCCCCCTCTTTCTCCCAGGTGTTTACCATAGTCTGCTCTCCACTGCCCCATTCCGATGGGATGTGGGCAAGAACAAGGTTAATCTAATACTGCGATGTCAGAAGCAGTTCTTGATTTGAAAAGCAGTCTTTTTTTGGAAGAGGGTGGCAGGGCAGGGAACCTGAATGTCGTGTCTTCCAAGCTAGTACCTCAATCCTTGGACTACCCTGCTTCTCTGTCAGGTTTGGAAATTCCAGTGTACCAAACTGAGTATTTTAGACATGAGAGTGTGTACTAGGCAATTAATTGCTAGAGGATAAAGGCATCTCCCTAGCTAGCATCTTAGGATAAATCATGGTGCCTTTGCTCAGTGTGGGAGGATGCATGGACTCATAAACACAAGGCATAAACTGAAGGGAGCTTGAGATGTTTGTCTCACTTTACATGTGATTAGCCTGCATAGGAGAAAGGAAGATTTGAAAAATCACCTGTTCCAGTTAATGCCACGCAAGTATCAATATTGCATGAGAACTTTCTCTTTGTTGGGAAGAAGGTGTGGGTGGATGGTCACTAAAACTACAGGCAAAACAAAAACCTGCTTTACTTAATGGTCATGAGAAAACCACTCAAAAGGATCACTGCTTCTAATTCTATGCATGCACCAGCATTTCCTTTACCTGTCCTTTATGGCAGCCTGGAGCATGGTGTCCTCAGTCTGTCAGTGTTCTGTAACTGCAAGTTATATCGGTGGACCAGAGGCTGCGTAGAGGCCATAAAACGCTGATCAGATTTATACCATTTGTACACTGATACAATGCTAGTGGCTTGAGTTATTCCTGATTGACCCCAAAATAACATGAGGCCAGAACAGGCAGGCAAAGACAAGAATCCCACATAAGCAGCACAGATTTGTTTTAAACTAAGATCCTGACTTTTTGTAAGCCTAAATATTCGAGGGTTGAGAGTGATATGGCTGCCTTACTTGAGAAAGCCAGCAGACTGCAGCTGCACGGACAATAAATGGATGGAAAAGGTAGGAGAGACTCTTTCTGGTAGTTCTGGGCGTTTCTGCACGAGGCTGTGGCATGAAGAGAAGGATTCATAAAAGCCAGTTCTGACCTAAGGTGTGAATGACTTGGGGATGCCTCTGCGTTATGCTCAGAATGCTACTAAGTGGCTGGGTTTGTGTGTAAGACCAAAGAGCTGCTGGGGTGAGCTCTGCTCCTCCAGGAAGAAACCCTCTGGTTTACAACAGAGAGCAGTCATTGAAGTGTAGACTTAACCAAGGCTGTCTTTAATTAATTAGTTTAGGAACTAATAGCAGTGCTGCTGCAGTAAAGCAGGGCTCAGAATTGCTAAATGCCCAAATATTTACTGTGTTTCTTAGATGGGTTTTACAGCTCCTTGCTGCCATATGGCAGCACCACTAGAAATAGTAGCTGAGCCAGCTAACGTAACGCTAGGCTGGATGGCCTGCCCGAGCACCACCCGGCCAACATATGCACAACAACTGGCACCGCTTATCCCTACTCGAGGGCATGCTGAGACATTTCCTTCCCCATTCCTTGAAGGAAGCTAACCCCCGAACCTGCTGTGTTTGCAGCTTTGATGATGATTGAGTTGCTGACAATTTCCAGTCTAAGCCCTTGTCTCAGTGTGGCGATACAACAGCTTTCCTGCAAACTGAGAGAATACCGGTTTTCCTCAGCCTTAATCTTGCCACCAGCCAGACATATGCATCTACAGCAACTCCGTCTCTTTGTCTGCTTTGCTAACTCTAATGGTTCTTTAGCCATGCCTAGTTTGTAAATCACTTGCCAATATGGAGCTCCGCACAGACACGCATCTGTTTTCAAAAATCTGTGTTCAGCTTCATGCCTCCCCACTTAAGCTGTGGAAAAGTTAGCTTGACCATCCCCATCACTGACTGCCCTGTGCAGTTCTCTGTAACTCTCTTTTCTATAGGTGACTATGCTCTTTACTTTCTTTTCAAGGTTATGATCCTGCTATGCAACCAGCAAAGTTTCATATGTACCCACATCGACTACTGTCACCCACACTGCTACCTCCATCACAGCCGCTCCTGTGCTCGCCTGGTCCGGGCCATCAAACTCCTGTATGGAGACACAGTGGACTCTCTGCGAGAAAACAGCACATTCAACAGCGTGGTGAGAGGCAAAAAGCAAAAGGAAGTGAGTAGATGCAAAAAGCAGAATAATTTGGTTTCTCCACGTAGGTCATAATTACCTTCAAGGACTGCATAATGCACTCAAACAGTTCTTTCCTCACAAATTGAACACAGCCCTTTCTAAACACATCTCTGCTGAAAAAAAACCCCAACCTATTAAGTCATTTAGTGTTATGGAAAGAACATAATCTGTATTGACTGGGAAGAATCTTAGTTGCTGATAAGGTCATTTAAAAGCTTATAACCTCACTTTAATTTTAATGTTCTTTTATGGCCTCTACTTATCAGCGCCTGTAGTCCAGTCTCTTTTTTCTTGTTTCTTCTCATCTGTTAATAAGAATCACTCCTGAAATCCTTGTAAAATCTTGCATAATTTCTTTCTTTTAGGTCAGAGCTCTCAGAGCTGTTCCAAGAATTGTATACGTCAGTCTTTAATGTTACAGTAGTGACACACTTTTAATGACCAATTCAGCAGGATATTCAAACAAGATTGTGCCTTTTTAGCTAAATAAGTGGTGCATTTAACTTCAGTGGAAATACATTTCTGCTTTCAGTGAAGTGCCCACCCAGGTACCAACTGAATCGTGGCAACAGGTAGTTAATAGTTTGGTAGACAGACTGCAGTTATTCTGGATGCTGGTAATGGCGGAGTCATTCAGCTGCTTTGCAGTAACATTGAAAACAAAAGTGTTCATGAAACTCTCATCAAGATTTCAGTTGGGTAAAGAGGCTATCATCCTTGTGAGTGGAAAATGAAGGAGTAGGAGAGAAGTTCGTAATGTTTCTTCATCAACCAGCAGATTGTTTGTTTCCTGGCAAGTTAGAAAATTGAAGGGTATTTGTATGGCACAAAGCACAGAATGGATGAGACAACAGATAATGATTCTGCTTTCCTGGAAACAGTAACCCCCATATATTTCCTCTGACACAGAAAAGTGCTGTATCAGTGATTTAGGAAGAGAGGCAGCCATTTCCTCTACAGAAGGCAGGCTGGAGATGAGCAGCTGGCAGTGCTCATGAAAGGCAGCGAAAGAACACTGCATTACTGTGTGGTGTTTCATCGCCAGCCTTGAATGGCAAGGCAAAGTGATGCACATTTCATCATCCATCAAACCATCGAAGCCTTTAGGCAACAGAAAGGAAAAAAGAGGTTGGGGGAAAATAAGATTTCCTATAAACACATGCACTGTGTTTGTACAGACCTCACTGCAGGACAACAATTGGTAACTTTTGAATTTTGTGTAACAGGAGACTTGTCATCCCAGTTCCTCATGCTCTGGTATTCTTCAAGTGCTGTCATTCTCTGACTGCATGGGCACCGTTTCCATGTTTCCCTGGGTTCCAGAGGAACCTCTCTTTTCCTGTCACAGCTTGCAGGACGGAAGGCCGTGGGTAGCTGCAGTATGCAGACCTGGCTGGGACTTGTGAGCTCTCTGATAAACAAGGACCCCTGTGTTAATCAGCAGGCCACTAGCTTAAAGAGCCTGTGGCTAGCTAGCATTCTGGGGAGAGTTCCTGGCACTGTAAATAATGAACATGAAAAGGACTTGTCATTATCACTGTCATTGGCTATCTGCTAGGGACAGCTCTCAGGCAGGCATGAGCCCGAGTTCTGACGTGTTGTCACTTACGCTTTCTGAAGAAAAAGAGAAGATGTACACACTAAACACCTCCGTAATTTTTTGAGGGAGGCTGTAGACATTTTACCTCTAACCTGCTTAAAGTACTGTTCTCCTGAAGTACATGGGTGTGCCACCTGTGAGACTACACAGCACACTCACATTGGTTTACTGGCTTCTGCCTTAAGCTTTTTTTGGGAAAAGAGTTGTTAAAAAGAGAAGGAAACTGGATGAGATATGTCATCTCGCTGATACTAGGCCTGTTGCCAGCACAGGAGAGGGCTTTGTGCTACAGTTCTGGTAGTAGACAGCTTCCAAGGTATGGAAATTTCTCTTGTACTGGTCTCCTCCCTTTCCACAATTTGGGGAATTTAAATATGAACTCTACTTTCTTTTGTTGTTGTTGGTTTTGTTTTTTTTTCCTTTCAGTGCTCAGATAAGTCATGCTTGAGAACTCCTTCTCTAAAAAAGAGAGTGATCGATATCAACTTGGAAGGGAAGAAGGACTCTGGAATGTTAAAATACATCAGGCACCAGGTACTGACGGCCATAGGCTAGTTAAGGAGGCTGGTACACAGGAGTCAGATTAGACTGCAACAAGAAGGAAAATGTATATGGATCTCTAAGCCCGTGTGAAGAACTGTTGTTCCTGAATATCAGTCAGTTCAGCCCTGCATGTTTTCCCCAGCTGAGTAATGCTAAATTTAAGCCTCTTAAGGTAACCCTGTCAAAGAATCCTTTAAACATGTAGTCTACATCTCTGGCTTCCCATAGCGACACATGCATCAAAACTGGAGATACAAAAGATTGAAATAAAAAAAATATTTTAAAAATCCACAAATGTGTTTAAATACAACCCGTTAGTTTACAGCAATCATTTTCTTTGTTACTCCTTGTTCAGTGTTCCTGAAGAAGCAACAGGCTCTTCACAGGCCTATTCTTGGCAGTCTGTGAGATTTTCATGGCTCTGTATCACTGTGCACCACCTTGAGAGAGTTTGGCTTTTCCTTTATCAGTGTTTTGGGGAGATGAGTGACTAGCAACAGACTCAAGGATCTAGTTTGCAAACACTGCTCTTTTAGTGTACGCTGAAAGCAATGTTCTTCAATTGGGAATTATCTGAAATGGCTGAAACTAGAGGTTATCCGCGGGTAATCTGCGGACTATAACTAGGGTAAAATTACCCAGTGTGTAGTTCACTGTGGATAGCTGCCTCACAGCAGCTCAGCTGTAAGGCGTGGCTTGGGTTTTTGCAGGTAATGAGCCTCTCCCCGGCACCTTTGTCACTGCTAATCAAGGCAGCTCCTATCCTCACGGAAGAGATGTATGGGGACATCCAGCCAGCAGCATGGGAGCTCCTGCTCAGCATGGATGAGCACATGGCTGGAGCAGCAGGTAAGAGAACAAAGCCACTCAATACGGCTACCCTGGCTGCACAACTCAGGAGATCCCAGGGCCTTTCAAGGCAGCTTCGTAGTGAAGGAGTGTCCAACAAGGGTTTCTTGGGGACTGTTTGGTTTTCATAGACCTTCATGTGTTTTTGTGCTCAGTACAAAAGAGGTGGTCAGAAGGATCAGGAAGGCAATATCTCCACTTGCAAACCATTCCAGAAGGTTGATATCTTGAAGGGATGTATGATCCCATGATTGATTTACTGAGCGGATCAGGCAGATATAAAACCAACATATTTGGAAAATTTGGAAGGCAATATCACCACTCTGGTTGTGGTGGATGATTAGAGAGCATCAAAATTAACATTTGTATTAAGGTGGGTTTCTAGGCAGAGGAAACATAGTGATTTAATCTGTAGAGATTTTACTCAAGTATTTGGTATATTGCCTCATGGAAATTGTTAGTATCGGTTGAGGGCTAATACAAAAATTGAGAAAGGGGATGAGAGTGGAACTGTCATAGCTCCTCTGTTGTGGTGAAAGGAAAATTCTTATGGTGCATGGAGACAGCAGCATTGCTCAGTGGTGTGAGCCTCATGGTATGGTATTTATCCAAATTTTCCATTTCTACTTGGTATTAAATTGTGCAGATGATATTTGCTGATGACACATAGTTGAGAGGCATCTTTAAGACAGAAGAAGATTAAAACATCATACACCTGTGAGAGTATTACATTTAAAAAGAAATTCCAGACATGGGATGAAATTTATTCCTATAAAGCGTAAGATTATGTCCTTGCAAATGAATAAGAAGAATTGTTCTGTTACGAGCTTGGATCTTTTTCCATGGAACTGATAGAGGTTTGGAGCAATTCTGAGTATATCAGTTGAACAGAAGATGACTGACTTTCTGAGCAGAATTCAGCAGTGTAAAGAACAAATACAGTCAGGATGTGTCAGAAGAGGTAGTTTATTAGATAGTCAAACTATTAATGCTGTTGTAAAGGATATCCATGCACAATTCTGATCACTGAAGAAGGAGACATTTATATGGGAGAGGTACAATGACCATTAGGACAGGAGAAATAATGAAGAGGATACTTACTTAATGGGTTCAGGTGAAGACTGAGAGGTGATACTGTTGTTGATACTCTCCAGGCAAGGAGAAAGAATTATTTAAGCCACGGTAGCATAATGTTGAGCATGAACTCTTCATGACTTCTTTCTGAAAACAGAAGATTTCTAACCACTAGAAAAGAGAGCAAACGCACTCAGGTTTAAAAGTTTGTGAAAGGGATTAGATGATGTGACTCAGGAGGACCCTTCTAGTTGTATTGTCCTGTTCAAAAGCTCATAGCCAGGGTGTGCTAATGCCAGATGTTCAGAAATCATGATCCACAACTCTAAAAAATGTGAACATCCCTCACACACAAAACACAGATTGCTTAAACAAAGCATAAATTAAAGCAATAAAATTTGTTTGCAAGCTAGTCTCCCAAAACTTTCAAATTCTACCTTTCTCCTCCCTCAGCACCCAAGGAAATGGCTTAAAGATTGTCATCTTCCCCAGATTTACACACCTAAGGCAGCCATCACAGGTGTTCTTACACTGGAGATTGAATTACAAGCATTTTATCAAAAGCTGCTAACAATGTGAGAGTTTTGAAGTGCTCCTCAGGCTCCTCTCCCCTTTTCACCACACAGTCTAGCTTACCCATCCTTCCTTTACCACAGCTGGCAATGAATTCCTCCCTGAAGTCCACTGTTTGACTCCACATCTCATGTTCTTCTTCAGTTCGGCTTCACTCACTTTGCATCGACTCCACCAGCGCACAGTGCACTTCAGCCCACAGGTCTTCTCTGCACTCTCCCCTTCCCCTTTGCCTTTCCCAGCCTAAAAATGTAGGCGCAAGAGCGAAGGAGCAAAATAAAGGAGCAAAATAAAGAAAAACAAGCTGCCTGAAACTGCACTCAAGTGAACTCCAAGTCCCTTTCTGGGGGAATAATTTTGGATGCTCTTTCACTCTTACCCTGAAACTTACCCTGGGTCACAGGGAAGGGGACAGGGCTTTGCCACCCTTCCTGAAGAGGAGCAGCCTCTGAGATATATCTTTCTCCCTCTCCCTTTCCTGAAGGGAAGGTTAAAACCCATTTGAGGGTTTGTAGTAGCATTTTTAGTAGCAGGAGTGATTTCAAACCTGTGCTAATGTACAGCAGCACCATCTACTGCCCCTTCTAAGACTGTATTTCTTTTTTCTGTTACTTCAGCATGAGGACTTTCAAATCAGTCCTACTAAGACTTGTCATAGTTACACTGAAGAGACAAAAGAGTAGAAAGTTCTCTGAGCTGGTGAAACGGGAGAGTTCCTACAGATGTGAAGCAGGACTTTGGAGCAGGAACGGCATCTGCTGTCAAAGAGGCCGTGGCCTCTGACACCCACCGAACTCCCGCAGCAACACTGTGCCCCCTCCTTTTGTTTCCTGCTCAGTGCCTCTCAGATACCCAGCTATATTAATTGGCCTCCATGGTCTGGAGTTGGACTGTGTCTGTTTATATTCAAATATGTTCCAATGAAACAACGGTGGCTCAGCTCAACTTCTGTTGTGCTGTTTTCCATTGTGATTTGGTCCTTTGTCTCTCAATTCATCAGAACTCTGTTTTCTTTTGGAAGCAGATTGTGATTGTTGCATGGTGCCCATTTAACTAAGAACACTTCTTTTTGGTTTTATCCATGAAAATAGACAGGTGAGATCTCTACTGGGGCACTGCCTCCTGCTCTGAGGGGAAGGCTGAGCTTCTGTTAAACCCACCCTTATTAATCATCACAGAAATCACTTGGAAGTGGGATCTTTGAAAGCTAAACTGAATAGTGTTGTTGCGTCAAGAGATGCTTCTTATTTTAAACCAGCCATGACTGAGATTTTAGTGAGAAGAGCAAAGCTGTGGTTTATTTTAAAAGCAGGTTTTTCAGAACCTTTTACAAGCATCACGTGAAATGCTGTGTGGCTCCAAATGGTGGAATCACATGTGGTTGGTTTCATGAAGCAGTACAGTTTTCACTAGGTTTGGTAAACTGCTGATCTCATTTCTGGAACAAAGATTAGGTTTCTTTTGGTGGGGGTTTGTACAGCTATAATTTTTCTCTGCCAAGTAAACACATTATTAAGGAAACCAGATGACCAGATGTTGTCTCCTTGCAGCTGCCATGTTCCTGCTGTGTGCTGTGAAAGTGCCAGAGGCCGTTTCTGACATGCTGATGTCCGAATTTCATCACCCAGAGACAGTGCAAAGACTGAATGCCATTCTCAAATTTCACACACTCTGGAGATTTAGGTATCAAGTCTGGCCAAGGATGGAAGAGGGAGCACAGCAGATCTTTAAGGTAGATAGGACATGTGAAACACAAAGTTGCCATTTAGAGCTTGCCTTTTGGGATAGTAGTGTAATGACACGCTGCCATGAAATTGCCTGAAAATCTGTTTAGAGAAAAAAATGGGTCGTGTAAGTCAGACTAGTGGGGGAGGTGACGAGTAGAACTCCTGTATAAAATGGCAGAGTGTGATGGGGACACAGGTGAGGAAAAACATCAGAGAAAGAAAGAAATGTGCGTCACACATGGTGTTACAGTGTAGGGACATATGGAGTTGGGAAGAATTTGCAGAGGTAATTAATGTCTTGGGTACTTGTGCTCATGTTCAATTAGCAGTACTGGCATTAATAATAGTCTGCTGTAACAAAATGTCTTTCATGTTTTTGCTTAGATCCCTCCTCCGAGTATAAACTTCACTCTGCCTTCTCCTGTCCTGGGGATGCCATCTGTGCCAATGTTTGACCCCCCCTGGGTCCCTCAGTGCAGTGGGAGTGTGCAAGATCCTATAAACGAGGATCAGTCGGTAAGCAGAGACATCGTGAGAGTAAGCGCCGTTTGTATTTTATAGTGGCATAGAGGAAGGTAAAGCCAAAAGATATGGGCTAAACTCTGAGTTTTCTTCTGTTCCTCAGCTGGGAAAAATCTAGTACAGTGTCCATGTAGGGCACACAGAGTTTTCCACATGGGCATAAGCCTTTTCTGTTTGTTCGCTGAGGTACCGTAGTGCATATCAAACCCCTGTAAGAGACAGAAACTCAGCTTTTAGGAGCACACAGCTGTTCTCTCTCCAAGAGAAGATTAGTTCGCTTGAACAGTCTGACAGACCATTTTCTGTGCACTGGTTCATGTGGTGTCTCTTGGGAGAAGTCTGCACCAAGGCTTATTGTAGACATAGCTCCAAGAGGAGTCGCCTGGTGAACCTCTGTTCAGCTAGCACTAGTCTGGTATTTAGAAACAGTTGCTAAACATCACTAAGGTCTCTGGCAGAAAGCACAGGATGCATGCGTCTTAATTAAACAGCTTCAGGCTGGGTTTCTTCTCTTTTCTTCCTGACAGAAGTCATTTTCAGCCAGAGCTGTGTCGCGTTCCCATCAGCGGGCGGAGCATATCCTGAAGAACCTGCAGCAGGAGGAAGAGAAGAAGCGCCTGGGCCGGGAAGCCAGTCTCATCACTGCCATCCCCATCACTCAGGAGGCCTGCTATGAGCCAACCTGCACACCAAGCTCAGAGCAGGAAGAAGAAGGTGTGCTCCAGGGCCTGGAACTGCATTCCAGGAACCTGAGAACATCTGCCACCAACATAGAGCAGTGCTTAGGGGTGTGATGTCCAGGAACATTGATTGTTAGTGTTAGAAACGTCACAACCACATCCATTTGCTGAAGAGTCCAAATCATAGAGAAAAAGTGTGGCTAAAGATTAGTGCAAGAAAAGCACAAAACCTTGGGCGTACTGAATGCTCACTGTATTACCTGAACCTCCTTACCCCTCTCCCCCAACTTCAGTGGAACTTGACAGCATTTAACATCTCAAAGCTCTCAACATCTTGCAGCTTTGAATGCAATGAGAATATGTGACACTAGGAATTAAATTTGTCCTTCCTAACCTTAATCCTTTAATAATTGAAGTGTGGGAGGAATCACCCTTTGGCAGTATCTGTCTTAAGACACATACCTTAGGATAGTCTGAATTGCCCCTGGAGTTTTCTACCTTTATGGTGATTAGTGGGGGAGTGTAGATGACCAGTTCAGCCTCGGTACTAAGCTTGCAGATGGCCAAAGTTACATGACATGAGTCGTGAAAAGCTTAGTCTTTGGGTAAGGATTTTCATTGGCCCAGGCTAACAAAGCACAAAGATTTCATTAAAGGCATTCCAAGGTATCTGTCATTAGGTGACTCCAGTGATGTTCGGATCTAAACGTACATGGGGAAATGTGTGAGCAGAAGTCCCAATTCTTAGGAAAAACTAAGCACCAGCAACCACAATGGTTAACAGGATGTAGATGAAAAGAAGTACAGACCTGACACAGTTACAACGTGACTCACCAAAGCACTGAACACTCTTATGGAACGATGCCCTGCTAATTCCCAAAGCATGAGCAAATTACCTGACTGACCTTTATAGATTTTAAATTGTGCCTTTTGAGTATTACCTGACTTGAATTTTCAGTGTTCCCATTTGGTTGTAAGTGCTGTCCTTTAGAAAGTTCCATAAAATCTGTCAGTTGGATCTGGATTGACATTTCCTGTTCTCTTTGTCAGTAGAAGAAGTTGCCAACCTGGCTTCCCGCCGTCTCTCTGTGAGCCCTTCCTGCACCTCCAGTACATCTCATAGGAACTATTCTTTCCGCCGTGGCTCTGTCTGGTCAGTGCGGTCAGCAGTCAGTGCAGAAGGTGGGTTAACTTCATTCTGGAGTGTCCTTTCCTAGGATTTCATCCACTGGAAGCCTTTCCTGTTGACCCATAAAGCTGGTGTCATTTCCTTTTGCTGAATGTATTCCCAAACTTGAGCCACTTTATAATATATTTTTGCCCTGCGTTATTTTATTCACTCCTGCTGTCATGATGTCTTCCCTTAGTTATGTTTCATTTACAGAGTAGTGCCATGGAGAGCACTCTGTCTGAAAAATGGTACTGAAATGGGATTTCATCAAAAAGAAAATGGGTTCTCTACCAGAAGATAAATATAAATTGAAAAAATATATTTTTACAATGAAAATCGTTGATCAAGAAGCTGGCTGGAGGCTCAGTTTCTTCTTGAAGATAGGAGTAAGCCTGCCGTGCTTGCACAGTGATCAGCTAGCCTATCATTTTGTTCTGTCGGTACAGCACCTAACAGATGTTTATCTAACCTACCTGGATTATGCACTGACACGCACCTTCTATTCTTCTTACTCCTCCAGATGAAGAACACACTACAGAGCATACTCCAAATCATCATGTGCCACAACCACCTCAAGCTGTGTTTCCAGCGTGCATCTGTGCAGCAGTGCTCCCCATTGTCCATTTGATGGAGGATGGAGAAGTCCGGGAGGATGGAGTAGCTGGTACTGACCTGCATTAAATTTCAAGGGATTCTTGCTTAAGGGTGGCAGAACCTGCCAGCACTTAGAGCAATGTCTTATATTTGTTAGGTACCATAACTAAAGTGGAAAAGAAATGTAATGCAATGTTGTCTTTGCTCACAGTTCATGTTTCCTAGAAGTACTGTGTGCCATGTATTGTTATATGTGTTTGTTTAAAAGTTAATGAATAATCTATTAAATTCTCACAAACTATTTGAAAGTAGATTCACAACAGAAACGTGACTTCGTAGAGTTTTACTCTTTTTTTCTCCATGATTTATGTTTGGTTGTGAGGGTTTTTTCTCTTTTGGGGCCCTCAAAAGCCCCCAGTTCAAGAAAGATATTGAGAAGCTGAAAAGGGTCTAGTGGGGGGACACCAGGATGGTAAGAGGCCTAAAACAGGTGTTCTGTGAGGAGTGATTGCAGAAGCCAGGCTTGTTTGGTGTGATGAAAAGGAAATTCAGAGTAAGAGGAACTCTTAACTTAGAGGTTACAACTTGGGAAGTTCAGGTTGGAGATTTGGAAGGAACTTCATAACCAGGAGCATAATGCAATTACTGTGGATTCTCCATTCACAGCAGTTATCAGTCCTTGGCCAGTCAAAGCCATGGTTGACATAATCTGGTGTTGGTGACAGTCCTGCTCCAAGATAGAGACCTCCAGAGGTCTATTCCCACCAGCATTTCTTTGATTCTGTGATAAATGGAAAGCCACCTATACCCAGCTTGAACATTTTGGTTATGGTCTGTGATGTATTTGTAAAGTAAGAATGCATTTTTCTGTATTTGTTTCTCTAAAGTGTTTATAGATGGTGGACTGTTGCCCTTCCTTCCTTTCTCATCACTCATCATGTCAGCTGATTACACATTTAACTTTCTGTTACATTTTGTATTCAGTTTTGGGTGGATGTAATCTGCCACCTAAATTATGTATGTGTCATTTTGTGATCAGGAACTCAGCACTGAAAACAAAATAATGAATAATTCTCTGTTGTTAATCTTCACAGGATTGCAATTAATTGCACTTCAGGGCGTTGATCATCAACGCAATTCCCTGCTGACTATACTACTAATACTGTTCACCAATACCAGATAAAATCACTCAATGAATCACCATGAAATTCACCTTCTTTGCATGAACGAAAAATTACATGAATTTATGTTTTTTTAATTGCCAGATTTGTCCATCTGGAGTTGTGAATCCAATTAGTTATTTCGTTATCATTCCTTTGACTACTGTGGTGAAGTGTTTCCTGTCATATCACCAGTAATTTGGGAACGTTCAAATATTAGACTTGTCATGATTGCTTGAGATGACTGCACTGGTGACCAGGAATCATATTGCCTCAAAGAGGCACACTGTGTTCCCCTACAAAAAATTGTGTGTTTCGGTACAAAACATGATGATTGTGGTAGAAGGTTAGGACCGTTTGCGTCTAAGTGTAATAGTTCAAGGCTCTTCCAAGGGAGGTGGTTCTGACCTTGTTTTCTTTCTCTTTCACAGTAAGCGCTGTTGCTCAGCAGGTCCTGTGGAACTGCTTGATTGAAGACCCTTCTACGGTTCTCCGCCATTTCCTCGAGAAGCTCACAATCAGCAACCGGCAGGTAAACTCTTCCTCTCCCCAGTGTGTGCGTGTATTGCTTAGAGCAGGGAAGCCCAGCTGCAAGTAGAATCGGGCGTCATTGGAGAAGAACATTTGCTATTATAATGTAGCTCAAAGTCTTTTAGGCCATATCATCAGTTCAGCTTCAGCCTTTGTCTACTCATGTAAATGGGACATAGCTGATAGTGGTAAACTAAGGATCTGACTTGCTCTAAGCCAAGCTTTGAACTGCTTAGTGAAGCACAACCCTTTCTATGCAGCATAGGCAATATTGACACCACCCATGCCACTCTGTTCAGCTTTCTCTGAAAAAAGGGGGTGGCCTTATCTCTCCCTGGCTTATTAGACCACTTCCTAGTGCCATGGCTAAGCTTTATGGAAGAAAGGCTTACCAGTTCTGACTGGATGAAAGGCAGTGAGACTCTCCTTACCACTATCTCAACTGCAGACTTGGTGTACAGTATCAGTAATATCACTGTCCTCATCTTCCAAGCCACCACCTAAGAACTGACTACAAAATGAACATTAAACTTTGAGAAAGGTTAGGAAAGGCTGCTTCTCAGTTCCTTGAGTAACCAGCTCTCAGTGGCCTCACTGTTCCTGAGACCGGTCGGCCATAGTCCCCAGAGCTTCTATTTAAGTTCAGAGGGTCGCTTCTGTTTGGTAAGGATATTTGAGAAGGAAGCTATACACTGTCCATTTTAAGAGACCTCTGAGCTATCATAGTCTACTGTTTTACCATCTCTTCATAGGCCTACTACAACCATGAGTACAGAACACAGAAAACAGGTGTATTTCCTTGGAAGCTTTCAGCAGATGTATCGGCATGGGTTGTCCTATGCATATTCATGCGTGTAACACTAGCTCAAATCTGCTGTGGGTTAAGAGGATGAGGAACACAGAAGAAATTTATGACACAGTCTGTCTGTCCTCAGATGACAGTGAGGTTCCTTGCGCTTTACACCCCCTTCCCACTATAAGAAATGTATTAGACTACATTTAAAGCAGTCAGCCTCTAAAGGAAGGAAAATGAGATTCTGCCCACACCTCCTACACAGCAGCCACAGCTATTGAGTTGAGCTGAACGATATTTCACAGATCATTTAGACAGTCATTTGTTGTGATAAGCCACACGGGAATTATCACAGGGAGAGGAGTGCAGAATCATGATGCTACAGTCAGTACAGATTGCAAGAGGAGGTATTGGCCTCTCTGAGATAAAAAAGACAGACATTGACCTGGGTGCTGTGCCCTGGGCCTTATTTTGGGAAATGTGGGGACAGTCACAAGCATAGGGTTCTACTTCATGCCCCGAGAGACAGAGCTGAACAAGGGAGTATGGAAAAACGGTAAGAAACAAAGCCAGTGAGGACAAAAGGGAGAAAAAAAGAGAAACACATTCTCGATTTTGTGATGGAAAGAAAAAACATTTGCACTTCTTCCAGGATGAACTGATGTATATGTTAAGGAAGCTTTTGTTGAACATTGGAGACTTCCCTGCCCAGACATCTCATATCCTCTTTAACTACTTGGTGAGTAGCTTGTGGGTCCATTGTGCAGCCCAGAATCTTACCTCTGGCTGCATGTGTCCTAAAAAGTTAATGTCACAGTCTGCATGGAAATAAATGCTCTTAACTTTTCCTATATAGCTCATACTTGCTTCTGGCTGTGGGTTCAAGTTACCAGACTTACACCAACCTTTCAATCCTTCTAGGGAGATGAAAAGAAACCTTTAACATTTTATTAAACCCCTAAGCAACCTGTCATGGATTTCTGAATTGAACCACAGACAACAAGTTGAAGACCAGTGCCAGAAACCTTGAATTATTATACTTAATTTTCATTCAGAAAGTGCTTTGTTCTTGGACAGTCCTATTGGAGCAAATCTAGTAGCTTCTTTCAAGATTGTGGAAAATACATTTGCTGCAGTTAGGAGATGAAAAACCAGACAAGGTGTATGCTACTCCAGGAGCCCTCTGTTGTTTGTGAGTTGTCTATGTGGCAGCACATCAGAGCAGAAGGCACAGGAAGTCTCTCACTGCACAGGTTCTCCCTTTTCCTCATCTACAGTGGCTTTTAAGGCTTGGCTGCAACAGTACTTTTTGCCCCCACCCATCATCCTCTCCAGAAAAAGGAGGAATAGTACAGGCAGATTGTTCTGTAGTATGTATAAACTTTCAGGACGTAAGTTTGATGAGTCCATCCCTCTGAATGAAGAAAAGCAGAAGAACAATATTCTTGTTCTGTGTTTGCACAGTGCTTTGCACAATTAAGAGTGTGTATAACCTGATATTCCTCTTACTTATTACCTGCAGGTAGGACTGATCATGTATTTTGTACGCACTCCATGTGAATGGGGCATGGATGCCATTTCTGCCACTCTTACCTTCCTTTGGGAAGTGGTAGGTTACGTAGAAGGACTATTCTTCAAGGATCTCAAACAGACTATGAAGAAGGAACAATGTGAAGTGAAGCTACTGGTGACTGCCTCGATGCCAGGTAAAAGAAATGAGTCTTTAAATCTCCTTCACTTCCAAGTTCATGACCCCCTGTACCAAAAAGGAGAATCATCAGAACTGGATCAGAAAAAGACACGCTACAAATGGCTGCATATGCTAAGTCAGATTTCTTTGAGTTGAGGATTCAGTCAGTAAATTCCACCTCTAATACCCTGAGATTCAGAAAGCCACTTTAAGAGCTCTATAAGAAGCAAACAGAAAGTGACTTAGAATGGTCTTTTAAAATCAGAGCTTTGTGCCATTTGGGCTGTGAAAGGCTAGCAGGATGATCATTGTAAGACTGTACCATTCAGACTCAGTTTGATTTGATGCAACCTCTCATTTAATCCTTGAGAGAGACCAAAAAGAGCATGCTGTAAGCCTAAGATGTCATGAGTCAGGCAAGAGATATCTTGCTGAAAACCAGGTTTGACCTTTTAGGTTTGCTCCTTCCTCAGAGTGATGGTTGCCGCTAAAGTCAGCTCAGTCCTTTAGGAACAGATCAATTTCTCGTTAACAGTGGAAGTGTGAGACTATGCTAACGCTGCATAATGGATTCCAGACAGGACTGGCATTGTCTGGCTGCCCAGGAATGAATTTTAATTATCGCTTTTCCTTCATGGGAAGTCTTTTGAAATTGAGTTAATTGAAGAGGCCAGGGATAATGCAACTGCTTTTCTTCCCTTAGGCACAAAAACCCTCGTCGTGCATGGACAGAATGAGTGTGACATCCCAACTCAGTTACCAGTCCATGAGGACACACAGTTTGAGGCTCTTCTGAAGGTAGGAGTGAGTTTTTGAACTAGACAAACTGCTTAATAGTACATTTACCTGCCATACTTGCATGCCGGCAATACACTCTGCCTGGCAGCCCTGTTTCAGTGTTGGGGAGGGAGGTTTTGCTGACAGGCACTTCAGTCTCCATGTGAGAAGAGCTTGGTTGCAAGAAACAGGATCCCATATTAAAGGATATTAGAAATCCCCGGACCTCACAGACAGCCAAAACCCCACAAATGCAACTACATTTGAAAATAGTGCAGCTTGTTGGGTATTGGCTGTATACTGTCCTTTGGATAATTCGTAAGTCATTTAAGTGCTTGGTTGTATCAACACTAAGACTAAATAGAACAATCACGACCAGAGTGGAAATGGTGGTTCAGTAGTCATGATGATATTTTGGGATCTGGGAGATGTGAATCAGTTCCCTCTTCTGCCAGAGATTTCCTGGATGGCCTTAACGGAGCCACATAGGAAAAAGATTTGTAAAAGCCTTCAGTTTGTCCAACTATGTTAAATTTTAATAGGAATCGCACATCTCGGTGCTTTGAAGGATCTCAACTTTAGTGTCTATGTACACCACCCATCACTAAAGCTTGATAAATACATAGTATGGAAATGGAAGCTGCAATGCCCACATGGCTCATATAGCCAGACAAAGATGTGCGATATGAAGACATCGAAATAAGTAACACCAGCCTTCAAGACTGTGATATCAGCATGCCTTGATTATCACAAACATTAATGTACTTTATGATTAAAAAAAGAAATAAAGGATTAATACCAGCAGAGTGTACCAGCCTAAGTGAGTCATGGAGGTTTGTGCCTTTATACATTCTTAGCTGGACATTCTTTTGAATGCCGTAGTCTTTGTACAGCTAATAAGTAACAGGAACTTTTTCTTTCTTCCTCTTCAGGAGTGTTTGGAGTTTTTTAACATACCTGAAACGCAGTCTTCTCATTACTTTTTAATGGATAAGCGGTGGAATCTTATTCATTACAATAAGGTAAGGCAAAGATGGGGTGCAGGTGACTTTGTTCTTTCCATCTGATCCCTTTTAAAACATCGGATTATCTAAAGGAGAACAAGCAGCCCATAACAGACAGAATTCTGCCCTGCAGGCACCACATCTTGGATGTTTAGTTGTGTGTGGTGACAGATTGGAGTTTGACAGAAGAGGGAAGAGGCAGAAGTGGAGTACTAATTAATGATTCTTAAGTCATTAATGTCTAGCTTTCTTAGAAAAGAGCAAATTTCTCTTCTTTTTATGCTCTCCCGTGGTGCCTGACACTGTCCGAAAGCCCCTACCCAAAAGCTTCAGAAAGGGCTAAAGGGCCTTTTATTCATTTTTGTTGAGCGATGCTGTTACAATTGCATTTGTTTAAAATACACTTGTTTCCTTTCCTGGCAGACCTACGTCCGTGATATTTATCCTTTCCGGAGGTCAGTTTCTCCCCAGCTCAACCTGGTGCAGATGCGTCCAGAAAAGGGTCAAGAGCTCATTCAGAAGCAGGTATCTTCAGAAGGCACATGATCTATTTTCCACAAAAGCCAAATCTGTCTCAGTAACACAGGGTTGAGCGTTTAGGGAAAAGCTGCTCTAGCTGTACCTGTAAAGGATGATAATGAGCAGGAAATAAAAAGGAGGGGGAATATGGTTAAACTGTACGAGTTTTGTATTAACAGTTGTATTATTCTAGCCAAAAACCAGCTACTGCAGTTGTGTCCCTCACAATGTGAGTGCAAGGACAGGAAAATATCTTCATGAAGGGTTATAAAAAGCAGCTGTAAAGCTGCTTAGTTAGTGCTGTCTCATATGTGTACAGTACAGAATAGGGGAATATTTCATGTGCTGCATCTGTCAGTAGAAAGTCTATAAAAATCCGAAATTACTTGGGATCTTTTTGGTTGCTTCTCTGTCAGAAATTATTCTCACTGTGGTTCTAGGAGATGTGTCCTACATATCAAGTAAATGAGTTTGATATGCCCTGCATGACCCCAAAAGATTAAAATGGACTGTCCAGTTTTTCCAGGGCATTATTTTACACTCCGCATTTTTCTATCTGGAGTACTAAGAGGCAAAAATATTTCTAAGGTAAAACTTAAATCAAGCATCTACCGGCCACTCTTGTAGTCAAGCTAGAAGTTGCTGGACAACATCCAGCTTCAGCAAAGAGCACTGTAGAGTCTACCCACAGAGCAGCAAGCCATGGAAAACTGCTTTCTGTAGTGTTGATTGATTGAGCACCCAATTCTAAACTGAGCGCGCTTCAGAGCAAGGTCGTAGCAACTGCAGGACGTGGGAAGCTGAGCTTTGTCACATGTTAAGCCACGTGCTTCAAGTTTTGGCTTCACCCCAGTAGCTAAGAGCTGTCTCGAAACTGCTTCCACTGACAATTGCTTCTACTATTGAGCATCGCTCTGCTTTATGGTTACTTTTAGCACCAAAATGAAATAGGTAGCCTGATTAGTCCTACCAGTCAGAAGTTCAAAGGATGCTGGTAGAATGAAACTCAATTACCCAGCTGGTGTAAATAAGAAGCGATAATCTGAAGACAGCAGGACTTTGCTTGTTTACAGTACCTCAGAATCTGGTCTGCTTTGTTTCATTGACTACTTTTCTTTTGCAACTCTACATAAGCTTTCTATGTCCAGATATGATCCATCCTCAACCCAGAAGGTAGATAACCATTCCAACCCCATGTGGACTCTAGTCTGAGACCTTGCAGAGAGCAACTACAACTGTATGGCTTTCAGTTTGGAGTCAGTTTGCCTCTGACCACCTTGGGGGCCACACTGGCAAAGCTTGAATTAACCTACAAAAGAACCCATGGCACAGTTGCAAAGTGTTTGACAACCAGTCAGGGTCCTCCACAAGAGTGAAAAAGAAAGTGTTGTTGAAACCTCTTTTACAAACATGATCCATCTTTGCTGAGCTGGGCTGAAGAACAGTGGGCATGCAAATTCCAGCAAAAGGATGCAGCACTACCCTTATGGGTTTCAACAGGTTCCTCTGGGCCATGCGTGCAGCATCCCTTCCATCAGAGAACGCCACGGAAGCTAACTAATAAAAGTGCATATATGTTGTAAAGAACTTATTGATCAGACTGATCTGACTTGTTTCTTTTTCTCTCAGGTGTTCACCCGTAAGCTAGAAGAGGTGGGGCGGGTGTTGTTCCTCATATCGCTGACACAGAAAATCCCTACTGCGCACAAGCAGTCCCATGTATCTATGCTCCAGGAAGACCTCCTCCGCTTGCCTTCATTTCCCCGAAGTGCCATTGATGCCGAGTTCTCACTCTTCAATGATCCCCAAGGTATGGCCTTTTGCTGGCTTTCTCTGGTGGCTGTACAGGGCCCAGAAGGTTTCTGTGAATGCGCTTCATTTGCCTTAGAAACATACAGACTTGTAGCACTACTGAAAGCTGATAAACCTCTTCCTAGGGAAAATACATAGCTGTTGGTTTGTAGGCACAACAGTAGAAAGACCTTTGCTGTTAGAGGTCTCCAGATGAAGCTACTTTCTTTGGACCCAAACGAGAATAAGTTATAATTATGTTTTAAAATTATGCACAAAACAACAGCTGGAATACTGTGTGCAGTAGCGTAACTGTGCTTCAGAAGGGTTGCTCAGAGTCCTTTGCCACCCACTTTGAGGAAGCAATGGACATTCAGTGAAGACTGGGCAAGTTCTGCAGCAGGGTTATAGAAACAGCCCTCTTTTTAGAAACATTCCTCTGAAAGTCAAGTAGGGTTTTCAGCCTGACTTGGGGATTAAACAGGCCACTGTTGCAGGATAGTAAGCATTGGCAAGTTCTGTAACAGGCCTTAAAGGCACTTGCTTTCAGAAGCATTATTGTACCTTTACATCAACGTGTGGGACACCTGAAGGATAAAAATTCAGCATAAATCCACACAGCCATTTAGATTGTGTGGGGAAGATGATGATGTACAAGTTCAGATCTGCTATTAATTTTTAAGAGGAGAATTTCCAACCAGTTGGGAGCAGGTTTAAAGAGCTGTGTGATAGTCATCATTCTTCGTCTTCATGTGTGTTGCTTTCAGTCAAGGTTTGCTCAAGCCCTGTGGTCACTTCCAGAAGTACAGGATGGGTGAAATAATTTTTAAAAGGCAGAAGGACAGTCAGTGTTGTGGGATGGTTCTTTGGGGACGCCTTTGGCTTCTAGGAATGTTGTGAGGCTGGCTGTGGTGGACAGAGTTGATTGCTGTTGCCTCTTCTTCCCCTCAGCTGGGAAAGAGCTCTTTGGTCTGGACACTCTTCAGAAAAGCTTGTGGATTAAGCTACTGGAGGAGATGTTCCTTGGCATGCCCAGCGAATTCCCCTGGGGGGATGAGATCATGCTGTTCTTGAACGTCTTCAACGGTGCCCTGATCCTGCACCCTGAGGACAGTGCCTTGTTGAGGCAGTACGCTGCCACAGTCATCAACACAGCCGTGCACTTTAACCACCTCTTCTCCCTCAGCGGGTACCAGTGGGTCCTCCCCAGCATGCTGCAGGTGAGCCATTTCCACAAACAATGCGAGGGCAGACTTCCAAGCGAGCACTTTGTTGTAGAACTGACTGTTAACAGAGAAAATTTAAACTGCTGAGTCCTGGTGAAGTCACAGATTTGAGGGAGCCCCAAGAAGACAAACAACTGATCAGGGTGGGATGGCCCAAATCAGCATTTCTGAGACTGCATTCCCTTTTCTTCTTGAGTAAATGGCTACAGTTTCTTTTCTTCTTTAAGTGAATGAATGTCTGTTTCCCTTACTATGTACTTCCACAGAGAAATGTGACATTGCTGGAAAATTTTTGGACCTTGGGTCTCCCTTGATGGTTTTTTCCTCCAGGGATGGCTGAAAGTTGGGGAATAGTTGAAATACCTTGATTTGCTACTTGCTGATTGAAACTAACTTGTATTAACTTCTTTAAGTATGATAATTGTATTATCTGCAATTTAAATAGCAACAGAAAATAACACTAAGTGTTTGTGAAAAAATGTATGTTGTCTTTTCATGTGAGCGATGACAAATATTGTGTTAGAGGCAGAGTTTCTCCTCACCTTCAGGTGTACAAGTATGTCTTTTTTCCTGTTGACGTTTGAGAAAGATCAGATACTGAAAATAGAAACCCCCTGATATAGTTGTTTCACAGACAAAAGTATTATTTCTGTAGGGGTCAAAGACAATATATAAATATTTAGTAGTATAATACAAGTACAGGAAAAAAATCTTCTTTCTGTAAAAGAAGCAATAACCATGATATGCCTATGTATGTTCATTTTAATATAGTTAACAGAGCGCAGTAAGTAGGACCAGAGATTAATTTAGGTATCTAAACAAACTGGAAACTCTAATATCATGACTTACATGGTTAGGTAAGTATGTATTGGGTCCAGGTCTGCAGTGCATGTATTTATTCATTAGAAAGAAGACATTTTGACATTGAAATAAAATAACAAGAAAATCCTGCCCACCCCAGCCCCAAACCTCCCACAAACTTGTACCAGCAGAGAAAGGCAGACAGGCAATCGGAATGGACAGAAGAAGGAAGCATGGTGAAGTTGTTCCTAGCAAATACACTGTTTGCGTAACTCAGAAACAAATCCCACATCTGTGGCAGCACATTGGCTGCATGGTTCAGTGGCCAGCCCTGAAGGAAATGCCACTCTGAAAACCTTAAAATACCTTAAAAGTGGGTGGAACTGTCAGTGTGTTGGAGGACAGGCTAGAAGTTTAAATTATCTTGACAAACTGGAGATGCAGTCTGAAAAAAGAAAAAAAAAAGCTAGATTATGTTGATCAGGTTGGACAAGTGTAGGTGTTACCGCTAATAATCATCCACATCGCTACGGAAGGGAAAGTAGCTGATTCAGTAGCACTTCTGCAGGACACAATATTGGAGTTGTTATAGATCTGAAGCTAAAAATTAATCAACAGTGTCCTTCTGTTGGAAGGATAAAAAGGAAAAAGAAAAGATCTCTAATGCCATCCTGGGATGACTATGCAGATCTGAATCTTGTGAAAGAAACATGGAATAATTCTGCTATGCCAGTCAGCAGCACCGCTGACTTGAAGTGCTGGCTCTGTACACCTGCGGGCACTGCACAAAAGGATACCATTTAATTGAGGAGACTGCGCACTAGGACGAGGATGTACATCTAGAAAATGTGTCATATGAGAAAGGACTAAAAAGCTGGGATTTGATTAACTGGAAAAGCTCAAGACTGAGGAAAAAAGCACTAACTGGCTTCAAACAAGTAAAGTGCTTCTAGGACAGAGAGCGAAGGAATCTACCTCTGATACACAGGACAAATAGTAATGACAAAGAATGTTCAAGAGTGACAAGCAAATCTTTTTTTCTAAGGTTAGTATGTCCCTGACAGGCATTGCCAGGGAGGGCAGATAAGTCTTCATCTTTAAAAACATTAGGCAAATATATCAGGAATTAAAAGGCTGTAGTTGATTCAGTCTGGGGTCAGTAGATGAAGAGCCCTTCCACTGAAGTTGCACTTCCATGTTCCTTTCCATTTCCTTAGGTGTACGCTGACTATGAAAGCAACCCGCAGTTACGCCAAGCGATTGAGTTTGCATGCCGCCAGTTCTATGTTCTGCATCGCAAGCCCTTTATTCTGCAGCTGTTTGCAAGTGTGGCCCCTCTCCTGGAGTTCCCTGTGAGTAGAAGCCATTCCCTGGTCTTGGCGTGGGGAAACCTGTATGCAGCCAGCCCCTGCAGCCCCCTCTGTGTATAAATAGAGTATAAAAGGAAAATAATGATTTTTAACTCTTTAAATGCAAATCCTTTCTTAGAATCAAGCAATAGGAGCTAAAAGCTTAATGCCAAGTTTTAGTATATGTGAACTCTAAGACTGGATTAGCCATGTTTTGAAATATTCATTAATTACTTTTTAACATTTTAGTGAGTTAAAACAAGTTAATGGTATTTTAATTTGAAGTGGAACTGCCAAGTCTAACTGCGCATGCACTGTAAGCGCACACCTCTCCTTCCCAGGGCAGCAAAGATCTGCTGTTTCTGGGAAGTAAAGCTGTGTGCAGTTTGCACATCATGCTTGCACTGTAGCGTCAGTCGGTTGAGTCAAGCAAGGCTTATTGTTTGACAGCAGTAAGCTCTTGAACTCCATTTGGGCCCATTGTCAAAAAAAAAGGTCGCCCTCGCCTCCAAATGAAGATTCCTGGGATGCACACAGGCCCTCAGAAAACCAAAGACAAATGTCTGTTGTTGAAACAGGATGCTACAAACAACGGGACCGGCAAAGGAGTGTCAGCTCAGTGCCTGTTTGACCTGCTGCAGTCTCTAGAGGGAGATACTCCAGACATTTTGGACATCTTAGAGCTAGTGAAAGCAGAAAAGCCTCTCAAGTCATTAGGTAATAGCAAAGCACCCTTTATTCAAGAATTCTGGTTTGTTGTTTATTGAGTCAACATGCATTTGATGCAGAATGATTTGTTCAGGGCCCTTTTCTTCTCCCAGAATGCGGTCATACCTGTTTCTTATGCCTCATGAGGCTTTTAAGGTTGGCTTTATCACCACCATCCTGTCAATATTTTCTGCAGGAGAGGAATTATTAATTTATTTTATTCTAAAGCTACTTTTTCTGCATTGAGCCTTCTAGTCTGAGACTAGCCCCTGGCATTTTGAATTTTATCATGTGTGGGTGAAGAATGAAGATGCCTAATAAACTGTATCATGCTGACAAGATCAGTGTCATCCTCTCCTCTGCTCCACATGGGCAGGAAACAAAAGTACCTTCTCCCGTGGGCAGACTATGACTCGTAAATGACGGATGCCATTCAGACATTCAACAGTGCTGAGCTCTAGGGTGGTTGTTGATTTATCACACAGTAGAATATATATGGCTGTATGATGTATCTGGGACACTCTATCTCTTGATAATTAGCCATGCAATGCAGCATTTAAGAATTCGGCTGCTTTGTGCTTTGCAGGGAAATAATTTTTGCTGATTTTTATAAGGATCTGCAATTTGTTTTCCAAATTTGCACTTCCCTTAAATAATACTGATTTTGATGAACTGTGAAATATGCCTAACCTCAGAGTTAAACCTTTGTTATATACTGGGATTTTATGAGTCCGCACAATTATATCACGAGTTATAATATAAAATGATACAGAAACAGATGATATATATTCCTCTTTGTGGTTTGTAGTAAACGTTTGTATAAAAGCTTTGGGTTTTCTGTGGAGGGTTATTCAAAGGCATCTCTGAAAGTTCCCAAGTGTATGTTGACAATAAGACTGTAAATTAGTATGTTGTGTGCCTGGTATTTTCCATATGAAGATCATAATTATCTGAAACATCGAGTTTTCCAGTTCCATTGCTCAGAGTGATTTACATGCTTTGGGACCTTAACTTTGACTTGGTCCCCTCCATAACAAAGTCACTTCTGAAAATGGAACTATAAATATATTACAAATATTATTCTTTGGATAATTCAATTTCTTGGTGCCTGGCACTAATTATCCCCAAAGCAATATTGGTAGTATGGGATTGAAAAGCTTTTGAAAACTTTTTCTCAAATCACTAGCAAACCAGACTCACTGTTGTGCTGGTGCCCATGTGGCTATGAGCGTAGAAGGGACTTGATTTTTTAGAAGTAAAACTATCTTCTGCCATCAGCATCATTTTTAGTGTGGTGCAAACACCTAGGAAAAAGCAGAGGGAGCATAAAAATTGTCATTCAGTTGACGTGTGTCCTTGTCACGTATAAGCTTAAGATTTTCCTTGTGATGGGCGATGTTTGAAACAGGACTCCAGTTAGCAGCCATAGCCTTACGCTCAGCAGTGATTCGACCTACTGAGAACTGTTTCTCACCTGCTGAGTTCTTGGACAGCAGGGTGCAAGTGGAAGTGCAGCATATGCTTCCTTTTTATAGACTATTTTTGTCAAAAATCGAGAGCCTATTGGGCATTGTTAATATGAGAAGCAAGCAATTGAAAAGGGGAAAAAGGAAGGAGTGTTCTAGCTCCTTTCGTATTCAGTATGTTTACATGACAGTCTTCTCGTATTGCTTTACTCCCTCAGACTTCTGCTATGGGAACGAAGACTTGACCTTTTCGATCAGTGAAGCCATCAAGCTCTGTGTGACAGTGGTGGCCTATGCTCCTGAATCATTCAGAAGGTCTAATGTGTTTTCTTGGTTTGTGCAGACTCAGAAAAGGCATAAAAGCGGCATATGGCACGCGAAAGCAAGGCAGACAAATGGAGACAGAGGATATAGAAATTCCAAGCCCAGGGCCTCTCTGTGAGGCCAAAAGCCTCTGCCTGTTGACACCCTTCCTAGGGCTCCAGCTCCAAATCCCACCCGCCACCAGCCGTGCAGCTGTAAGCGGGACGGCAGTCAGAGCGGCAGCACGTGGGCTGTGTTTCCAGGTCCCCTGCAGGCTTCTGCTCTCAGAGCGAAAGGAGAGGGAACTGGAGAGGGAGAAACAGGCAGCTGGGAAGACCAGGAAGATACAGAGAGAGGGGAGGTAAACTTTGTGCTTTGGATTGTTTCCAAGAGGGAACCAGAGAAGAAAGGAGTCTTTGGAAGGGAAAATGAATGTTTGCAGACGGGTGATGTTCAGAACATATCCAGAAGTCTGGGTTGCTTTTCTTATTATTGTTTTGTGCATCAGCTAATTTGCCCCCTGATGTCCCTAATCCAAGAGTTTCTTTGGCCCAGGACTGCTTATCTAGTGAGAAGCAACGAAATCACAAGGCCAGTGAGCCTTGGGTCTTCAGATAGAAACTCAAGCCTCCACCTGATGTGAGTTTCAGGACTGACAAAATAAAACAGATCAAGTGTTGGTTATTTTTCCAGCCTCCAGATGCTGATGGTCCTGGAAGCACTGGTTCCCTGTTACTTGCAGAAACTGAAGCGACAGACCTCTCAAGTGGAGACTGTGACAGCAGCTCGTGAGGAGATTGCTGCTATGGCTGCCCTTGCCACCTCTTTGCAGGCCCTCTTGTACAGTGTAGAAGTTCTCACCAGGTAACCCCTGTGGTTCAAAGGTCTGAGCCTGCGTCTGGTTATCAGGTTGGGGAGAGGAAATGCACAGGAGGTCACGATATGCAACTTAGCTTGAATAATGTTTGAGTTCCAGGCATGGTAAAATTAGTGCCAAACTTCACCAGATCAGATGCAGAATTTCAGTGTGCTTGTTAGATTTAGTTGTTAGTGTGCTATTCACCTTCCCTTTGCCAGGCCTATGACAGCCCCACAGATGAGTCGATGTGACCAAGGCCATAAAGGGACCACAACAGCAAACCACACCATGTCTGCAGGTGTGAACACCAGGTAAGTCAGTGGGATTTTCCTTCTTTCTCATTTTTCTGAACAGCTTTTTCTGTGGGGAGTAAGGTAACACCTCATCACTCGGAGGGCTTGGCGCTGTTCTTCCAGAGCAGAGTATTTCCTCTGGATTTCTCTTTTGTCTGTAACAGCTGGTGGTAAGTCTGTACACAGCCAACAGTCTAGTACAACACCATGGGCTGTATAGGACTGTAAATCAGGAACACCCTTCTGGCAAGACATGCTTTCCAAGTTATTCCCTGTCGTCTTTTGTATTGAAGTGAGATAGAAATCATTCTTTACATGGATCATCAAAGACGATCAGATTAATTTATAGATGTGTAGTGCACACATCTTGGTTGGTAACTCTTGGAATCAGTCTGTTAAACACAGCTTTGGCTTTCAGTCCTGGATCTGAGAAGCAGATAAGCCCCTTCATGCTCAAGTCTGAAATAGATATGCCTTTTACTTCCGTTGCAAGATTGCTCAGTCTAAGGAAAATAAGGTGCAATGCAAAGTTTCTCACTTTATTGTGTGTCTGCCGATTTTGGAGAGCAGTTAATATGTATATGCTGACAGGCAATGTAGAGACTCCTTATGCTGTGTGACTCAAACATCTTGATTTACACTTTCAGTTCTTGGTTTACATTTCCAGATCTTTCTGATTATCAAACATTCAGTCTCTGGTCCAAAATATTTTTGCACAGCTCCAGGTTTCCTGCCCTTGTTTCTTCTGTTGTGTTATCATTGCAACAGTCATCTGCCAGCAACAGCAGGAGTCTCCTGGTGGCAGAAGGATCATGGTTCCAGCCAATGTTAGCCAAGTGGTGCAGGGTTTGTTAATGCTTCTTCAAAAAGAAGTGGCAAGAGAAAATGACAACAAAACAAAAAACCACGCTGAGGTATTCTTTCCTCTAGGTGAGCTCTGGCTTCACGAAACAGACTGGGCACCGGGGTGAAAATGACAAAGAGAAATTGCTTGAAAGATGGCTGTGATGTTTAAGCCTGACTTTTTCCTTTCATAACAAGGGCAATAACTATAGCAATCTGTTGTTTGCTGCCAGCTGGGAGGTAAAGGCCATTCAACGTGGTCACTAACTATGTGTAGCCATTGTTTCAGTGATGCCATCCTGCCCATGGCGAGTATACCCCTGGGCTGGAACAGCATCACCTTCTGCCAGAAAGGCACACGTTGGGCATTACTAAGTTGCTGTTTACAACTGCTCTGTTTCTGTCTTCCCAGGTACCCAGAACAGGGAGCCAAACTACACTTTATCAGGTATAGTAAAATCTCCACCCAGTCTTCCTTAACACACAATGGATGTTCCCCAGCAGTTTCCTGGTTCACTGGGTTACACTGACTACAGCTGTGACAGGCAGCCCTTTTGCAGGGGAGGGCAGCAAAGGATCATTCATCTAGAAATTATTCATATCTTTAACAAGATTTTGCAGATGATGATTTCCTTTTTTTTTTTTGTATTGCAGTTGCAACTCTCTTTCCTTTCAATGGCAGGGGAAAGCATCTGTTGCACAAAGAAGCTGGAGAGGTCGTTATAATCTATCCATGCTGATGGACTGCATAAAAAGCTTCCTTCTTTTCTCGTATTGTATCCTCCAGGGAGAATCTTCACTTACTAGAGGAGGGCCAGGGTCTTCCCCGAGAGGAGCTGGATGAGCGAATTGCCAGAGAGGAGTTCAGGAGACCGCGGGAGTCACTGCTGAATATCTGCACAGAGTTCTACAAGCACTGTGGTCCGAGGCTGAAGATCTTGCAGAACCTGGCTGGTGAGCCCCGAGTGACTTCTCTGGAGCTGCTGGATGTGAAGTCCCACATGAGGTATTCCACAGGCATTCTGCTTTTACTTGTTCATTTCAAGGGATTCCTTTCTTTTAGCTCTTAATTTTTCATAATAGCAGACGGAATCACTTTTTGGTAGCATAGTTGCATGTTGCTGTCTGAAACATGCAGAACTTGTTTCAGGTGTTCCTTAGATTGTACCTGGCGCTGCTTGTAAGGAAGGTTTTGTACGCTCTCCTCTGGTCTCCTTCAGACCCCCATCTCCAGTGGATGATATAGGTCCCTGGAAGCCCATCTGATACATCAGAGCAAGTTGCAGTGAGGAGCAGAGCAGATAAGGCTTCCTCTGCAGGAGAAGGGGTGAGGAAGCTGCCTGCTTGGCTGAGCATGACCGCTATCCTCTGCCGTGACACTGTACACCAAAACCAGCTGCTAACAAGCAAGAAGGGCAGAACAAGCAATGCACTGTATTGCATAAACACCTGAAATACGAGGGAGGACCGGGCAGGAGGCATTGTGGCAGGACCACCACCTTGGTGTGTGATACAGTGGGTGCACAAGCCTTTAATTAAGGTGCAGCACTGAGCCCTCCTTGCTGCTTGGGTTCTTGCTGCAAACCATTCCCTAGTTACTGACCTCAGAGAAGCTGGGGGTAGGGCCTTCTAAGCACTTTGGAACTTGGTGTCTTCTCTTTGTGTTTGCTGTTCATGGTAAACATACAATAGTGCAAGTTGCTACTGAGAAGTTGTCCAGATGTAAAAGACAAGAAAAGCAGTGGGACAAGAGAGGACAGACCTGATTCTGTTGTCAGTTTTTTCATTCATTTTTGGGGGAAACACCTTTCTCACCTACTATTATCTCAGGAAACAAACGCAAGTGAAAACAGCACAGATGATACTCTCCAAGTTAGCCACTGTTAGCACTGTTCTGACTGGGATTAATATGAGGCAGTCCTAGTGTACTCCTTGGCAGGGGTTGGGCTGGTGTCACAGGGAGACAGCTGTCTGAATTCTTTTATCATACAGATAAATATTTCAAGATATTCTTTGCATACATTTTTTTAAAGGCCTAAACAGGCCAAAATAAGCTCAGTAGAGCAACAAATCAAAGCTGAAGGGAGTGACCATACAAAGTACATGTTGTGTAAACCTAAGAGAGGCACATTATTTTTAAAATTTAACACCTGAAAATTGCACAGTGAGACCTCTTGAAGCGGTGACACTGCAAAACAAGCACAAAACCAAACCAAATCACTCACTAATCGACATAGAGATGATGTCAGATCTGTGTTTCACAGATATTTGCAATGTTGTTTAAATAGCAACACATTTGACTTTTGAATCTTTTTACTACTGAAGACTTATCTATTAGTTCATTGGCATGTGTGAAGAAATGCAAGTAGTATTTGATTGTCCTCTTAACAAATCCTGGTTTTAGATTGGCAGAAATTGCACATTCCCTGCTGAAACTGGCACCTTATGACACACAGACGATGGAAAGCCGAGGTCTCCGGCGCTACGTCATGGAGATGCTGCCCATCACTGACTGGACAGCTGAGGCGGTGAGACCTGCCCTTATCCTCATCTTAAAGAGATTGGATCGTATGTTCAATAAAATTCACAAGATGCCTACTTTGAGGTGAGCAGGTATAATGGAAACCCTCTGGGGTCCCTTTCTGATGTTGCAAGCCTTGAAGTCTGGTATGTCATCTAACTAAAACTGTCGTGTCACAGCAAACCTTTACAGCATATCAGAAAATTAACAGATGCTTTTATCTCTGTAAGTGTGCATTTATGTTGACGTTTTTGTTGTGTCTTCTGGTAGCAAGAGAAGAAATGCGTGGCTATTAAGAACTACAGAGACAACTTCCAGAAATCTCATTTTTCTGTCTCCAAAATAAGTCTTCAGATTTGTACCATCTTACTACCCCCTTTATTTATTTTATCTGTGAGCTGGGGAGATTAGTTTTATTTTTAATGGAAAGATGAACTGTAGTGAGAGTATTTCTAGCATTACTTCTCATGAAGATACTGTTATGTTCTCAGTAAAGATGAAAATAGTCTAGAGCTATGCAGTAGGTACTGAATGCTCCTTAGTAAAGGGAGCAGAACTGCACCAATCACATCCAGTCAGTGGCTAGTGAAAACCTGGTGCCTCACATAGTAGCATGATGGTACCAGCTTTGGCTACTTTGAGAAGTATTCAATACGGAGCATCCCCACCTCAGGGGCAGTGATACGAATCCATTCTGGGTAGTGTAGAATCTCCCAATCCTGCAGATTTTCCAGTGATCTGAGTGAAAACAGTCATTGGTCTCAGTCAGCTGCATGGGCATATGTCCTCAACTGCTCAAATTGAACTTTGTTGGCTGTCCCAGCTGAGAAGCCAAATGATGTTAGAGAACATCAGAATTTAGAACTTGGACACAAAACTTTAGGTCCCAGTGGGAATCATATGTAACCAACTAAGATGGAGCAAATAATAGGGAGGTGATCTTTCTGCCATCACTACCTATCACTTTCCTTTGGCTAACGATCTACTTTAATAAACTCCTGCCCTTGTAGGGAATTTAGAGGCAGAAATGTTGATGCTTTTCCTTCCTGTTGGTTTGATACTTTGACATGTCTTGCCTGCTTCTCACTCATTCTTTCTTTTCTCACTCATACTTTCTTCTGCCTCCAAGGCAGCTTAGGGGTCTTCCTGTTCCTGAAGATCTTTCCTCTTTGTGTAAGCTGAATGAATGCTCATAAATTAAATTTTTCTTCATATTCTCTCTGCTCTTCTGTAAACAAAGGGATAGAAACAACAAATCCACTGGACCAAATGCAGCAACTACATTTAAACATCATTGGGCCAGGAAGCCTCTTAGAGACGGGGCTAGGTGCCAGACCCCAGGAGCCATCCATCGGGGTACTCACATCAGAATCTTAGATGCTGCCTCCTGTGGGCAGCCTGCTCCAAAACCAGTGTCTGATGGTAGTAGCATATATGTAAGAACAAGTACAAGAACAAACTACTGTTCTGGAGATTTAGGAACAGCGGATGCTGAAAGAGGAGATGTACGTTGGTCTGCATAAGAACTTACATAGTGAACACTTGATCCCCCCTGTCTCTAAGAAGTCCACTGAGGAACTTGTTTAGGGTATTGTTTGGTCTCGAGCTAACGCTTTATGTGAGCCTTGTCTCTCTGTCCCGATCAGTGCCTAGTCAGATGTTGGCGTGAGAGCTGTACCTGCTGCAAAGAGTCACGCCTGAGACGAAGGGTGTGAACCACTTTGATGTTACCTGTGCTGTGCCTCCTTAGGATTACGGAGAACTCCATTCACTATCTGTCACCAGCCCTAAAAGCTGTTTCGGTGAAAAAAGCAAAAATGTTAGGGAAGAAAGGAACCTGGAATGAAGGACTTCAGCGATGGTAGGGAATGAATCAGCCCTCCTGCACAGGGTGAGGAAGGTAAAGATTGTACTGCTGGGCCAGTTTAAGATTAGGGCAGGCTCTGTCTGGGAGTTAATCTGACAGAGCAGATAAGACTGAAAAGTGTCTTACAGAGGGCACTCACAGCTGATGGGGCCTGTTCCCGTCAGTGAGAGCACGCACAAGCCACGCGCGAGGCGAGGGAGGAGCGGCTCGGTGGGGAGCACGGCACAGCGGCCCTTTCCGGCGCACAGCCCCGCCGGAGACGGCACGCTGGGGGCTCCCTGTCCTGCACCACCTGCCCGCCAGCAGCCTCGGGAGCGACACACAGCTGATCGCCGTGGCCGCTGCAAGGGGATGCGTGTGGCTGCCGCGGGCCCCTCCACCACGTTTCTTGTCTCTCTCAACCACCCGGTGTGCTCTATGGCTCTGTGCTCCCCTGAGCTGCCTGGGGAAAACCCCTTCTCTGTTGCGCACTCTGTGCTCATCTCCGATGTTGCTGCTGTCTGAAACGTCTCCTCTGTGGGCGTCCGTGTGTGTGGGTCGCCGTGTTTGCGAGCGTCTGGTGGGGGGCAGGAGGCCGCGGCTAACGGCACCTACTGTTGTATTGCAGGCGCCAGGTTGAGTGGGAGCCTGCCAGCACTTTGATTGAAGGGGTTTGTTTGACACTTCAGAGGCAGCCAATCATATCCTTCCTGCCTCACCTTAGGTCCCTGATCAATGTCTGTGTCAACCTGGTGAGTAGCCGAGCGACCACCCTTTGCTAAGCCTACCCCCAGCCGTTGACTTCTCCAGACTGAAGATCTGTTCATTCCCATTCCTGCCATTTTACCTGTTCCCCCTAACCCCTCGCAAGGGGGACTTCGCAAGTGACACTAGAGATAGCAAGGTTCATTTTTGAAGTGGTGCATGGGGAGATACCGGGACCAGTAGCAGTGGTCAAGTGATTTATTTACGTCGCTTCCGACGCACCACTTCGAAGATCCGCCTTTGCCAGATTGAGCTGAGAGTTGAGGGCTGCAAGTTGGAGAGTGGGGTGGTGGAGATTGCACACAGCTGGTAGAGACGGGGAGAGGGCGACACTGGGGATACCTACCGTCCCCAGTGGGGAGGGACCCCGGTGGCGCTCTCAGAGGCCATCAGGTGTTGGCTAGTTAGGAGGGTTTAGGTGGGTGGATTCACTCCACTGTTTGCAATGTCCCTGGCTTGATCTAGTACAGGTTTGCACTGCACAATGTTCAGATCCCGCTCTTAGAAGAATTTACACTCCTAAGTGTGTTACAACAGAGAGATGATACAGCTGGAGCCTTTCTGGCCATTCAGTGACAGACGGTAGTGTTGCTGCAGCTGTGACACTGGAAGAAGACCCTCATTTTGGTATCAGTGTAACTACAGCCATTGGGGCAAACATGCATGCTTACATTCCATGTGGAAAAAATACAAATAAAGGGGGAAAGGCTGCACTAGTATTTTTATTGTTATTGGGGCTTATGACATTTTCTTCTTAGACTGTAAATGTTGTAATTTTTTCTGTACAGTAACAGAAAACCTCCCAGGATTCAAGAGTGCTCTGAGGAGCTTTTAAAAATGATGATCATCTGTTAAAATGCAATATCAATTTTTGCCAGTCTCCTGTCCTTCAAGTCCATACAGCGCTCATCACTGCAAGGGCAGGGATGCTCCAACCTGTCAGAGTCTGTAAGGCTTCTTCCTTGCTCGAGCAGAGGTCGCTACTGCAAATCTGGGCCCTCAGCCTACTTAGGGTTGCTACATGGGGAAGTTGCTACAGAGCGAGTTCAAACACAAGTTTAGACTGGACTTGCAGTTTGACAAGCAGTCACGGCAGCGTGAATGGCACCAGAAAGCTCTCCAAAGAGCCTGTATTAAGAATTAGCCAGTGCTCTAAAAATAGCAGAAAGCTCCGCAGTGCTGAAGTGCGGTCCTTGTGTTTGCATCCAGCTGGCTGGGAACATCGGGGAGAGCTACCAGGAAAAGATGTACTCTTTTGGCAGAGTATTTTACCTTTAGCTGTCAGAACCGTGGCCACTGTGAGCTGCAGGAGCACCCCTGGCTGCATGATGTATCGTGTGTCAGTTGCTGTATCAGTTGCATCACAAAGCCCAAAAAGCGATCAGCCAGGAGGGCAGGGAAATGTCTAAATGATAATCCATGGTAATATAAAGGAAGGGCTCTGCCTCTTCTTCTAAATCGTCCTTTGCTTTTCTGGCAGAAAACTGGTTACTGCCTTTCTCCCCAGGCTGAATTTTGAAAAATACAGTATATTCATCTCCCCTAAGCTTTGGTGTCTGCCAGGTAGCTTCTTCCTGTTCCCGTCACCTAGATGTGTCTAGTCATGGAGAGAAACAGGCATGTGCAGGCCTGTGGTTTGATTCCTCCTGAGGTACACATCCAAAAAGGTTCAAATAACCTCCGGCAGAAGTGCTGTTTTCTTGTGCTGATGTATCAAGGAGTTGCAGACAACCAGGTCACATGCAGGTGACTCTGCCTCAGCCATCTGGGGTCGGGTGAGAGGAATCACACTTACGAGTCCCTAAGAACAGACTGTGTTTGAGAGGAATCTGAACATTGTACAAAACCCGGCTTGGGTCAGACTTAGGACATTATTCTTTAAGTAGATCAGCAAGAGAAGGGAAAAGATGTCCAGTTTCAATGCAGACTTTTTGCTTTGATGACATATTTTTATTTGTTACAGTCGTTACATGACATATCCTCCAACTGTTCCACCAGTCCAGTGCTGGTCATTCAGGCCTGGTACTGGGTACATTTATAAATGTACCAGCTTACCTGTGCACACCCCCATCCTTGCTGGTTCCCTCTTCTCCCCTCCCTTTCCCTGCTAGAACTCCTTCTCCTCACTGGCCCCAGCTCCCGCAAGGACCACTGGGGGGGTTGGTTCTCCTGGAGCCACCCCAACCCAGTGCTCGACAGATGGCCCCTCCATTTCACTGACGCTGGAGGATATGGCATGGGTGAGACTGCAAGTAGCCAGCTGTGGTGATGTGCTCTGTTTGTATTGCAGGTGATGGGAGTGGTAGGACCCTCCAGTGTGGCTGACGGATTACCCCTTCTTCATCTCAGCCCTTATCTCTCGCCACCTCTGCCCTTCAGCACAGCTGTTGTCCGGCTTGTAGCATTGCAGATACAGGTCTGTCTGCCCTGGCCTGCGGCCGGGACTGTGATAGCTTCTGGTTGAGACACCAGCTCATTGGTGCTCTGTTTTCCTTCTGCAAAAGCTGGGCAAAAACTGTGGAATATACACCAAAAATGCAAGAGAAGCAACATATAAATTCTCCCTTCTTTTTGAAGGCTTGAACTGAGCTCAGAATCCACCTGTTGGGGCCAAGTCCTCAGCAAGCATCCATCAGCTTAACACTGCCATTGAAGTCCAGGAAGTTCGGCTGATAGATGCTGTTTAAGGGTCTGACAAGCACGTTAGGATTCTCTGCAGGATCTAAGGAGTTATGAGTCTCCTGCCACGGGGAGACGGGCCCGGTCCTGGGTCACATCCATGCAACCCTCCTGCTTTTCCTGTGGGACCATGTGCGTAACTGAGAGTGGAGTTTCTGCTCTTACCAGAGCTGGTCACACCACGTGCCAGCTCAAAAAAGCAGGGCAACTTGGCTTTTCAGCTGCTGACTCAATAGCATCCTTGTTGTCCAGAATAAAAAAAGGCATCCTGGGCTTTTTGGAGAATTCATCACCATTCCTTTCTCATAGCAGTGCCATAACTATTGCAGAGTCTTTCTGCCTCTGTATCCCTTTCCCTCCCCACTGGCATGCAATCAGACAAAATGGTGACCAATGAAGAAACAGATTTCCTAATCCAGCTCCAAATTGCATTTTTAAATATGCATGGGTGCGTCCAGTGGGATACTTCAGCAGATATTTCTGAGCAGTGGGGCAGCTTGGGAAGGAGGGCTCATAGGCACCAAAACACAGTGCTGTCCCTCAGAGCATGAGGCACAAAAGGACTTTTTGGTACCAGCTGACACAGAAAGAGGACAGATTTCTTCCAGCTCTGAGGTAATGGTTCTTTAATCAAAAGCAAAAATAAAAGACCACCTTCACGTTCTCTGAAGTCTTTTCTCTTTTTTAAAACCAGATACCAAATTAATCATTTTTTTAAAGTATTATGAGTTTTTACTTTTATTATCCTCAGCTCCCTGTTCTCTCATTCTTTTCATGGGCTTTAAATGTAATGGGAACCAAACATGACAGAAAAACATATGAATACTCATATTCCTAATATTTCCAGCAGGATATGAAACAGCAGTACTTCACACCCTGTCAGAAAACACCTTCTCCCGGAATTTCTCAGCCCAGATCTGCCAGCCTAGGGGGTGGCAAGGTTCAGTTGCATGTCACAGCTAAGTCTGTAGCAACTGGGAAGTCGCAAATGAGCAGAGTTCTACTGACATCATTTGTATTACCTCCTCTAAAGATGAAAGACCTTTCAATTTAGGCTTGACTATGTCCATTTTCTAGTAAACGTCCATTTTGCTTGTTTTTCCGGAGTTCATTCTTTCCGTTAGGAAGGATGATAGGGCAGCACAAAGTGAGGCAGACCAAAAAAATGTGTTCAGGAATAACCCCCATGTTCAGACAGCAGACTATTTAGATCATGCCATTTGTGCAATTTCCTCTGTTCTTTTTTTTCATTCCTCATAATCTGGGTTAGATCCTGATGCCATCCACAGAAGTGCAGAGTTTAGGACTAACACGCAGCTGACTTCTCTGGGATACATCTGATTTTGTTATTGATATCTGTGAGATAGGAATCTGGGCATCTTACCTCTTGGCTATGAGAAGAGCAGGTGACACCTGTATTACTCTGTGAACTCCTTTTACTCCTGACAAAGCGGTCTCAGGGTTTCTAATTCAATCAGGACATCAGTGCTGGGGTTGTGCTGTGTAAACAGGATGCCCAGGGGATCGTCATTCCCTGCAGTAACTTGTGTGCGTGATCTGCTGATGAAATCGTTTAATCCTTTCTTATTATTACCGTACAGGCTTTGAAAGAAGATTTCCCCCTAAGCCATGTCGTCTCCCCATTCACCAATCAGGAAAGAAGGGAAGGAATGCTTTTAAACCTACTGATTCCATTTGTGCTCACAGTAGGATCTGGAAGCAAAGGTCTGACTAATTTAACAAAAAGAATTTTTCTCCCCGTTTTCTGACAACCAGTGTTTGCACTTTCCCTACTCTCTGTTGATTTTTTTATTTTTATCTTTTAATTTGGTTTTCTGTCCCTGGCAGTGTGTCAGCTAAATGCCCTTTGGGTCTGAGACTGAAAACAGCCCCAGAGGGAGACGTTGTTGTTGTTTCTTCTCTTTGTTTCAGCTGTGCCGTGGTTCTTGAGTCAGGTCTTACACAGATGTGCTCCTTCTTTTGAAACTGGAGCATGGGGCAAGACAAATCTGCTGGAGCAGATGCCACAGAGGGGAGCAGAGGCCACAGAAATTGTGTGTCCCTGTGGATCACAGTCTGCCCAATCCATGCCGTTTGTCTGGCACAAGTCCTGCTCCTTGCTTTCTTCTATAGAGGGTGACCACTGGTAAATCCCTAGACGAAAGCAAAGAGTAAAGGGAAAGGGGAATGTCAAAAGGAAATGAGATTATGAGGCCACTGAATGGGGCATTCCTTTGTGCTGTGTAGCTCCGTCTTCGTGTGTGTTTGTGTTGGTGCTAAAATAAACTTTGCCTTTGCTTGCAGGAGGAGAAGCAGCATAACAAGGTGTGGGGGACGGAGTTTTGGCTTAGGGGACATTTGAGATTGCACTCCATTTTGGAACTGAACAGGGTCTGGATCTTTTGGATGTCTTTGATGGAATGTAGCCTGATCTTTCTCTCTCTCTCCCCTTCCAATGCATCTCAGACAGCCCCTGGCTGGAGCAGCCTGAGGTCCTGCTGCTGCTCCAGACTGTTATCAATATCCTCCTGCCACCTCGCATCATCAGCACTTCCCGCAGCAAGAACTTTATGCTGGAGAGCTCTCCTGCCCATTGCTCCACCCCGGGGGACGCGGGGAAGGATCTGCGGCGGGAGGGGCTGGCAGAGTCCACCAGCCAGGCTGCCTACCTGGGTGAGTGATGGTTTCTGCTTACTAGTGAGAAGAGACAGAGATAAAATGGGAGTGTTCAAGACTGTAGATAGCACCAAAAACGGTCTCAGGCAGGAGCTGATTGAACTCTTGAGAGCTGCTTTAGGTCTTGTCCCGAGCCAGGGGGCCAGGCCAGAGCGTGAAGCCAGGAGTATCTCTGGAATGTATTGCGACATGAGCGGTGTCTGCATTGCAGCTGGAGGAGACTGCAGTACAGGTGGAAGTCGCTCAGTTTTCATGCAGCCAGGATATAGCAGTAAAGCCACAAAAGGCAAGTCAGACTACCTATCAGCCCCAAATATCACAGCTTCACTGGCTCTTGGCTAGTTAAGGTGGAATGTGATGCAGTGTGTCTGCCTGCTGGCCCTCTGCACAGATGGTCCTTACTGGCTGGTATTCCCTCTGCTCACTGTATGCTCTTGCAAGGTAGTATTACTATTTTCTCACATAGGTGAAAGAAAAGAAAAAATAACCAAACTGGAGATGCAGCAGCAGTGCAGATTATCAGGGCTATATGGGGAGAGTTTTGTCTCAAAGCTCTCACTCCTTCAAACAGCTTCTCTGTTTTTGATTTTGTAATGGCATTTACCCGAAGACTTATATTCAGATCTTTGTTAATCCATACCTGAGTTATGGAGTAACACTGATGAAAAAAATGGCAGTTCACCACTGATTGAGCCACGCACTTTCCAGCCCAACAAACCTGGATACAGGTGTGTGATGGCTGAGATGTCTTGGCCATCCCATCAAGAACGATGGAGTAGTCAACCTTCCCCCATCAATTCCCAGGCCGCGCTGTCTGTTCCAGACCAGGGGAGCATGGAAAGGGGGAGATTCCTTGTCTCTCCTGTGAACTAGCTGTTGGTCACCGCCCACTTTAATATGGAGCATCGTTTTGAACCTCATTGCTGTTTGTCCCCATTTGTAAAGTAGTGCTCTTGTGAATTACAGCCCTTGGCTTACTGGACTGTATTTTTGTTTAGATTACAGTTTGGCTGGGACTCATGCAGCTGCACTACTAGAAAGGTTCTTTTCATTACACCATCAATAACCTGGAGGTTATTGTGCTCACATGGTGACTCTGTGTGTGGATGTGTTTGATCAAGATTTTTGAGGTCGTCTGCTCAGCCAGGCTATGTTCCGCCCCCCTGAGCTGCTTTCAAAACATCTGAATTCCAGGAAGACAAGAGAACGCTGCAGGGAGAGAGAGGGGAAGCTTGAGCAAGAAAATACAGAGGAACTTAGGTGTCAAGTAGGAAAATTTCTCTGGACTTGGGACTCTCAGTCCTGATCCTGAGGCCTTTATTGTAAGAAGGTTGCCCTCTTTCCCTGCAGCATTTGGAGACTGACAGAAAAGACAGTTGTGCCTTAGGTGTGTGGGTATGCACGTGCATGTGCATGAGTGCATGCCTGTGTCGGCTTGTGCCCACTGTCGCCCCCCGATTCCTCCCTCAATGCTTGTGCGGGGGCACTGATAACACCTCTGACTGCCATTTGCTGGTGTGTGTTCCCCTGTAGCCCTGAAGGTGATCCTTGTTTGCTTTGAACGCCAGCTGGACAGCCAGTGGTACTGGCTGAGCCTGCAAGTCAAAGAGATGGCACTGCGGAAGGTGGGAGGGCTGGCCCTGTGGGATTTCCTCGACTTTATCGTACGAACACGGATCCCTATCTTTGTGCTCCTTCGACCCTTCATCCAGTGCAAGGTAACAGTTGCTTTGGCTCCTGCTAGATCGCTCACTGAGGGCAAGAGATCCTTTATTGCCCTGCTGAGAACAGAGAAACGGCACTCCTGGCAGAACTGGGTGTTTATGCAGAAAGTGACTTTTCAGGAGTTAGTAGGCCTGTGAACCCTTTGCAACTAAATCACAAAGCTTTTTTCCCAGGCAACACTAAAGAGCATGTCAATCATACAGGAGCTTTCATCCAAAGCCATGGAGTAGCCCTAGTCTTAGTTCCACTGGCTGGGAAAGGACTATCAGGCTCGACCAAGAAGATGCATGTCAACTTAGTTTTGCAAGAAAGACACTCAAAGCACTTGGAAGTAGTGTGGGTGCTCTGAACCTAGGAGGGGGTTGGCACGGTTGGCAGAAATCTTCAAGAAGTCTCTCTCTTCTGCAGAGCTGGGCAATACAGCTAACAGGAAGGACCACTCCACTTTACAATTTCTGTGTGAAGGTTCTGACAAAGCTCTTGCAGATGGACAGACAGCTGCTAGGCTGAGGTGACCAGGGCCTAAGCTAATCATGGCTCTTCCCTGCTTACCAGGTAGACTAGCACATGGTTCTTCACCTTATTTAGCCCACCGTGTCTCCCCACTTGGACAGAGTAAATCATCTTGGAGGAAGGAGCTGCCTCATGTCTGAGGGTAGGGTTTAGCATAAGGAAGCCATCATCCCCATGTTCCAATAAAAGTGAGGTTTTGATATCTGTTTAGTGAAATATAATATTGTTCCTGGAAGACAAGTGGAAACCTCATAGCTGGAGTCCAAACTTCATGCCCACAAGGAGGACAGTCCTGCCGGCTGCAGGCCACGCTGGCGTGGAGACCGGTCTCAGTTCCCTGGGCACAGTTTCCCTGCAATGCTAACGCTTCCCAATTTTGCAGCTGCTGGCCCAGCCGGCTGAGAACCACGAGGAGCTGACTGCCCGACAGCACATCGCCGACCAGCTGGAGAGACGCTTCATACCGCGCCCGCTCTGCAAGAGCTCCCTCATTGCCGAATTCAATAACGAGCTGAAGATCCTGAAGGAGGCAGTGCACAGCGGGTCTGGTAAGGAGGAGCGGGAGAGCTACGGGCCATCAGCCCCATGGGGCCAGCTGGCTCCCCCGTAAATCAGTCTGGGGGCAGACCTACCCGCTGTCTGGGAGCGGGATGGGGCAATCCACCCACACCCCGGCAGCCCGCCCCTGGAGCGGGCCCTGGGCCTAGCCTGGCCTTGCCACTGGACATCCAAGAGAAGTCCGGGCTGTTGTGAAATGCACCTTGTTTTGCCCACTAGGGCTGTGTCCCATTTCCCAGCAGCGGCTCCTTGCTCTCAGAGCTGGTTTGTGCAGCCCCAGCCCGTGACACGGCAAGGCCCCGCCGACATCTCTGCGCCTCTGAAGCCGCTTGGGTAGAACCGTCAGCCCCTTTGTCAGCAGCAGATCTGTCTCCTCCTTTCTCCTCTCGGTCTCTGATTTTCTCTGCTGTTACTAGTGAGGTCCAGGTCACTGTCCCTGAGCTCAAGGTGCTCTGAATTCTCTCTGGCATGAGGGGACACTTTTCTCCTGCAACAGTCACCCTTCTTGCCACGAGATGGCAGCCGCTGCTTTCACACAGCAGATTTCACGTGCTCTGTTCCGAAGAAAGGAAAACAAATTCAAAAGAAAGTACCTCACCCTTTTTTTCCCCCGGTAATAATATGCTTCGTTCCTAAACACTGAAGCGGATCTTGAAAATAGGGCACTAAGGTTGAGGGAGAACACCAGACTGCATAAGAAAACCAGCCAGGACGTTGGTGAGATGAGGTGAGCTGGGGCAGGTGTGTCTGTTTTATCACCGCTGCATCGCTGGTCCGGGCAGAATCAGGTGCTCGACGTGACAGGAATGCTTGGCTGGTTATTGATTTCCACAGCCATCGCTGACTTGGGTTTGCTTTTCCCCCTCTTGCGCAGCTTACCAAGGGAAGACGTCTGTCAGCACGGTGGGCACCTCCACCTCCGCTTACCGCCTGAGCCTGGCCACCATGTCCCGCTCCAACACCGGCACTGGCACCGTCTGGGAGCAGGACAGCGAGCCGTCCCAGCAGGCCTCACAGGACACGCTGAGCCGCACAGATGAGGAGGATGAAGAAAGTACGTGGCAACTGTCCGAGCTAAGCCCCCAACAATTAAGGTGTTTTCTTGACGCCCCAGAGGATGGCTGGAAGGGGAAAGACGGTAATCCCTGTCCTCACGTGAACAAAAGGCCCACGGGGCTGAGAAACTGCTGTGGTGGCTGCAGAGTTCACGGTGTGAAAGCCTGGGTTGTTAGATTCCCTCCTCATTCTCTCCTGAGCTCTGGGCAGGGAGAAGGGAAGGGCACAGGCAGATCTTTAGTGCCCGGGGCCTGGGCTGCCATGCAATCCTCCCAGTGCTGACCAGGCGTTTGGCAATTAGTCCTGTCTTTGACCTTCGTCATGGCAGTGGGCAGGGGCTGTGGCTGGCCCTGTAGTGCGGATCCTCTTCCTGCAGGATCTCAGTACTTCCTGCTCGTTACTTCTGTCCAGATGCTCTGACGACGTGGAATATGTTGTCTTTGTGCTGCATGGGATCCAGCTGTGGCTCTCTGCAGGGTGGAATGTCTGTGTGCTTGTGTCACTTAATTAACAAAGAGGAAATTAAGCCTTAAAACTACTGACAACTAAAGCTTGATCTCCCTTTTGGGCAGCTGGCAGATTCTGGTGTTTCCAGGCTTTCTGGTGCTGGTTTCAAAGGAATGGGATGGTGAATCTTTTGAGGACTAATTTGCAATGACCTGAATGTTGCTTTGTCATTTCAGCTGAGTTTCATGTTATTCTTGGAACTTTGCCTTCTCTCTGCTTCTGAGCTCTCCATCTGCTTCTGAGTTGTCCATCACTGAAAACCAGGGTAGAAAACTCTGCTCATTGTCATCAGGCTTGGCCTTCCCCCTGCTTTGGCAGGGACATTGGCCTCTGGTGCTGCAAGGGTTGGTCACGTCAGTGCTTCAGTGCCTGAAACTCAGGCACTTCGCTTCTGTATCTGAGGACTGCTGATCATTCCCCAGAGACATTACAGAAAGTGGGTGAAAAACAGGCTTAGAAGAAGGGCCTATGCAGTCAGGGCAGAGGAGCCTTTAGGGAAAGAACAGTCAGCCTGAAACTTTCCAGGCTCAGCCCGACTTTATTTCAGCTGGGTTCGTCACTAAACATTGCCCAATCCGCCCAGCGTTGTGCTGATGATACTGCTCAGATACTCACTGCAGCAAATTCTGGTTTCCGCCCAGATTAATTAGGAGCCACTGTGCAGAATGATGAGTGCTGTCTTCCCGTTTGCTCGCGGCAGTATTACTTTAGCCCTGCCTTGGCTTAATGCTGACATAAAATATTTCAGTATATCAAAACTGGAAAAGGTCAAAAAGAAAAGAGAAAATTACACAAAACTTCCCCTTTGTTTTGTTTGTTTATTTGTAATTAGAAGTTGTGGTAAAAACCACAACAAAGTAATTTATTTCAAGGTACTTTATATAATTTTAAACAGCACTGAAAAGTTCAAGCCGTCCTGATCACAGTACCGCTGTCTGCATAATTCAATTGCAGTATGATGAATTTGAGTCAATTTATCCAATTTTTTAATTGATACTGTGCATGTCCCGAAGGCTGCTAAAGGGTGTCAGTTCTGCATTTTGCTGTTATGTATTTTATCTTTTGTAGCAACGCTTTGCTATATTGTAGCTGCAGTTCACACTAGCAAAATGTCGGGTTACAACTTTTATGCCAGAAAACACTGTATATTAACAAACAATTTATTAATCACAGGGATTAATCCCTAGTGGAACCTGAATTCCCCAAACACATTTTCCTGAGAGCCATCTAAGCTGAAAGTGTACATAAATCTCTGTCGCATGTGTGCTGGCCTCCTCATCCCGCAGGGGTTTATGTGTATGTCTTTCTGAACTGTGACTGGAAAATCCCAGGGAAGCATTCAAGTTTTCAGGCTTGGGGTCTTGGTAAGTAAATGCTGGGTACACCTTTGGCATCCTACTAACTTCTGACAACTCTAAATACGTAGGTGAGGCTTGGGGTGGTTGTTTCCTCTCCTTTCCTCTTTTTTCTTTCTTTCTAGATGACTCCCTGAGCATGCCCAGTGTGGTAAGTGAACAAGAAGCATACCTTATGGGTGCCATTGGGAGGAGGCGGTTCTCCAGCCATCTCTCCAGCGTGTCCGCACCTCAGGCTGAGGTGGGCATGTTGCCCAGCCAAAGGTAACAACATGGGCTTTTCACCTTTCCCATTACATTCATGAGAGCTGAATGGCGCAGGTATATTATGTGTACATCAGAGATGTGGGATAGTAAAAGCAGCGCTGGCATAGTGACGCTAAATTTATGAATCCTGAAACAGTGTTGGACCAAGGGTGCAGAGTTGTAAATAATGATTCTTCAGGATGAGCTGTGTTGTATAAGGTCCATAAGAAGAAGCTGTCATCCATAGAAACATTCCTCTTAAACAGCTTCAGGAACCCTCAGCACTATTATTCTCCTCTGCTATTACTGTGGATACAAAGGAAAACACGTGATTTGGGGGTTTGCATTGGACCGGGGGACCATACACAAGCTGTGCAGGGAGTGGGGAGGAATCCTGAGAAGCTGGGAAAGGAGGCAGAGGCATTCTGTTTGATTTGCTTCATTTTCTTCCATGCAGTCTTTGTCCATCCTAGAAGAGTAACTAGCTCATCACAGAAATTGAATGTTAGGTTCAAGGATGGGATTTAATACTGTTTAAAACCAGAAATATACTGGTTGATTGATAGAAATAACTTTGAACACCTTATTCCTGGTGAACATGGAGTAGTGAGAAAGAGATTGGAATTTGAGAAATGTACATCTTTAGAAGATGCAGAGAGTTTTGCATTTAAATCTGAGTTTTTTCCTAAGTATGCAATGTTTATTTTTTTTATTTGTCTGCAACATAGTTATCCAAGGATATCTGACAATGGACAGATTAATTTATGTTACTTCCTCTGAACCCTTAAAGATAAATTCTACATTATCTCTTGACCAGCCTTGGAAAGTCAAAATTGTTCCCTCCCTAGTCTCGCTTGGAATTAAAGCAATAATGTTCATACATAAGGAAAAGTAACAGCTGTGGTACATGCCAGCAAAGATAGAAGTGATTTACAAGAGAGGCGTTACACAGATTTTATCTGGGAGTTTTCACAACAGGGTTTACAGGAACTCATTTGACTTTTGAACCTGATTGATTCAGTCCCTTTGTTTCTTGAAAAATTAGTAGGCAAGACTGTATTTTCCCCAGTCGTTCACTACCATCTTCAATGCATAAACTTCACGAGAGTCACAGAGAAACTGATAGCAATGTTTGCTTTGTGCAATCCAAAGTCATGGTGATGCTGAGAAAAAAGGACTTTAATTACAAGAGAGCTTTGCTCTTTAGTTTTTTTAAGTACATGGTATACAGGAGAATTGCTTTTCATCTGTGGAGGGGAAAGTACAAGCTCAGCAAGCATAATCATAGTCCACAGCATCGCGCCCTTTTTAGTTATGGATGGTCTCTGGGCTTTCAGACTGCCTCACAAATGTAAACTAATTAATGTTAAGTAATATTGTTATTGCTTTCCTGCTGGTTACCCAGCAGACTGCTTTCTTGCTTTCTTTCATGTTTTCGCTATGGGCTGAGAAGGCTGCTCCTGCCCGAATGGCTGAGGTGTAGAAAAGCAATGTTCTTGTGTCCTCCTTTGCCAGAATCCATGCCAGCTGCTTACTTACAGTTCCATTGCACTACGAGACCTTGTTTTCCAGATGTTAGTCCTTAGATTCCTACCAGAAGGAGAGTGGTCTATAGTTCATAGGAGACAGATTCGCCCTCCCTCAGGAAGAACTGGCTCACAGGGAAGGGGGGAGAAAAAAGCCTTCTATGAAGCTGGAAGTAAATAGAACTGAAATAAATGAAAATGCTGCAGGAAAACGCTTTGAAAACAGTTCCCTGACCTTATTTTGTGTGGTAACGCATCCTACCAAACTTCTCAGCTCCCTGGTTCTCAGCAGAGATGTAGAAGTCTCCAAGTAGTGGAAAATCCTTATAAAGACTGCTCCTGTTATCAGATGTTCTTTCAGCTCCTCTGAGTCATATATGTGCTGTTGAGCGTGCAAGACCAATAAATGTTACCGTCCTTTTTTTTACTTTTTTATTCCGTTGATATTTTTTCCCTTGAAAACAGAGACAATCGCATGCTTTTTTTGCATTTTCTTTCCCTAAATTCTTAATCTCCCTGCCCCTCCTGCAGTGAACCTAATGTCCTCGATGACTCCCCGAGCCTGGCCACTGAGGGCAGCCTCTCTAGGTACAGTGTTAACACTACCTGTCTGTCGGTGTGTGTGCTGGGAAACGAGCCGTTTCCGACCTCCTCTGTCTCTTCCCCTCACCTTTTGTCGCTCTTTCCATCTCTGTCTCTTGTGGCTCATTGATATTCAGGCCTGCAAGTCAAAGGTGCAGCAACCCACCTTCAGTTTTCAGCTTTGATTGCCGGTAACTTTGAGGAGGCTAAGGGGAAGGGGAGAGAAAAAGCTGTAGCGAGTGAAATAGCAGTCTGGCTGGCGAGCTCGAGGCTTTCCCCTTCTTAGCAATTGCTTGAAAGGCATGAGAAAGATTATCCACGAGGCATTAGCTGTAGCCTGTTATAAGCATTAGTCTTGAGGCTTATGTAAAACAGACATCTGTTTTTCCACTCATCCCACAATGCTGTCACCACAAAAGACTTAATAATAATATCAAGCTGTGGTCTTTAACATTCACTAATGAACCTAATTATGATAAGTCCCGTGGAATACAGTTCTCTGTGGATGGTTTACAGTAATTCTCGTTATTTTCACCAAGTGATTCCAATTCTTTAATGACACCATAGAAAGCTTGCAAGTGAACACCATCAATATACATTCAAAATTGCCCTGCCGGTGCCAGAGTTCAGGTCTAGCTGTTCCCCACTACCTGTGGACAGGGCGGTTTGTGTGCAAACATTATTATGGCGCTGCCTGTCAAATAGGTCAGGCGTGAGCTTAGAAGGGAGGTCTCCACCTTTAATGGCCAGCTCGGTCGTGTTCATCATCCTCACTGTGCTGCTGCTGTGCTCGCACCTCTCGACCCATCCTCGTGAGGTCACAGAGCCATCGTTAGTCCCAAGAGCATCTCTGTTTCCTTCCTGAAGAACACAGCCCCTTACACTGGCAACACAGAGGGTAACACTATTTCATGACTTTGCCACACCAGCTGAAGATGTGGGTATGTTGAGAGGCATTTGTGTGAATGGTTTCTGTTTCGCTAGCTTGGTTTTAGATGTCCGTAGTGGCTTTTCGGGCTGAGGACCGGCTGCTTTGTTCATTTGATCATTCTTCTCAGACGACAAATGGAGAGTTTATCATTGGTGGTGTCACTGAGATCATCCCATGATTCATGGTGCCCTTTGTGTGTGTGAATCCTGCCTTGGCAGATTGGTCTCTAATCGGTGCTACCATAGGAGTGGTTTTAGGAAAAGACATTGGCTTGTTGGCAGAGGCAGGAATATTCTTATCTAGTTTTGTGATAAAGCAAAAAGGATTGCATGGGCATCTGAGCATGTTTTGAGGCCTAAAGAGAACAGAAGTCATTCAACCACAGACTTTAAGTGCCATCCCTTAAGTAGGGCTAAAAACCCACTACATTTGAGAAGGATGACAAAGGGGAAGGTCTGTACATGAGTTAAAGCCATAATGAACCTGTTACCAGGTTGCATCAGCGTTGAATTTGGAATGTTTTGATCTTAAGTGGGGGGGAGTGACTCCTACTAACAGTGGTGAGGCTGAGGAATATGAGACAGCTAACTTAACAGATGAGTTCAAATGCAATAATTTTGAACCCTGAAATGTGAGCAGCAGTACAGTGGGTTCCTACTAATTTCTGTCACAGCAGTTTTCGCTAGGGACCAGGACACTATCCTCCACCCTGCTCTGTAGCACAGAGATTTCCTTAGGCAAAAAGGCTACCAGGTGGAGCTGGGAGCTAGCCCTGGTGAGGTGCATTGTTCTTTTCACAGAGGGGACGAGGAGCATCAGGGCTGCAAAGCCTTAGAAAGAATGAAGACAGGGAAGTACTGCAATTTTTTAAAAAAACGCAAGGTTAGAGATCTGTGAGGAAGAAAAAAGATGTTTCAGCTGCATTGTTAAATGTGCAAATTGTATTCCTCCTCTAAAGGACAGAGGTAATAAAGCAGATGTTGTAGGAGCTTATTGTGCTGTGGGGATCATAGCACAGAACTGATGGGGTTTTATATGCAGGAACATTAGTTTTTAATAAAGCAGGCTTGAGTTTTTGTTACCTAACTTTGCTTTCAGCTGGAGTACAATGCTAACAATTATTTAGGATTGCCTTCTGAATTCAAAAGCTGATGTTTAGTCATAACTGACATAAAGAAATAAATCATATAGAGACTAGACCCTTATGGAAGGTATGAGTTTTAAATAAATTAAATAAAGAGTGACAAACACACAAAAGAATAAAATCTGGTTTCCTTTATTCTATAGCAATTAGAGGCAGACATAGAGACAAGCAGGGAAGACAGGAAGGGGATAACATTTAAGCGCTCAGAAGTAACAGACAGCATGGGGTACAGGGCTGAGGAGCATATGTGTCCAGCATCAGGATTTGGTATGGTTATAATCTGAGAGGAGAGGACATTTTCCCAAATCAGAAAGGAAGAAGAATGAGCAGTCCCTGTAATGGAAATTTCCATTTAATGTTCGTCGCTATGCCTATCTTAGCTTAATGGTGCCTAATAGGGAAAATCAGAGTGAATTCACATTGCCAGGGCAAGAGCAGCAGATCTAACACTAAGGGGACTAGGATGTGTCTGGGGAACACAAGAGCTGGAGTTCACCTACATTTTAACTCATTCTCCACTGGCCTTTGTCCACTAACCCTCTCATTCAGATGTCTTGGGACACAAAGTGTGCACGTTCTACCATAACAGTGTGGCAAGCATGTACATCTTTTTACTAAACACGTAAACTCCTTACTTCCTTTGTCTCTGTTTTGTTTTTTTCTTTGCTCTTTCTTTTTTTCTTTCTTTGGCTGCATGGTTTCTTGTAACTCATGAGCATCACTAATTATAATTGCCAACCCGACAAAGTTTCTTTTAGCCCCCACTGTGTGACTGCACTGGCTGTCATTTCTTGTGCTGACAACATGCCACCATGAAGTTGGGTTGGTTTGATCTTTTGCTCACCTGTCTCTGCCCTAACTGTGTAATGGGAGTAACATTATTGTGAAGGTAAAACCCCTGACAGAGATACTCAGAGAGTGACAGAGCATCTTTGTTTTGGGCAGGAAAGACTCCTGTTTTGTTATTCCCAAATAAACCTGGCTTATGTACTGCAGAAAAACCCTTCTTATCGATCACATCGCCACAGGAGGGAAACGTTCTGTCAGCTGAAATGGCATTTGATTCAGTGTTCCTTGACTGCGTCCCACAGGCTGCCAGAAAACCAGTATACTCCTGTCCAGGTCTGGTAAACAAGGATAGACAGAAGAGGAGGGAGGGAGGGCTACAAAGAGCCAAAACTCTGTCTGCCACACTAATTTTCATGGAAACAAGATCAGTAGTGCTGTTCTTTGACGTGAAACAAAACCCTCACAAACCTTCATGATGTGAAATGTTCTATCTGAAAATTCAGTCACTCCTCTGAAATTTGTGGTCTTNACAAGGATAGACAGAAGAGGAGGGAGGGAGGGCTACAAAGAGCCAAAACTCTGTCTGCCACACTAATTTTCATGGAAACAAGATCAGTAGTGCTGTTCTTTGACGTGAAACAAAACCCTCACAAACCTTCATGATGTGAAATGTTCTATCTGAAAATTCAGTCACTCCTCTGAAATTTGTGGTCTTTACAATTCTCTCTCTCTTTCCTTCCTTTCCTCAAATTTTGGGGATAGAAGGCAAAAAGACAGGACTGTGCTGTGCGCAAGCAGCTCTGCAAAACTCGGCTGCTCTCAGGTCCACCATTTGCCCGCAAAAGATACCTGCAATTTCAGCTCATAATACCAATTATGATACCAATTTGTGTAATGATTCAGTACTGGAAATAAACATCCACCAGCTCACTAAACTCATTTCACTTACGATATAAGCTAGGCTGAAAAAATCTCAGACTCCAGCAGGAAGACACAAAGTCCAGCCTTTCTTTTGCTCACCTATTGTTTGTCCTCAGTGCAGTTTACTCCATGGGAATCGGTTTTTTCCTCATGTATAACCTCTGCGCCCTCATGCGGCTCGTGTACTCCCTTTATCTAATGACTTTTTCAAAGTGTTTTCATGATGCATGCAAAATGAGTTTGTTTCACCACTATAAACGGTGTTTTGTACTGAACATGATTATAGTCTTTCTGCTACAGACATTTATGTCTCCTCACTCATAGAACTAAGAGTTACTATTCCTTCATCAGGAGTTGTAATGGTATCCTCAAAAGCTAGTCCGATAGACAATTATTTTTCCAAGACCTTCTCCAGCTAATTCCTACTTAATTCACATACTGGTAACTACTCTATAAACTTCTTAAAATTCCCAGGAATAAACTTATGTAATCCTAGAAGCAGGAGATTAAGAAAATTCTACAAGCTGTAATTTCAGGTAGTGTGGATCACAAATTAAAGACTAATTTAAGAAACGCAGTCTCTTTGCTTTAATAAGGACTGATGTGTTGCTGCTGGACCTTCCAGCCATATGTGCTGCAGTCAGTGTCTGGGTCAAGAACACAGTCCTGCTAACAGGAAGGACCTTTGAGGACTCTGCTTATTCATAGGCGGGTGTTCACATGATGTCTAGGATGCTTTGTATGTAAATCATATCAGTACCCTACGTAAAAGCTGGAAAATAAGTTCCAGAGACTGGTGATCTCATTTGGAAGAGACGTATGAGGGAGAAAAGGGCTCAAATATATCTTGTTTGTTCTGGCTTTGAGCTTGCAGAAGCTTTTCCTTGTTTTCCAAACCACTGCAGCTGCGGTAAGATCGC
>VXBO01014877.1:1420878-1486268 GCA_013400135.1 Rhinoptilus africanus | reverse complement strand
CCCCCCCCCCCCCGGCCTTTAAAACTTTGCAAAGGAAAGAAAACAAGCAGGAGTTTCTTACGTATTTTATGGCTTTAACCATGAGCTTTGCTCTGAGCTCACTCCCACCACCAGCAGTTCCTCAGGACCCCAGATTTCATGCAAGAAGCACCGAGCCTGGTGGTGGCAGCACAGAGGAAGAAGATGAAAGGGGGAGGCTGGTCCAGTGATCATGTTCAGTTAAGAAGTTTGCTAGCCTTGTCCCAGTAGTAATATGGGGCTACTGAAAATTTGGGTGCCTCACTGGCCGGAGCAAAGACAGTGGGAGCAGGGTACAGCACCTGGTCTGCTGCAAGGAGGTGGCAAACGATTAGAGGTGCTGCGGGTAAGGAACAGGCTGGGGTGTCCTGAAAAGCATCTTGCTTGATGTGCGCACGGTGTTCCCCCCTCTGCCCCTGCCCGATGAAGGGCTGCTCGAGGTGGGCAGGCGACGTGAGAAAAGCAAATGCAGCCTGCCCTCGGTCACCCCTCCCCACTGGCCTCCACCTGCCACACTTGCATGGGCTGCTCACCCCACGGCAGAACCCTGTGCCCCACTGACAGCGGGAGAGCAGCCCCGTGGTGGGCGCGGGGAGGAGGAACTGCACAGTTCTGCGGCCGTGCAGTCGCCCAGGCAGCTCTCTGTGGGCAGGCAGTGCAGTTTGCTGCCACAGGTCGAGCCAGCCGAGAGGCAGATGTCAGAGAAAAGACTTCTGATGGTGGCAGGGGTAGGGTAATGACCAAATAGACCTTTTTGTGGTTTCTCCAGGGTTTTGGGGGTTTTTTTTTGCAGTCTCCTGGTTGCTCAGCCTTTCTTTGGCTAGCCTTTTTACTGCTGCTTTGTGAGGCACAAGCTGGTTCCTGCAGTGAGTGACAAGAACATCTAAAGAGGGGACCAAAGAAAACGCGCTTAGTCTTGCTTGTGCAGCCCCTGCAGCTGGCAAGGTAACAGGCAGTTGCTTTCGGCCAGCACACTGGAGACTGACCCGAACCCAACACAACGGTTCCACAGGACATCACAGCAGTGCAGAAAGAGCTGTATGGTCCACCAGGCTGACTAAACTTGGTTAATCCAGCTCCTTTTGCACAGGTTTCTTTGGCCTCATTTTTACACCCTTCCCTGCCCACCCCTCAATCTAGAAAAACACTCTCCTGTTGCTTCTTCCCATAAATTGCATTTCCATTTACTGACAACACCTTCAGGCCATCTGAGGCGGCTAGCTGGCTGGTTTACTTGGTCTGTCCCATCTCTTAAATTGCAGAAACTCCTCGCGCTGCCCCAGGGACCAGACAGAGCAGGAAGCCATGACCTTACAACAAAGCTGGGTGACAGCTGGTCAGATCAGACGTCTTAATGAATGGATACGACTATGGAAAAGACCTGCAAAGTGTTTGAGACACAAAACTTAAGGAACCTTTTCCCAGCAGAATATGCACATGCAGGACAAGAGAGATGGAAAAATCCACTCTGTATTCAGACACTGGTGGGACCTTGGCCTCACAGCACCAGCGCAGCTTCAGGACGACAGCAAAGCTTAGTGCCACACCACTTCAGCCTGTTCGCACAGCCATTCTTGGGCCAAGCAGGTCTCCTTGCCAAGGGGAAGCATTACTACTATTTCTTCAGTTGCAAAAGGCCATCAAATTCAGACAACATGTATAGAAATAACTTTTAATTAAAAAAACAACCTTGCATCAAAGATTATTGTATCAGACATTGAGGCAAGATTCAAGTTTAAGACAAACCAGTGTTAAAAAAGTGTTTAAAAAAATAATCAGAATGTGCAATTAACTACAATGTAGCAAGAGGCTGTAGTGTTGAAACTTTACTGAACTTTACTGTTTTCAGATGCCCAGTGTATAATTCCTGTCATTTTGACCAAAAAAAAAATTGACACTAAAACTGGGTCATCTGTCCAGTGCCATTCCAGATATTACACGTGGAAGAAAGTTTTGCACAAAACCAGAGACTCCTATAAAATTGCCTTCAACTGTCCTACACAAAAAAACTTCCTGTTGATGGTTTATACCTACATTGAATGTTTAATCTTTATTAATACCTCTTGAGATTGGAGATACCTTCCAAACTATGCTATTTAGACCCAAGTTTAAACAACTTGCCTTTGTTTTCTCCCTGTGAGCTCACTGGGAAATTAAAAATCTGTCTGGAATCCCAATGGAAAGCTTTGAGGCTTTTTTCCTTATTGGTCTTCTTGACATCAATCATCTTTTCCTTTTCATCTAGTCACCAAATGTTGGCATACTTACGAGACTCTTACAAGGCACTGTACAGAAATTTGAACAAGACTTTGTCTTTAACATATTAAAGCAAAATATTATGAGCCTCATTAGCTACTGAAGGACTAAGGAAGTAAGATGACCCAAACCACAATATTCAAAGAGCTATGTCACTGATTGGACTCGACTCCTCTTTCCTTCCATTTCTCTATACTCACATGACTGAAGCAGGAACGCTACTTTCTGAGTAGCGGATACATGGCCTATTGAAACACAGTGGTCTATTTCTCTTATTGCTTGAGGACATCTATATGAAACACGCCCTGGCACTACCGAGAGCTGAGTACAGATTTTAAACTAGATGCAAGGCTTCCAGAATGCTTGCTTTGAAACTTCTGGTTCTCACCTACCCTTGTCTCACACGTGGGTTACACGCACGCATTTAGAGAGGCAGATTTCTGCCCCATGGTCATGCCACACAGGAAAATACCGGAGGCTACTGCTTCTCCCCACTATTTTTTCAAGTAGTTTTTCTGTGTTCAGTTGAAGTTGCTGATTAAGGCAGACAGCATATCCACTGCACCAGAATCCACTAGAACCAGAAATGCATTTGAAGACAAACAAAACAGAAAAGGATGATTACTAACAAATGTGGCAATATGACAACAGAAAGTGAATGATGCCAGCAATTTATGTGCGCCCACTCCCGACACTGGGAATATTAGACTTCCAGCTTGAAATAATTACTTTCTCTTGGGGTTCAGGAAGAAGAAAGTGTTGTCTTTGGGATATATCCTGCCTGTTACAAAGCAAGAAAGAAAATATATTATATGCAGCTAATGCACAGGTTTTGAATTGTGCTGTCATAGGCTGTGTGAACAAGAGAGATTTTACCTTACACTTTTCTCCACCTTAATTGGCTTTCTTAATGAACCACATTATTCTCTGTCACCTTTGTTTTCTTGTACTGCTGATTCCCAGGCAAACATTTTCGCAGTCTTCTGACTCTTCAGTAGATTGTTTTCTCAGTGGATGGCCATTGTCTGGCAAACCAATGGGTGTGCATGAAGTACAGAGGGAGTCGCTGGGAAAAGCCGCACTTGACATTTCAGTCTGATTCGTTATTTGATCTTGGCACAGTAAAGCTTCTACCTCTTCATCTTTTAGAGGAAAAACTCGAAGTTCCCACAGCCCAGACTGAAAAGAACCAGAATGGTAGGAGTGAGGGTGGGAAAAAAGAGGGGGAAAGAGGATTTCAGTTGAGTCTGAACTGATTAGCTATGTGCAGAATAATCTGCTATCAAATAATAAACGAGTGTCTTTCTTTACAATGTTTGCGGCACTCTTCAGATTAAGAGTACAACGCTGCCAGGCACCAGCTGTCAATGTAAGCTGGCTTCATACGGTTTTGAACTGCTAACAGAGCTACAACTGAGTAGGCACAGTACAGGAAGGGGGAAGCGCTCTTCCGTGGTGCCAGACCATCAGGATACCTGAACCCGTAACGATCAGCCCCATCTGGATCTCTGGCCAACATCTCTGGCCTGAGAAAAGATCCATCACCCTTGAAGCCAGGCCTGCCATGCTCGCCTCTAAAACATGTGCCTTGCGTGCTGAGCAATTGGGCTTAACTCCTAGAGCACAGCAGTCTAGTTCTAAATGGGAGCACTACATTCAGTCCACATGAACTAGGGCGACAGCCTGAGATTCTGATCAGCGAGACAGGAGGATGTGCCCAGGTTCTTTGTTTTAGTTAGAGGTAGTGGTCCCTGAAGACCTGACCAGACCCAGAAGCTACTGGAAGCACCCACCTTTGCTTCCTGGTTCTCCCTGCAGAGTTGTGCAATCCCTGAACAAACAGAGCTGTGGGCTTCCGAAGTCAAGTCGGGAACAGGTTCAGCAGTGCAATGCAGCGAGGCACAGGAACTGCCATGGTGGTCTTTCTGCACTGAATCTTGGCTGTGTCGTCCGTCAGCATTTTTGCTGTAAGATCTAGTGCAGGATAAGAGAGGAGAGTCTTTAAAAGCTACCCCCCACCCTTTCACATCACCAGGAACAGTTTATATTTTCTTTTCAAAGGGTTCAGTTCCTCCATATGTGCTACCTACATTCTACTTATGTAAATCAAAAGAGCAGATGAAAACACACGTGGGTCTTGACAACCTCGTTGTCACAAGCCAAAGCAAGAGCACTATGTGGAGGAGCTAACGGGATAAAACAGGGCCGGAACAGGCACGTTCTGGCTGCAGCACAGCTGGTGGCTGGTCCCACTCCTGTGCCTTGCTCCACACGCTCACCAGAACAGGAATTTTGGAAGTCAGTGGGCTGTGGGCTGTTCCCACTCAGGGGAAGACGGCATCATTTGCAGGAGCCTGCGGAGTCCAAACTGCACTGTCAGCAGACTGTGACAATGAAACTGGAGAAGAAACAGCAGGTTCTTGGGCTCCCACTTCCCACCTCTGCTCTGGACTCATCTCCAAATCAGTCAAAATAATTTAGTAAGATTAAAAATTTTAACCTTTAATGCAAACTTGAGGTAGATCTAAAATACCGGCACAGTTGCCAGGTGAAGTCTGACCTTGCCCATGTTAACGGCAGTTTTACTTCTGAATTCAAATAGCACTAAGATTTCACTGAAGAGTTCATAGGGCTTCAAAATTAAGGGTATGTATAGAACTTGTATTTTTCAGTACACTTTCTAAAGGTTTTTTTAAGTTCAAAAAGGCTTAAAATATGATTCCTTAATACTGTTTAACTCATTTTATCCTGCATTAAAAAATACCAGGTCACTAACATGCCAAATTTTTGGAAGTATACATGCTTCAGAACTTCAGACTGTGAGCCTTCCCTTTCCAGCCACACAACCAAACATACCTGGTACTGTCCCTGGCGAGTTAATTAATGAGGAGTGCCCTCGTTTTCAAAATTCTCTGTGACAGCATTTCTGAAACTGCTGCCCCAACAGCCGACACCAGTAGTTCAATAGGAATGCTCTTATCAAAGTCAATACACCTGCCTGCTGTTCCTTCTGGGCCAGCGGCTCTGCTCCCACAGGGACCACCTTGCTCGCTCTCTTTTCTCATACTTTGTATGACGTAAGGAAAAAACTTCATCTGACAGATCTTCTATCTGTAACGAAATAAAGGGATAGCTGCTGCCATAATTACGAACACCACTAGAAAGAAAAGCAGCCAATATTATATATAATTCTGCAAAGGTCTGTTCACCAAACAAGAGGAGGCAGCACAATGCATGCTCGCAGTATAAAAGCACATCAAAACACATGCATTCAGCTTGCACTCTCACTACAGCTCTGGTATACGGGATACCGTCACTTCCCCTTTATTTCTGTACACGTCTGTGCTTGATCTGAATGGATATAGAAATTATAGCCCCCATGCAACTAACACATTTTTCTCTATGGTGAGAGGCAGCAAATTAAGAAGACAAGTATTCATTTGCAAATCAAGGCAGTATTAAAAGCACATAATAAAGACAAGCAAAAATTGCAGGAGTTTCCAGAGGCTGCTTTAAGGAGGCTGGAGGCAGCAGGATTTGCCTGGTGCTCTTTAGGCACAGAGAAATAGGTCTGAGATCACCAAGGACGCAGATAGCCCCACATTGAGAGAACTCAGCAAACCTGAGGCGCCACATTCCTGCTACGAAACCAAGCAGAAAATGGTTTCTGCTTTGAAGAGACTATTTCTTAGCAAATGATTTGCATGACCCCCGTACAGCTTAAAAACGGCCCTAATGTGGGTACTTTAACTGCTCATAGTCAAACAAGAGCCAGCTTTTTAGATAAAACTCCTCAACTGAGCTATCACATCTGACCTTCACGTTGAGAGAGCCATCTTCACTTTTCTGTTGCCAGCACACCGGGAAGTTTTCTCCTTCGACAGGGCTGTGCGAGGAGCACTTTGCTGCCCTTGCCCCTCACTCCCCACATGGCAGGACAAGCTCTTGGCTGGGCCCCTCCAGTACAGCTCAGAGTTATTTCCAAGTGCTCCAAGCCATTCACCCTCTTCAAAGTTCACCTAAAAAGCTACAGCTGGCAAGAGAATGAGTGCTGCAGCCATGGATTTTATGCCAGCCACTCCCAAACAACAGCAGAGAAATTCTAGGAAAGAACAATTCCTGGTCATAGAAGCTGTGAAGCTGCACTGCCAGGTCGGTTCTGGACAAGAATTATACCAATAACTGGGGGTCATGGAAAATAAGTTCCATTTTTTCTAGAAAGCAAAATCCTTAGCAGTGTTATACAAGGAACACCATTTATCTTCTGATTGAGTCTGACAAAATATAGAACTAAATGCAGAGTCCTCACTGCAGTGCCAGACAGAGCCACACCATATGGGTTACGCTGTCAGCTGGAAGTACTCCACTAATGGCCCGGAGGTTTTCTGCAGAAGCCGTTCTTTGTATGGAGTCTCGTAGCACTGAGGTAGTTCATACCATTATGGATACAAAGGCAAATATTACAATGCACTTAGGCTGCCGTAAGCATAGCTGGTAGTGGGACACAGCTTGCCAGAGAGCACATTTCCAACCCAGGCGGCTGGTCATGAACTACAGCCCCACAATTAAATGTCACCGGGCCACTGAAAAGGATCCCAAAGGCTTCAGCGCAATCTGAAAAAGCCACATGACCTGCTTGCTAAAACCACAGCTGCCTGGTTCCTCCCCAATCCCGCACTCAACAGGAACCTTCAGACAAACAGGCCTGCTTTGTTTGCCCATCTCATGACTGCTTTTTGAAGACTCCTCATTGCTTTTATTTATTTATGTTAAACACAAACCACTTTGCTAGCTGCTGGTTTCCTTTCATGCAAGCCAACTTAATGGGTTTCCTCTTCTCTCTGGAATTCACCAGCTCTGTCACTTGGATGGCACCGGTGAGGGGCTGCATCTCAGTTCAGATTCTGTCTTTCTAAGGTCAATGATGTATAGCGTGAAAGTGAGAATTTTATGAACTACAAAAATGCTACTCCCTCAGGGAAAAGGCAGGATTTTTCTGTGTGCTCAGATTTCCTTTGAAGTGGAAACAAAAGATAATTTTGAAAGAAAAACTTAGACTTTGAAAATACTTTTCTTAGCAAATTGCCAAGACTTTTCATGCTGGGAAGAAATTTCATTTTTAACAAGCTTCCTTTCAAAAACCGAAGTCCGCACATCTTTCCAAATGAAAAGTTTGGAAAAATACAGGAATAAACCTTAATGTTCCTTTTCTATAGCTGATGATAGCAGATTTAACTACTTGTTTATGTAAAATGAGTTTTACCCAATTCCACCGAAGACTAACAAGTAATACATTTTCTTATTTAAAAATTACTCTCTGTTCTGTAGAGAAAAGTCCCATTACATGAGAGTAAAAGGTCTCTCCTCTGGTCAGTACAGCCTCTGCCCCACTCCAGCTTTCTAACACTTTATATATTTCCCCCACCAACTTCAGGATAATTTAAAGTTGCTGTAACTGGAGAAATTTTATATTGTTTTTCTCCTCCACTAAGGTTATTTTGAAAAAGGACAAAGGAACTGTCATTCCTCAGTGGATGGATCTGGCAGGGATGTTGAGAGAAAGGAAGGCCCGTTTGTGAGGCATGTCTAATGATTTCACTCAAAGAAAAAGACTTAAAGCAAACTAAAATTTGGATCCCCCCATCACATCTAGTTAAGCTACAAGACACTGTGCACTAATGTTGAATAGCACCAAGAATATTTCTGAAAGGTTCTCAAAACAACAAAGTCTGGATTTCAGTCTTTGGCTTCATGGGAAACACTGAGTCATAAGCCATGAAAACACTTATGCAAAACTAATTACACGCAGAATTATTCCAAAGTATTTGTCATTACTGAAACAACTACAAAATAAACTTGGACATTACAACCATGCCCTGCCAGAAACTTTAACCTGGACATAACAAATTAAAACCAAAATAAAACAGGAAAACCTGTGCCACACCCTCCCATGGCTTAAAGCAATAACAGACTGCAAATTCACACATGCAAACCAGGAAATTCAAACGTGCCATTTCCAAAAACTAAGTATTTTTAGAGCAAGTAATAGAGCAGACATAGATAGCAGATTAACTTTTGCATTGCCCAACTGTTAACGTTTGTCCTTGTAAGGCAAAATTTCCAGAAACAAAAATGAGGAACCCAAAAAAGGTAAGCTTTTTGTACTCAAATAAAGAGGTTGTTGCATTGGAAGCCTTTAAATGAAGAAAAGAGAGAAGGGGGGAAAAAATAAAGATACCAAGTGGAAGAAATCCCTAACTGCTGTCTGACACAAGGATAACTGCACAAGTTTTCAATTTAGCCATGCAGAAGATAGACAGAAAAGGAACTCTTATACAGTACCACCACAGGCTACTCTGCAGTGGAAAGCAAAGAAAAAGCTTACTTTATATAAAAGCAGAAAGTACATTTTGCCCTCTCTTGTCCTTCACTAATGATCTCCTGAAGCTTGCCTTGATTTCAGTGTCAAGAGTGTGAATGCAGAAAACGTAAAAAGGTAATGCTGCTGTTTTCTCATGTCTTTTTTTTCAAACTTACTCAGTAACAAATCTAACTCAGCCTAAAACCTAAAGCAAGGAAGTGGAAGAATTATGACAGACAACCACCTTTTCTCAGTACTCTGAAAAACATCCAAACCAATTAACAGGATCCCCAAAGAAAGGAGGAAAACTGGCAAAAAATGATTTAGACAAAAAAGATCTTTAGCATTTTTCTGTTGTCTGACATCTCTCCTCTCTTAGGCTACCCAGCGGCTAACAGACAATACAGAAGCAGTGGACCACAGCTGGAGGCAAAGCTGCTTTACTGTTAACTCAAGTTATTTCCTGGCCAAAGGATGAATCATCCAGGATCAACTCATCATGCCAAACACAAATGCACTGGGAGGGCTACTAAAGGAGTGGTTGGCCCATGAGCTTCACAGACAGACACCTTGAAGTCCCTTCAGCAAAATACGCTAAAAGTATGCAAGACAAGTCATGTGTATGGGATCCGAAATCTAAACAAGAAATCCACGGAGTCCTCCAAGCAAGTCCCTTGCAGCCCTGAAGGAAAAACCACTGTTGAAATTCTTTTTCCCCCTCCACAGACACCAGGAGGAGAACAGTAGATTCTGAAGGGACAGAGCACCCTTGCTGCCTTATTAGTTATTCTCCAAATGGGTTAATTAAATATCCTTGCAGGAGAGTTCTCCTGTGTATGTAATTTGACCGTCTCACTACAAAAGAAGCTCAGGCATGTTTCCTACTAGCAGAGATGGTACCAAACCAAAAGGCGGTGGTAGAGCTGACATAAATCTGACCACCAGATTTCACAAGAATTTCTGAAGCAGATGAGAAAAGGCAGGGACAGAGTAGGTTTTTCTGTTCCTTCCAACCCAAGAGTATGGTGCCAAGTGAGTGCAACTCCAGCAGCTAGGGACCTGAGACCACGATGCTCTCTGAAAGGAAAGGTTCATTTCCATGCATCAGGCAGCTACAGACCTCGTACAACTCTGGGGAAGCTCGTGTCTTTGTACAGAGCACATTTTCTACCCCAAGGGAGTGACATAAGGATTTCACTTGTTTACTGTGTTTAGCATAACCTTCTGTACCGCTACCCACATGCACCTAAACACTGTTTGTAGAGATTCGCTCAATAAGGAGCTCAAGTATAGATATTGCGGATAAAGGCACGAATACAAGTCCTACAGTTACACCTGCTGATAGTGGCCTGTAGCAGAGACTGGAGAGTTGTCCAAAGGACAGTAAAACAGGCAGGTTTCTGGAAAAGGAGCCACAAAGAGATTGGAAGGACAGAAAACCAGCCTAGAGGCCAGATCTGCTGGTACATTCACACTGGGGTTAGGAAATCCCTCAAAGCCCTACTTAGGGGAGAAAGGGACCCCCAGTTGCAAAGTCCACAGACATTCCCTGGGAGAAAAAGGCAGATTCTTATGTCTGGAGGAAGCAAGAGCAGCACACAATGTGCAAACTTAGCTCCAGAGGCAAGCAGGAAATGCTGAAGGTTATGTTGCTCCTGAGAAAGAAGAAAAGTTTGCTCCCAACAAGAAGAGTTGCAAGAAAACGAACACTGAGAAGAAAACTGAGGAAACCTGCTGGGCCCACAGGCAAAATGCCAAATTACTGCCTGAAGAGCAACAGGCCACGGAAACTGGCCATGAAGGAAGAGGATGAGAGAGACGGACAGGCGTTACAGCACAGGCAGCCCTGCAGAGACCCAGCATCACAACGCCCAGGAGCTAGGGAGGCGGAGGCCTGACCAAGGGGATCCCCTGGGAGCGCTGACTGTGCCGACAGCAAGGGGCAGAAAAGCCAAGCAAACAAGTGAACGATTTTTCATGGAGATACTCACAGTTCCCTCATCCAACACAGGGGCGAGAAGGTTGGCACAAGACACGTTTTCACAATCTGGTACTTTAGTTTTGAAATTTGAAACTTACCGGATTTGCATGAAGTCAGTGACTGATTATCCCAATTATATATTATATCTAGTTTAATTAAAAACTGGTGGTTTAATTAAAATACAGCCTACCTCTTCTTCATCTGTATGAGATCTTTCTAAAGGTTGAAATTCAACAACTCTCCAGCTAGAAATGAGACAAGAAAAGTAAAATTAATTTACCTAAACGCCCTTTCATTATTTCAGCAGTAGAGATAACTATTCTATTTCTAGTGTTGCTCATGACCCTTCTTCAACATTGCTTGTGCTTCAAAATTGCTTTCAAATAAAATAATTTCAAAGTGCTGAGAACAGATGCCCGAAATTTAGATTTTCCTTTCCCAACCCAGTATCTAACCTTTCCTTTTCCCAACAGTCTTTAAGCTAATAGAGTCTTAATAATAATAAAATTAAATAATAATATTAAACTTTAAAGAAAATATAAAAACAAATACAAATTAGAGACTTAAAATATGGAACAATTGCAGCTAGCCATTTCATACAATTTGCTAGTAAGCCACTGAATTACAGCACAGGAGGTCAATTACCCTGTGTTAGCAATCTAAAGATGTTCTTTTTCTTAAAAAAAAAAAAAAAGAAAAAAAAAGAAGTGCCTCTGGAATCATGGATGGTACGTTTACACTGTATGGAAAAGATACATTAACCTTATTATGCTGTATCAGAATGGATAAATTTTAAAAATTTATGCCAAGGAAAAAAAATGTATTAAACATTTCTGTGTAATTCACTGAAAACAGTTAACTGTTTTCATAGGAAACATAACACACAAAGACAGTAACCTCCAAATAACGGTTCAGAGCATGTCAGCCTTATGGCACATTTAAGGCCACAAATATCACTACAATTAAGATGACATAAATCCATTTCTATTTTTATCCAGTCTGTGCACCTGCCACCTCCCTGTGTATATCGGACTTGTGCTATCAGCTGTCCGGTCTTCCCACCACTCCCATCACACACATTGAAGTACATAGAAAAAAACCCAGAGTGCTTGAGAAGATCATCTTAATACTATGAAATTATCAAACTACACATTAAAGATATTCTTAGTTAATGTTCTCGTGTTCATTTTGGTATCTTCTTTGCAGCTAAGGACGATGAACATACCTTGGGGTAAGGATTTCTTTGTACTGTAGTTTCTCCAACTTTGATGGTGCCACCAGAGACATTGGGATAACAATGTTGTCTATATCATAGGAGCTCTCGCTTCTCAACCTCCTCCTGGAGTTATGCTGTGTAATACAATCAATACAAGATGAGATTCATCAGCTCAAATCGCAGGAACTATGTTAACTAAGGAACATTAGAACTGTATGAGGAGACAGTCTGTAAGTTGAACACATTTTCTAGTGGCTTTGTGACTTCTGACTTCCCACAGCCCCAGCGGAATCTCAACAAATCTTAAAACTATCTCACCTCTGAGCTTTACTTCTTGCTGGCATAACTTACTGAAATCGGTGGGAGTTTTCCTTTCTTGATTTCAGTTACAGTGAATTCTGAATACTTATGTGAACTTTGAAGTTAATACAGCCTTCTTCGTTATGTTCAGTCTACAAAGATGACCTTCCATAATCTATCTACTAACCCGTAGCCCCAGTGGTGCTTGAGTATGATGCAATTAAGAAACCCAAAAGAATGAAGCTACATTTAGTAGTGAAGAACAGCCTACATGAAAAGTGGTTTTCTGGAAGACGTGTGAAAGACAGAAATTGAATTTTTTCACCATGATCATAGTGGGATTCCTGGTGGAGCTTGTTGCCCACTACTGCAGGGAACCTACATGGGTCAAAAACTGAAGTTCCTAGATTGCAGGAGAAAGCTTAGTTTTAAATCACGATATATTCCATATTGATAGATCTCAATTTTTAGCTGAACATTAATGGAAGCAGTCTATTCTAAAATGCTCATTTGTGTGGTTTTTGATGATGATCTGCTCAAGCAAGGGAAAAAAAGGAGAAGTGTGCATTGTCAAAAATGTGTGGGGGATTTAAACTCAGCTCTCCAGGACTCATCACCAGATTGAAACATGACGACTTGGAGAGTACCAGTATAACACTAGGCTTGGCAGAACCGTGGGACTGAAATCTGAGTAGTGTTATGAAATTCTCAATGCATTCCAATAAAACAAAGTGTGTTTCTGGAGGGCCTTCACTGAATCAGAGCTCTGCTGCTCCTTAGCAAATTTATATACCACAGACTTTGCCTGTAGCTCTGCACAAAAGGTTTTAAATAGTGAAGCTGAGACTTAACAAATTCTGTGACTGTATTTGCACCGTGGGCCATTTTATGTAGCTGCACCAAGAAAGAAGGGTCATAAGACCCTTGTGTAAAACTGGCAACATAAATCACAGTATATTAATGAAATATGGAAAAAAAAATGAAAGGCCCGATGCCAATAAACTAAACTTACACTCAGTTATATGATCTGAAAAACTCTTTTACAAGCAAGTATCTGTTTTAGGAACATCACATACTCAATCTGGAATAAGTTACTTAATGTAATACACTTAATTCACTGTAAAAATGCTCTGTACTGTAATTTAACACTAAATTAGATGTAAAAGGCATGTGGTTTTGGATTATTAGTTTGCACAATTCTCTGTTGATATTTCAGTTAGGACTATGATACATTTTTGGTTTACCTGTGATGAGGTGCTGTGAGTGGGCCTAGACATCGCATTGACATTGGTCGCGGCAGTAAAACTGCTATGGGATTCTGGTTCTGCATGTTGAAAGGAGAATGCCTCAAACCTAGTGTTACGTTCGCCTGTCACAAAAAATAATAACAACAAAAATGCATACTGGCTGTTGTCTATTAGACTAAAGATATTTTTCCATACAGTAATAGTCAAGTCATTTCTAGAAGCCCACAGCTAACCACTTACAATTTAACGAATACTAAAAAAAGCTACCTAAATAAACACTTGTTACTCATCCTGTCATTGTTCCACAAAATTCATCCCTCTCCTTCTACAAAGGATTTCTACTTATGGAACCAGCTTCATATGGGCAAATCCTGCTTCTCTTTTTGGAACATGCCGTAGACCGCACAGACAGCAAACGCAATCAGAGTTAGCGAAGCGCTCCAGTGTCCCTACCTGGGCTACAGCTCACTGATGTGCCTGTTCACCAAGTGCTCACTGAAGCCTTCTTCCTTGATAAAATAAAACTGGCAGCAAGGGTAACAAATAAAACTAGTTTCTAGATCTCCATGTGTGGTTTCTTTTAGTAGTGATCCACTGCTCCAGACAAATCATAATTCTTGTTTTCTCTTATTCAGTCCCAGTGTAAGCTGCATTTAGGGGGACTTGGAATTTAACCACCTGTGTTCTGCTTTCTTTCTACCTTTATTACCAGCAAGAAAAAAGAACTCAGATTTAATATACAACTAATAAAAAGGATCCATGTATTCCAACATGGAAAAAGAGGTAAGATTGATCCTAAAGACTGTGTCAAGGCCTGTCTCATCTCCCAGGCAGCTCTGCAACTCCCTGGCACACAGCTTTTATTTTTGGCCTTGATCATCAGTCTGACCTTCCCCATGGATAATTTCTCCTAGACAGAGCCCAAATTAGGAATAAATATGTAGTGCTACACCCGTAGCACTAATAAGCTAGAACTTCTGCTGCTACTCATGAATACACCACACAGCAGTTTTCTGGCTTTGGGAAATGATGATCCTCATGATAAAAGATTGCTTTTTTTCTTCCATTAACTCAAAGAACTAAATACTATTGGCAGAAGACTAACTGTAACTTCAAAAGGTTTACAGCAAGTTTTCTCTCTTCCAGATGCTCCCAAGTAACTCCAATTGTTGATTTCAGGGAGCACGACAGTACACTCAGGGAAACACGCTTGCCAGAAGCGGTGTCAGCATCCACCTTTTGGGCACCAGAGGCTGGTTATGGGAGCGGGTGGCGTGGCAAAAAGGATCTCTGATGGTGAGAAGGGGGCAGGGCACAGCACCCCTTGCAGATAGGCACAGGGCCTAAGAGAAGACTCCACAGCAAAGGGGAGGACTGTACTGCACAAGGGGAACGATGCAGAGAAAAAAACCAAACAACTTTACCTTCAGTTTTCAGTCTGTCCAAAACCACCTTTTATTCTCTCATGTAACTTTCTAATCAATAGGGTTTTTTGGTTTGTGGTTGTGTTTGGTTTTGGGGTTTTTGTTGTTGTGGTTTTTTTTTTTTAACAGATAGTAACTTTTTGTTAAATCATCTCTGCAGTAATTTTCATATCTCCACCTCTATTGCAAGATTACACTAGCAGTTTTACCTGGATATGCAACAGAAGTTTATTTTTCCATAATGCTTTATTTCTTTAAAATGGTACACTGAATTTTTTGTCCCTAGAATTATCACATTACAGAATCATGGAATTTCAGAGTTGGAAGGGACCTCTAGAGATCATCTAGTCCAACTACTCAGTACTGCCTAGAGCACATTATTCTACAGAACTTTCAGGGCACTTTCTATTAACTTACCAAGTGCTGAAGCAGAGGTTTAATGGCTTAAAATGTAAAGACAACAAGGGTGAAAACACTAAATATATGCACTGACTACCCGCAAGTCCTCTTAAAAGTCTGGAAGAAAACCAGAACCACAGATGACAGTATACAACAAATGAAATATAGCTGACCAGAGATGCCAGGAATAGTAAATGTTTGGCTGGGCACAGAATTTGACAGATAACTTTGCCATTCACTCTGTTTCTCTGACTACTATAAAAAAAAACCCTTCATATTAAAAACAATGACACCTAGTATTAGAAAAATATAGCTGGACTGCTGAGCAGTTTCCTTTAGAGTATTCCAAAAATAAAATACAGAAGCTGGTCTCATTTTGTAATATATACTCAAGAAAAAAGAGAAAGATTACTATGCTTTAAAATAGCACGTTATTTTCATGGTATCATAACTACATTTCTTCATTTCTCTAAGTTTCATACAGTAGCCTTTGGAGATAAAATTAATTCTCAAAATCCCAGTGATAACAAACTAATTTATACAGAACATATTTTTAAAGAAGTAGTGCTGTCTTAAACAATATCATTTTTTTCTTACCTACTGCTGTCTCACTTAGATGTCTTTTCTTTCTTCCTTCCGACAGCTGGTCGGATGTTCCTGACACTGATGGAGATTTGGAATTAGATAAACAGCCACTGCTCCATTGTTTGACAGAAACGTTATGTTGATTATAGTCTAAAACAAAAAAAGCATGTATCAAGTTGAAAACTTAGTTTCCATTGGTGCAATTTACAGGCAATCTCAACTGCTGAACTATTTATAATGGAAAAAACGACTTCTGATAGGAACCCAAAGAGTTTATAAACAGCACTGCAGTCAGGCACCTGTGTCTGCAGAGAACCCATAGTGCAAACTCCCCCCGCTTGTATTACTACCCTCCCACAGCTCTGATGTTGCATTTCAGTGCAACAAGAGAACTGACACTATGGTCTGGGAAGAGATTACTCCTCCACCAAGCCTTAGCCGGTTACCTTCTCTGATAACATGCTTTGTGGTGAGTTTATAAATTGAAACTCTTCAGCGCAGAAAGTACTGGCAAATGAATGAAAAACAGTCTTGCAAATATTATTCCTTACGTACCATTGTCTGGAGATACTTTAAACTCCACTCCCAAAGATGAGGTATCAACAGGTTCTCCTTTGATGTCATCCTTCCTTAATAATGTTTCAAAATATATGTGAAGAGGAATATCTAATGAAAAAAAATCCAAAGGGAATGGAGTCTACATCAGAAAGACAGCAATCTACGTGCCCATGACTTATGCATCATCACTAAAGGTCTAGGAATTGATTACACGACACTATGTAATATAATCTATGAGCAATATTGCTGCCTCGAGGCCTCCAACACATGAAGAATGGCCGTGCCGAGTAAATGCTGTGAGGAGCCATTGCTTGTCTCTAAAGCAGCAGGGTCTTCACACGGTCAAGCTGAAAACAGTATAGGAAAACATGTCCTGAAACTGCTGAGAGCCAAAGGAAAACTCAATGGCAATATCCCAAAAAAGCCCAGCCAGATATTTCAAAGAAGTGATTTTTGCATGAGTAAGTAAGAAAATTTGAGGCATGATAAGTTACTGTATGAATGCTCAGCTGAGTATCTCATACCATGCTCTCAGCAAGACACTTACTGTATGAATGCTATCCTCTGCTACAGGCAAAGAGCTGAAGTCTTTTCTGCCAGTTATCTAAGTAGTATACAAGATAATTTCCAGTAACTGCTGGCAGGTAAGATCTGAAGGTACCTATCTTTTATTAACGGGAAGCGAGAGTTATGCCATGGTAAAACCAGACCCATTTTCAGCTGTGAAGCGACACTGCCATACCTGCTGACCAAGGCAGCATGCTTAAGTGATTCTGAGCTCTCCAGTGCTACGCACTTCTAAGGGCTGACAAGACAACTCAGATCGAGGGAGGACTCAAACCTAAGGAATGTTCCCGAACAAATCCCAGTGCAGGATCACACGCTTTGTAGATTACCAGCACTTTTTATTGGTGTTCAAAGTTGAAGAAAGAAAGGTGAAGGTTGTCTTACTCTGGAATAAACCATGTCTGTACTCACAATTCCTCCAGAACTGTTCTTCATGAAAACAAGCTCTGGAGGGTATCAAGTGAGAGTGTCTCTGGGATCTGCCCCTCTTGACCAACTCCTGCACAAACCCCACACAGTGGAGAGCACACAGTGCGCTTCTGTAATCTGCGAAGCCTTCAGTTCAGCCTTTTGGGTACAGGTAATGAATGCTTTTGCAAAATGTTACTGCTGGGAGCCTAGAGGTAATTTCAAGGTACATTCTTCTTTCTCTCTCTGGCAAAGGCTACAGCAGGGCAATGTAATTCACTCCCTGAGGGAGCTCTAAATAGGAGTTAGTCTGCAAAACATCTCAAGTGGTAAGGAATTTACCCGCTGTTGTAAGACAGGAAGGCTTAAGACAAATAGGTCTCTGTCTGAAAAGCCTTTCCGGAAAAAACATTACAAGAAATTACAATTACAAATTAAGTAGAAAGAAATAATGTGAACAGAAGTAGGCTTGACGTTCAGAACGAGAAGAGGTCTGAGGGCAGTGGCAAAGGGTGGACATTAAACAATTTTTATTTACATGCCTTCAGGACCCGCCTGGACAGAAACTTTCAATATATTTTGTTAACTAAAAAAAATAATTTATTACAATTTGATATGGATCTAACTAGATATTTTGTCACAAGACTAAAGATGACCTGTAAAAGATTGTTTCCCCCCAAGGTTTTTGCTGCATCTCCTGTTGTACTTCTGAGTAAAACACAGTAGGTCTGAAAGGTTTATTAGTTGCAACATTTAAGTAAAGAAATAAACAAAGCATTTGTCCTGGGGACAGCTCTCCGCAGGAATTTGGGAACTACCTCTAACCCCCCTGGCTCCTGCCCAGCTGGGCTGTCAGAGCCACAGGGTAAGTGATGGATTGCGCGAGTAAAGGAGAAAAATTTAGGAAGTGGTTTTCTTTCTTCTCCACAAGAGAGTCCTGCTGACTGGGGTATTTGTTGTGGCACTCCTGGAGTCAGTGTTTCCTTCCCCCTCTCTGCTCCTCAGAATAAACTCCTGTTTATCCCATACATGGGATGTAAACCTTCGTAAACCTACAAGAGCTGAGACCTTCTTATGAATCCATGTCCATGCTTGGGTCTTCTCCACCGGCCAGTGATGAGTTCTCCAAACCCAAGACTTACCATAATGCTTGACTTCCTAATACCAGATCTGAGCGTATACAACTGTCCTTCTGGGAAGACGGTGGGTTTGATTAAAGACTCGAGCAATTCCATGGAAGTCAGTCTCACGTTCAGGATTATTTTGTGGCAAAGAAGCCACCTAGAACAGAGTTCCTGTATTGGTCAGCAGCTACCTGGCAATGGGTTTTTCTTAAAACAAAACACCCAAATCCAACAGTATCTGCTGGCATCCAGTCCCTTCTGCCAGTAACAGCACTTAATATACTACTTGGGAGCACTGAGTGCTGTCAGGTTGCACCTGCACTAGTTTCAGAACTAGTAAGAGTCAGAAAACCCACTTGTGTTATCATTCAAAAAGACTGAAGAATCAGATGACAGCAACCATAAAGATGACCAAAAAGGCTGACTATCACAAAAACAATCACAAAAACTAAATAAAGCTTTTCAGCCTAGTCTGAAGGGCCTGAACTGAAAGTTGCTCATGAAAAGAACAGAACCACGGTATGGTGATGTGTCGGCACAAGCACGGTTCAAAGGGCTAACGCTAACTCAATTAGACACACAATGAAACACGCAAAAACCACCTTAACCAAAAACATTCCCCTGACCAGTTTTTCTTGGTTGTACTCACATTACTCATACGGGAAATGTAGAAGGTTTATTCTTCAAATGTCAGGATGAAGTTAAGATTTTCATTTAATCTAAACTCATATATTTTGCCAGAGTGAGGTTTTCTGTAACAAAACTAAGTCTCTCAAAAGCAGACTTAGTCCCTAAACTCTACAGCTCCTGCAAGCACAACCACCCTCTGTTAGCAGCACTGCACTGGAGTTACTTACCTGAAGGGAATGATAAGACCGGATGGAAGGAAGAGTCCAGCTCTTGCACATAATCTAGTATTCTAGATTCTGCCCTGTACTCACTCCTGCTGAAAGCCGGGGTTGGTACCATACATGGCAACTGAGTTTTATATGGAAAGGAGGCATCTCTAGATGGCGAAGTCTGCAAGGGTACACAGAAATAAAGGTTAAGGTCTCCTTTACTCACTTCCTTCACATTAGACCAGAAGAAAAACAATAATCTAGGTGACATTCTTCAATATGAGAAGGGGAAAAAAAAATTCCTACAAACTTCAGAGTCTACATATGACTTACCTCCACTTATCATGGACTATGGCACACAATACAAAGAATACAAAAATATCTTTCAACTTGGGCCAGGAAACAGTCAAAGTTTCCAAAGAAAATGTAACCTTATGTATCATTATTCTAATACATCCTATGACAAACACACCCCCCTTAAAATTCCATTCCAGCACAATAGGCATAGATGCACAAACAGAAGTAATACCAGGCTAAATACAGGGGTCTCCTCCATTTATCCCCTCAGTCTTAGTAAAAGTCTTACTATCAATACTGATAGAAAGTTTGAACTCCTACATTTTAATGCAAGACACAATATTAAACGTTTTGAGCATGTCGTATACTTGCACAAAGTGAGACGGCAAAGTCATTACCTTGTTTTTTTAATATTTTATTTAAGAATCAGATAAGCCACACAAACAGAAGAAGGCACAAGGCAATAAATGCAGAGAGGGGTGCACCGAGGATTGATTAGTAGCTAGTAAGAGGAATTACTAGAAAGAGGAGAGCTGCAAAGAAAGATTGATTTAGCTGTTTATTTGAAAGGCTTGTGAAAGTACGGAAGCCTTGAACAGAGCTGGGAGGTGTGAGGAAGGGTGAAAACGGGCAGGACTTAGCAGCAGAGCACAGGCAACACCCTGAGCTCTGAAAGACACAAGGAAAGAACAGAATGCGATACCACAGGGCAGCAGCCAAGGGTACTCTGTGCTTCAGAACAAGCTACAGAAACACTGCAGGGAACCAGTGCTGTTTGTGTTACTCTCAGCCTTACTGGATACTGGCGCTATTAACCCCAAAGGTACTGACACTTCTAAAGGCTTCCACTGGCTTCTGATACTCTGCCAAGTACTGCAGAGTCCTCTAAAGGGGAAGGGAGGGAAGGGAAGCACTGGGGTAATTTGAGGTTCTCAGCCTAACACTGTGCAAATTGCCACATTTATCATATCCTGGAAAAGGATTTCAACATAAAAAAACCCTGTAAGAATGGATATAACAATGGTCTTCTAGATTTCTCTTCTGACTTTTTATGGAATGAAAGGAAAACATCTAGCAGTTGCATCAGAGGCAGGATGATCAAACAAACATTACTAGTATTTTTAGTACTTCTACTCTCTGAATCCAAGAAACCTCTTTCTGCTGTTTCCTCCTGTCTGACATATTCCAGGCGGCAGCTGTGTCACTCATCTGTCAGTGATGCAGGGATTATGTCCACCATATAAAATCCCCCTCTACTTACTGAAATCAGTTCTTCTGTCAGACGGCATCAGTATTTGCAACCCACACTAAGGGAGAAAATACCCCATTAAGAAGTTCCCCTTCCCATCTCTTCCCTTCTTCTCAATCAACAAATTCCCCATGCTGTTACTGTGCTGCAGGAACTATTAAAATTATAGTTTATATATATATATAGTTTGTGTGTATACACACACACACACACACACATAGTTTATATATAAATAAAACAAAACAAAATAAAACAAAATAAAACAAGCATGTTATGATGATGGAGCAGAGAAGACCTTGTGGTAGTGAGGGTTGTTTTATTTCACTTTTTTTTTTCCACAGGAAAACATTAACCGTCCTACATCCACCTTGATCTCCATACACAGGTGTATGCAGAAGTACTTTAAACTTTATTTGGAAAGAATTCTTTTCTAGCACAGGACCCCTCCAAATCAAAGTTCTGTTACTTTCCTGTGACAGACATATGGGACTCTTCATCTATTAAACTTCAAACATCCACAGAGTGTTGGCAGAACCGGGACCTGTGTTAGAGAACACTAGAGGGATAAACGCTAAAGCAAATTTAATGTTTCCCATTATACGGACCATTAAATTAAAGCTTTAAGGTAGTTGTTCTACCTTTGATGCAGTAAGGGAATGCTTTTTAAAAATGCACAAAAGCGCATTTCCTCTTAATATTTGTTTTTTAGAGATGAACTAGTTTCCTGAATCTCCACTATTTAAGCTACCACTGCACTCCCCTCTACTTGCCTTTATTTTTTTTAAGGAAATGAATCCACATTACAGTAAATGATAAATCTCTCATTCTTTAAAAATAAATCCCCAAACACTCATCAATAAAATCAGATCTAGAAAATATATAGATAAGACTAGATAAGACCAACACGTACGGACATCCAGTCTTTTAGTCTTGAGTTGCTTTTTCTTGATTTAATTCACTTTAGTCTCAAACATGCTCAGAACATAGCATAAAGCTAAGATTGCTCAAAAACATGCACACGTGGTCAAATAATCTCCACAATCTCAATCTATTTTGAAACTGTATTAAAATCCAATCACCAGCATTGGTAAATGCCAGATTCTTTTCCTTGTCTTATCTGTGGTAGGAGTTACAAAACCTTATGCCTGAATTTGTATGTTCTTTTCTTGAATGCTCTGGCATCAACACCTAAATAATTAGATCTTTCATTAAGTCAGTTTGTAATTCAAAAGAAAACAAGGACTTACACAGAAGCAAGAGTAATTTTATTTAAATGCTTGTGAAGCTACTAGAAAAAAGCTAAACAATCGGCCAGTGTCTGTTCCAAGCTACTGGATCTGGTTTAAATTTCTGATGGAATAGTTTTCCAGTGGAAAATGCTGAATTAGTGAACTTATGATGTTTGTCAGGAATGTTGATTTAATCAGCTCTCGATGAAAAGATTGCTGAAGCCCTTCATTCTGGAATGAAAGTGTGTTGCTCAGGCAAGGAAAGTGTTTCAACCTTATTGAAACAGAACTGAAGGACCGTTTATTGGTAAACTAAACTGCCCTTTCCCAACTCAGTACAAAGAGTCTACAACCTGACCGGGTTTTCCAGCAGTTAGTTACTGACTTTGTAGCACAAAAACAACAACAAAAATGCACCAAAACTCATCCGAACACAAGCCCACAGATAGAACCCTTCAGGCCCTGCGGTGCTAACTGGTTTGCTGAAACCCCAGGCACACAGCTTTCACAGGGGCCTGGAGAGCGAGCCTGACCCCAGAGCAACCCTGCAGAAAGCACGGGAGATTACTGAACTCTGGGCAGTTTCCCCCCCACTGTATTGTACCTCATCTCCTGGGACGTTCTTCTTCAGTAATGAAGTACAAAACCTCATGCTTCCTCAGCTTAAGTAGATACGAAGAGTAATGTTACATTAAATCGATTCTATTACAGAAAAGAAAATACGCTATATTTAAGAGGAAATCAGAAGTGTGCAAGCTTTAAATATTCAGCTAAAATAGCATCTCTGTTATAAACTTCACAAGAAATTATGTCACCAACAGAATCTAATTTTGTAGAATATTACTAATTTTGATCTTGGGATTTTTTTTTCCTTAGTACTGTTTTACTGGGTCACAGAAAAATCTATTAAGCAATTTATTTTGATATCCAAAACAATTCTTGCACTTGCCTGTGATAAATTGATGCCTTGGACAAAGCAGGGCTGGATCATGCCTCTGTTCTAGAAGGGCCAGAAGGCTGAACACTACTGAACAACCAAATTAGTTTGAGTCAACAAAGCATGTCGTAATTGAAAAGAGAAATATTTTGTGCTTCCAGTTAAAAATTCTGAAGTGAATATTCACTTCGTGGTTTCAGATACTGATGACTAAAACTCCTACCATTTTTTGGAAACACGCCTAAGTGTAACAGTACAGAGAGCCACAGCTCAATTACACCAATGTGTATGAATTAAGTTAATTAAGTTAGCTCAAATACACTCTGCTGAATATCTGTCATGTCTACTTCTGATTACTCTTATAAGCCAAAAAAGGCAAGGAACAAGCATTTCTTCTCCCTATACACACTGAGAACTTTTCACCAATACCAAAGAATAACTATCCCTCTCAATATTAACACCTGTTCTTCAGTAAATGAGTAGCCAACTAAATTACAGCGATTTAATTATGAGATCCAAGAGAATAATTGTGTGGGTGGCTGATGCCTCCTCTTTGACCACCAAACACACTGCTAACTTTTAATCCTCCAGAAGCATTATGTATCGCTCAAGCCATCAGAGCACCGTGTTACCTGCTTGCTTCTGGGCATTAGCACCTGCCTTGAAGGCCAGCCCCTTCCTCCCTGGCCTCCCTCTTCTGCACACAATGATCTGCTCTAGGCAGAGCCACGTCCCTCTGGCAGAACGTACGCTTAAACAAAATGGCTAATTTCACAAGCTAAACATCAGGGGTTCCCTAAGCAGGACTTCACTGCAGAGTGCTTTTAGGAAACATACAATACACGGCTAGCAAAGGGGTAATCCGAAAGTCCCAAAGACATGCTCATCAACCGTCAGTGGGAGGAGAAGGTGGGCAAAGCACCTAATACACCGCTACATGGGAAGGTGCATAACAGAGGGTGCCGATGATACACCTTACGGGACAGACCCTCTCTCCCAGATGAAGTTTCTATAGATGTCAGACGGATGGACCTTTCCCATGCACTAGCCTGCAAACCTGTACGTGGGTCAGCTCCAGCAAAGCAAGCTGCCCGGGGACGTAAACCCATCTGTCTGCCTCTGGCCCCTCTGAAGCTGTTGGTAAGGACAGAGTGGCAGATCCTGGGGCAGAGACCATTTTTTTCATGTCCATTCAGGATGACTTTTTTCAAATGAGGTCCATTTCAGGACCATTTTGATATGATGATGATAACTCGCTTGGCATCAGGCTTGTCTCAAATTCAGATTTTTAGTTAGTGTCATAAAAGGAGTCGCAGCTTCTAGTGTCCTCAGAGATCACCTACAACTTCTCCTAAGTATACATGGAGTTTAGTTTCTTTAATCTTGTTTTAATACAAGGGGAGATGGACTTTCATCTGCTCTGTGGGAAATGTATGCTGTCCTCAACATCCTGAACAAAGGCCTTCTGTTCACCTAGCAAATCAATTGAAAAATCAGGGCTGGTGCTTAATCTTTGACCAGTTAAATAAACCAAAAGAAGGAAAGACATGTTAACCCACAGTATTATTTTGTATTCATTGTATTTTGAAAAACGCCATGGAGAAATTAAGAGTAGATGTGATCAGTAAAACACTACAGAAATATCATTAACAAGCTAAAAGTGCAGGACTCTGAAAAGACCGCTTCAGATTTTTCATTCTAGAGGAAAAGAATTTGCAGGCTGACTGGCTTGCCATAAACCTCACAAAGGATGGATTTAGTTCCACTGCCAGCATCACTGTATAGCAAAGCTAAAGGTCTTCTCCCTGCCTTCCTCCCCAGTGGACAAGTCTTGTCACACACTTGGAACAGCTGAAAACATAAGAACACTTTTTTCCCCATTCGGGTTTGTTGATTTTTAACTAACAGAAGACTTTTTTTTTATAAACTTCCAGTGTTAAAAAAGTAATTTTATCAACTTACAAACTTGTTAAACCATAACCAAGTGGTTCTCCTCCCCGGACCAGAAGACTGACATATCCACAGAGGTACTACGCCACTTTCATTGAAGCAGGATGCATCCTCTTCTTGAGGAGAGGTTGCAGGAGACTTGGCAAGACAACAACATTCCCTGTATTCATGGCTTTTTGGAAGTCAGCAATGCCAGGAAGCTATGCAGAAGGAGGTGGAGCCAATATCTAGGGATTGCAGGGAGGGAGATGACAACCAGTAAACTCCTTTCAGTGCAACCAAGAGGAAATGACTATTTCACTGTGTGAAGGGCAAAACTTCTCACTGGCTACTGAGTAACATGCTTGATAGTTGCTGGTCTAGACAATGCTGTTTCTTTAAATACACAGACCGAGGGAGCTGGAGAAAGCAGTGATTGGTAACAGCCACAAAGGATTCACCTTAAGGATTCTCCTTAAACGCAAATAAATCACAACACCAGATAATATGGTAGAGGAAATGGGACTGTATTCTAGGAAGAAGGTGCTAAAATATTTGTCCCCAGACAAACATATCACCTGGCAGAGAACAGGGTATAACTTCCACATTATACACAGTATTATGATTAAGAACCTTGTCTGCACCCCGCCTTCTACCTGTCCCTTATTCTCCTTTCCTGCTAGCTACATACCACTTACAGATAGCAGACATGTAGCAAGTAAGATAAAGGCTCTGCATGCTGGATATAATACGAATTATAGAAGCATATATACACTCTTCCTAAAAATTGAAAATTAACAAGACTTGGTGAAAGACCCATATGTATTTATCAAGTGGTATCTACAAAAAGTACCCCTGGCCCTAAGCATGCACTGGGAATGCAGCAGGACATTAAAAAAAAAAAAAAAGAAAAAAAGAAAAATCACAGAACCAGCATGAGAACTAGATTAAAATAAGAAATCCAAACCCTAGAATCAAAATACTTTTTTCCTGTCTGTTTTGGAGTCTTCTGAAGAAGAACTCACTTTTTTTTCTTTTTTTCAAAAAAACCCCCCACCGCTAAACCAAAGCAGGTATTCTGTTCTTACTTAAATCTCATTTGCGATTAAAGAGAAAAAAAATGTGGTACGCTTAACTGAAAGAGCTGGCAACAGTATGCCAACTGTTTGCTTGTGGTATCTAAACTGTAAGATTTTGCACCTCAATTCCCAACTTTCAGGGTGTTGGCACCTTTTCAAATTTGAATTCTGGTTTCCTCCAAGTGCCTCAGTTCACACAACCAAATCTTTTTCCAGCAAGTGGAGACACAAATACAATGAGAATTTTCAGATTAAAAAAAAAAATGGATAGGACCAAAATTGACAGTACTCAGATCTCACTGCTCTATTGTCTCTTATCTTTATTTATAGCTGTATAAAGTTTTTATAGATTAAAACATTACCTCAATGACATGTCCTGGTGAAGCATGACTTGGAAAACAAAAAAAAAAGTGGAACTAATGTTATTAGTTAGGATGTTAAATGAGAAACTAACAAAATGTACTGGCAAAACAAATTCCTCGTTACTAAAAAATCCCTGCAGCAAGCCACACAGATAAAAAACTAGAAAAGAAAACATTAAGGCACATCAGCTAAGCAAAGACCTCTCAGACAGTTTCTGACAAGTAACAACACTTGTCTGCTTTCGATATCTCACACATAATTCAGTTCCTTCAAGTTTAGTCTGAAAATAGCCAGAGACAGAGATGCTATAGGTCGTCACTATAGGAAAAGCATTTGCCAAAGCACCCAGGCATTGGACTTTGGAGAATCTGGGTGGGGTGAAGCAGTTATGAATGCAACAGCCACTAGGAAAAGATTCCACTGGAGCTCAACACCTTAAAGTCCTGACACCGATCTGCTACTTACAGACTTCCTTGGTTTTACTGTTTTGATACTCTTGGCTTGCTTTCTTAGTGTTAAAACTACATGACATGCATTTTACAGGAGGAGACATTGACCCAGAGGCTGGCTGACTTGCCAGCTGTAACAACGCAAGCAAGTGGCAGATCCAGCATTTTGAACGAAGCCCTCTCAGACTTCCAGCCCCTGCCCGCATGGGTCCTCCTACTAAACCATGCCTGCAGTTTACTCCTTCATGCTACCCTGCATGCAAGTTTTAATATTCTTTCAAAAATCACACTGAAGAAATGCACCTCTACAATTGTATCCTCTAGACTGAAGCACAGACTGCAGTCCCAGGGGTTACTGTGCATGTGGATTATTCCGAGTGGCTTGTGCACTGACTCACAATCGCAAAATGGCCTAAGCTCTTACCAAGCTATTTAGATAATGAAAGACGACAGATACAAAACAGATTCCATGGCCAAAAGATGACTCACAGATCATCTGTGGTACTTAAGTCATTCTGAATTTGGGGACAAGCGGTTTTGGCCCCAAAGGATGTTTCAAGTTCCTGAGGATACTGGATGGTGACAGATAAACCAAACACCCTGCATCCTGTTTTATTTATCCCTGCTGCAGTCATAGATCTGGCAGGTCTTCTCATAAGAGTTCTATGTTTTCTTTTAGATACTCCTCTGTGTAAGCATTATGTAAATGCCAGAGCAGGGGAAGGCGTAGTCCTCTTCAGAAAAGAAATACAGCAAACAGAGGACAATATAGGGCATCTCTCAAAAGGCACTGGGAGGCTACTAGGTCACTAAATACTCAAACTTTTGACAGCACTGTAAATGTATGTAGCATGGCAGTAGATAAGAGTAAAAATGTGGCTCTCTTCCCAGTGACCTTATGAACTGACAGATGGGACAGCAGTTCACAGTTTCATACTTTGCTTTTCCTAACATGGATGCTGGGGGGTGGAAAGGGGATGAGCTTCCCAAATGAATCTGAAGAGATGCAAAGGACAATACTCTGAATGCCATTCAATGTCTGAAGGGTACAACCAGTCATCCAAAAAGTGCCAAATTCCTCAAAGTTATCCCAGTATTTCTTAATCTCATACACACAGAAAGCCTTCATTTTGCTGTGATTCTCTGATCAGAGTTTGTTAGTCATCATCTTGCTCAGATTACTCTGCACAGCACAATCACCCACCAGCACTGCCAGGCACTTGCTCACTGGCTGCTTCAACCAGGCACCACAGGGAAGCAGCCACAGGAGCTGCGATGTTCAGCAGATGTTCTTCTCCTCAGACTTTGTCAAGCTGGTCTCTGTTAACGCCACATCTGCTGCAGGAGGCAGCAAGTCTGCGCTAGCTCCAGCTTGCTCTCAGGCCAGTGACCTTACAGAAACGGAGGTCCTCACAGACCATGATACCAGGAGCTACATAAGTATGTAAAACTTGAAGAACTATGGGAGAAGCGCTTGCTAGAGATGGCACACTAACATTAAAAATCCAACTATTTTCCATGCTGCTAAGAAGTAACTTTTTTTTTTTTTTTTCCTATGAAAGGCCAGAGGAAATTTGCTGGATTACTACTGAGAATATAAATGCATTTTCAAAGAAAACTAGGTATCAGTCCCAGAGGCCATTCCCCATTTTGCATCCTTACCCCTAGATATCTGCCTAATCTAGCAGTCAGCCTGGGCTGATGGGCAGGGTTCTTCCATTACAGGCTGAGCAATCTCATCAACAGCTGGGTAACCAAGTGTAGAAAGTGCAGGACGAAGAAAGTGACAGGACCTGTTCAAGTAAGATTTCTTGAATGAAACAATACACTCATGATGCCTCTTAATTCAAAGACTCAATACCCATTTAGGTTTGATTGTCAGAACGTGCTGGAAATGTCTAGTCTATTTTTTTATCACTTACTTCCACCAGCCGGATCCCTGATACACTGTTTTTAACCAACACTGTGAAAGAGCCTTTGTTCACTGCTTTACCTTAATTTTGAAAACTTTGAGTTTGGCACTTGCGTGAAGTCTGAGGCTGACAGCTTGATTGCTGTCACCACCCCTCATTTTCTCCAGGAACATGATCAGAATCTATCTGTAGCACACGAGGCAGTTCTGCACATGGCCTTTTGGCTAACTTCCATGGAGAGGCCATTAGAAAGCAGATTTAAACATAGGGTTTTGAGATGAGAGCTGCAATAAGCATGAGCAGCATTCTCTGCAGGGTTTTTTACCATCCTGTCTTTGGGACATCTCTGCACTTTTGGTACAGAGACACTGGAGCTCCGTTAGCCGATGGTAACCCAACACTAGAAATGTCAAAAGCATGGCGCAGACACACAGTTGCACCAGCTCCAGTATTTGAACCTTTAACTAGTAACTTAAAAATGTACTTTTTGATTGCAGTCTACAATCAAAGCTAAACTACAAATTTATCTTTTTAGACTACAAGTCTAGGTAAACTACTCACAGTGCAAAGCAGCTCAGTTCTATGTCTGGTTGAAGATAAAAATGTAAACTCAGCTTTGTAGTTCAGCTGCCAGGCTGCAGAACTGAAGTTTCTGTTCACAAGCTTCTACTTTTGTTCTCTGAACTGCACTAACCCTGGCCCAGTTTTCAAAAGACAGAGACGCAGGCAGCACTTGTAGAAATATGAAATACTTGAGCCTGAAAGACACAGGCTTCCAGAAGAGCTTGCTATTTAGAAGTTGCTTCCGGAGTGGAAACCCCTCATATTTAAGTAGAAGGAAGGGAAGTCCTGCAGTCTCTTGCTGAGGAGCCATCTCCACAGCTGCAAGAAGCACTTGTGGTACTGGAGGCATCAGTCAGGAAACGAGGCCTCCAACCTCTTTAAATAGGACATGGATTGGATGGGAAACAAGTAAGTCCAAGTCTGCAAGAGCCTCCTTGGTTAACGCAAGGAAGATGAAAAGCATAAGTGTCTAGGAGGTAGAGCCCCCAAACTCTAATCCACCCCCACCATCAACCCTCCAGGCAGGCTGACAAGTCTTTAAGCCCCACTGCCAGGAAACTGGGAAGTCAGGCTAGTAAGAAACTGCACAGTTTTTCAATAAGATATCTTGCTAAAACTGGGACACTTCTGCAATTTTGCAGAGGATGCTGAATCAGCACACTCACAAAGAACACCCTTGCAGGGAAAATCTCTCCCCAGACCACTGGTACACTTAGTAAATCCTGGACAGTTAGCTGAGGAGACATGGAGATTTCTGTCAGTATAACACACTTTTAAAAGGCGAAGTAAAATCAGGACATTAAAACCACTTGGGATTAACACTGCTCTAAACAATGAGTTCATACCGTCTCTGCTCTCAAATTAGACTGTTGCTTTACGCACCACAGCTAAACTCATTATATATTCTTACCACCGATATGCTATTAATATCAGACATGAACAGTTATGCCTTGCCCCGCACAACAGACAACAGGTTTTTTCCCATTTTAAAATGTTAATTCCTTTGTAATGCGGAAAATTCTAAGATTTTTAAAGCATTCATAAAGTATCACAAAAAAAAGGCAATATAACTAATCAGGAACAGCAAAAATGGAAACAAGATTAAGATATTGCAATTTAATTTCCTACTAGAAAATAATGTGCCACCAGCTGTGTAAACGTTCTTGTAGCTAAAACAAATATTCTGAAAACAAGCAGGCAGCTGATTTACACTGTAGCATGTTTCCTCGGCACTCAAGTCTCCCAAGGAAGCTCTCAAATTCTCTCTTAGATTGTACAAAGACTTTCAAGATAGCCATACAACAAACTGATTTGATAAGCAGGATTCTGAGCGATCTTTAATTTTTATGTTCTACTCATTAACTCTGATCTCCTGCTGACACATCTAGTACTCCTGCCACATGCACTATATGCTCCCTGAACAGAAAAAATAACTAGCACAGCATGCACTACTCTTCTGACATACCAGACAAGACACATGCAGACTCCAGCAGCAGGACTCTCTGGTTTTGTCCCCTGAAGAGAGAGGCAAGGGCATACCTGCTGATTCCAGGAACAGGCACCGTGCATTCTGTAGAGTTTCCTCTTCTGGAAACTATGAAGCGGCCGTGTTCGGGCAGATGTGCTCACATTAGCCACAGAGAGAGATCTTAGTCTTGTTCTGTCTTTTCTTCTTTTTTTGATGTGCTGATGATCAAGCAACCAGCTGCTCGAAGAGGATACCTCTCTGTTGTCTGAAGCTCTGCGATTTCATGATTAATGGGGGGCGGAAATACAAAATGTTAAATACGCTCCATATGCACAGGCCAAGATTTTGTACACTGATTAGCACTAGCTATCTAAATCTAAGAGAATTTTATAAACACTAAAATGTTTTAGCACACTGTTTCAGAAAACCACGTGCTTTGTTTGCTTGTTGATTAATTCTGTGTTAGGTCACAAAAGGAAGTTTATTGTTCTTTTTCATGTTTCTGCTAATGAAAACAAATGTCAAGCATATAATGGCTTTTGGTTTTTCCAAATTCAAGAACTCTTTTTCTAACACTTCTGGCACCTATGAGTTTTAAGTTGCAATTAATATTTCCCTACAACTTTTTTCACTCAAGAACTGAAACTTAAGTAAAGCCTTACAAACCACTGTCCATTCAGTGTAGGGGTTGCAACTCACCGTGAAGCATCTGTATCAAAGTTAGCAACTCTGCACACTTGATTTAACCAACACAAGGCCATTAACCTTCACTTCAGGGACGTGCCAGTACAGCTCTCCAACACAGCCCAAGCCCAACCCGGGGAAAGCTCTCAAGGAGTGGAGGCCCAGCCTCTTTCTTTTTAAGACCCAGAAGCTGGTTAGACCCAGATGATTTGGAAGAGTGCAAGCTCAGCTCCAGTCACAATGTTTCAGTGTCTACATGAACACACGGAAAGCTTTGTTTTAACATGAAATCTCACTCTTATCTGCATTTCCCCAAGTCTATCCCTTTCAAATCCCCCTCAATGTTACAGCATCATCCCTCCACAAGCTTCCCAACACACACACTTGCTGTACTCATGCCCTTAGTAATTCAGTATGCAACCACAAAAGTTATGTGACAGCGCAAGGCCAAGAGCAGTAGAAAACTCTATACGTACATGCATAACAACCTTGGATCACTCTCACCAGCCTACTGCCTGTCTGCTAACCACAACAGGGAACACTACAAGGTAAGAATTCAAAGCTCCGTCCCATTTGGGTGGGAATGACTCAATGGGAAGAGTGCACTAAGATTTTATAGGTATCCCGATTTTACTTTGTTGGTGTAACAACATCTGCCCACAAAGCTGAAGGCTTGCTGCAAAAAGCGCTCTAGTGTGCCTTTATTTTTACAATGCTGAAGACCTTGACTGCAAGTCTAAACTGCCTGAGAAGTGCAAGTATAGGGGATATTTTGGCCTTGGTTCATAACAGGTCATCTATCTGCACAAATGATTATTTTCTCTTAAGAATTTTGTCTGGCAAGTCACAGTCTTATTAGTAAAGTTCTAACACACAATAAAACATGAAATTGAATTTATTACAAGGCCATTTATCAGTCTTTTTTGTCAAGCAGTATTTTTCTAACGGTACATTTTTATTAAATAGAAGAGCTTGTTACGAAAGTGTGATTAAACACCATCCCGTACTGTGCTGGTGTGGCAACAAGGCTTTACAGGCTTGAATTTGAGCTGTCCTTCTGACACATCAGAACAATCCCAATAGCAACACAGACTCGGTGAAAAAAATGTGCTAATTAAAAGAGGGATGGTACAAAGTATTTAAAGAAACATACTAGTAAGTGCCAAGAAAAAGCCCCACATACTGAAGCATGACATTCTTAACGCTAACACTGCGTTTTTAAGGCTTGAGAGAGAAATGCAATGTTTAAAGTCCATGCAAAAGATTTCTTGGAATACTTTATCCAAATTCTCAACAACATTTTATCTGTAATTATCACCTTGAAGTCAGATGGTGCCAAGCCCAACTTCTAGACTTCCACATACCTCCCTTTTACATGAAAGACAACTTGGACAGGTAAATTAGAACAAAAAGCTTCTCAGCCTGGCTCCTCATCTTCTGTGATTTCTGCCTTCATTCTGGTGGTCTGGCCCCGTCTCTTCACTCTCTGCCAGCTGCAGTATTTACCCTCTTGTGCCCTGCAGCCACGCACAGCTCTGTTTTCAGAAGCAGCAGAGATCTCAGCTCTGTGGCTTGGAGGTCCAGTATACAGCAGTACGGCTTTCCTGCCACTTGTGTAAATAGGCTTCCCAGTCAAGGTTTGAGTTATACATTTATTTTGATCTTAATTTGAGTCGTTTTCAAAATGTGATTCTACAGAATAGTGACACGAACCATTGACAGATGTAAAATTGATGAATTTGTTGAAACCCTCCTTTCAAAGCTCACAAGTTGGCCTTTCTTGCTCTGTAGCCTAGCTAAAGAGCAGACACCTTACTCACAGACACGCACAAGCACAGCAAGCCAGCAGACAGGCACTATTTGTACTGAAGTAATCAACAGTTTCATTCCTCTCCCCTCAAAAGAAAGTGGTTATCACTAGCTTAGGGAACTGCTTCTATGAACATTTACCTTCATACAATGCATCTGGATAATCTTGGCATCTACATTCAATTAAGCAAAGAAAAGCTCCATAGAAAAAGGAAGTCACTAATGAAATTAGACCTTGAGAAATTCAAGGTTACCCACATTTAACCAACCAGGAACTGTACACGCCCCACCACTTCCCACCAAGAACAGCCAAGTAGCCAACCATACTGCAACCCTATGATTACCAACCTCAAAGCATCTCACTTAGACCTACTTTAAACACAGACCATTATATCTTTCATATCAAAAGCCTATAACTAATTTCAAGAATTTACCTAAGTAAAAATTGCTATAATCCCTTTTTTCCCCCCTTCTTCGAAACAAATCAATCACCTCATTTTTCATTTGATTTTTATTTCTACTTTCTCAAGTATTTTTAATACAGCCAGAGCGAGCTCTAGGAAGAGCGAGAGGAGAAGCAGCCAAAAAATTAACTGTAGTATGTAATTGTCTTAATTGCACACAAAACTACTACAAAACAAAATACCACAAAAAACTGAAATTCACTCAAAAAACTAAGAAGTAGGAGGCAATGAATTTCCCTGCAGGATTCTCCTGATAACCATTCTATATCATGCTTAGTTACCATCTTTAATGAACAGTATTTATTTGTAGACTTAAAAACACTTCACAAGAAGTGAAAAATTAAAACTAATGATTTAACCAATTTTTAAGATTACATCTAGAAAGCTCTCAAGTCTCCCAGATTCTCTTCCAACTTACCAACTCCAGTTTAGAGCTACAGCACTGAGAAAATCTTCCAATTCTTCCCATTCTTCTTTGGGCTTTTATAGACCATAAGTAGAAGACAACCAGCCTTAGAGAGAGTGGTCCATGAGCAAACACTGTTGCTCATGAAATGGAAATAAGACTGATTTTGGATAGATCAGAAGAGAAGCGGCTTGAAGTTACATCATTAAAGTCCCTTATCATGAAGTCAATTTCATAGGCTTCTAAAAACATTTTTAAAAGCAGGAACCCTTCCTCATGTGCCTCATGAAAAAGTCACAAATTCAAGACACAGCCTTCAAACAGCCAAAACTACTCTCTTCTTCCACATACCCATCTCTACTAGCAACTCCTAATTCAAGGCGATTTTTATTCCAAAACTCAGAGGAATCTACTGATCATCCCCTACGTTATCTGCAAACAACTGATATGTCAGGAGTATGCATGCTACATGACAGGACCCCTTCATCCTTAAATTTAGGGCACAGTCACACAATTGCTTCGGAACAGACGGCAGTTAAAGAAGCTGCGCATCCAAGCTGCTCATTATAATCTCTTCGTGGGAAGCTACAGCCTCTGCAGCAAAGCTGCTGAAACGGACGGTGTGGCCAGCTCTTCTTGGAGCTGGGAGCCAGGGAATTGCCTTCTGCTGCAGACACTGCCATAAAGCCCCCAGCTCTAGTAGGGAACACTTCCTTCATCCGCCTGATCTTAATTAAGACCTATGAATAACAGTAACTCCTCCATCCTCAAAAATCACATTACCAGTATCTCTGGAGAAATATCCTACATACCTAGGTCTTTTGTAAGACTGGATTGTAGTCAATTACCTTAATGGTGTTTTGAGACTAATACTGATTACAGCCTGTACTGTATTTTAAAATCTCTGAGTAAAGATTAAATTACTAAGAAGTATGGAGTAGTACTGAGAAATGTTTTTCTACAATATAAATTTTGAGCTGCTACAGTCATCCTGGAAGGTATATCCATCCAGAACAACAGACCACAGATGGAAAAATATTATCTCCAAATTCCTGAAAAAGTAGCTGGCAAAGATAAATTTGTCCTTGTACTGAAGACTGATGTGCTTAAAATGAATGAAGCTGACACAAAAACCTGACACTGACCCATGCCGAGGCACAGTTGACATTGCTTATGTATTCTACTGAACTAGAGAAATCTAATTCAACGCTTTTCCAGAAATACAGCTGCACTCGTGATGACAGAATGCATTAAGTCTCAAGTAATCAGTAGTGCATTACTTACTGTATCCTTTCACTACTTCACAGCTACATTCATCTTTCCAGTACTTCAGTGCACTTACAGTGACTGCATACTTTTATGATGTCTTCAAGAAGAAAACAAAATCCTACTACTTTCAACCTTACAAGCAAGACTTGACTTCTCTTGAAGCTTGCAGAAAGCAGCTCTCTCTTCCCGATTTACTAGTGTAATGATTATCAGTTTTATCTACGTAACATTACCAAAAGCTATTCTGAAAAATAATTGCTACCGTGCTATCACCTACCTGAAGGAGATGCCATTGACCAGCTGTCTGTGCTTACAGGTCTTGGATGAAAGAGATGAAGAAGCTGGAGACAGATTGAGCGGAGCAATTAGGCTGCTGATAATTTCACTTAGTTGCGCACTCTGGAAAAAATAAGAAAAATAAAAGGTAGTGAGACTTTCATTCAGACTCAAGAGCTCAAAGGTCCTGGGTATTTGTTGTTTTCCTACTCAGGATTCCAGTTGCATACATCACGGAATAATCATATTTAGTTTCTTCTAATCAAGTGTGGCATGTTTTTCTTTCACATGTATTATGTTCAACTATACAAACAAACAAAAACACTAACAAAAAGCCAATACAACCCGGAACAACCAGCCAAGGACATTGTTGACACATTTGAGTAAGTAGTACACAAAACACATTAGTGACCGTAGAATTTTAACCAAAGGTTTTTTAAGAGGCAAAAGAAACGAGAGCACTGTACAGATGATGTTACAACAGCTGCAGCCCTGAGCTGCTAACAGGCTATTCAACAAGCATTTCAGCAGGGCAGGGGAAAGTCTGTACTCCTTGTATGGTTTTTTCACTCCAAGTATTTTTCTTGTTAAAAGAATCCTCTTCAGTGCTCACTGTAGATTGACAAAGGTTTTTATAAAAGGAAGCGTAACTACAGGAGGACTATTGTAACTACAGATGGAACGGCTAAAATCTTCTGGTATCCTCAAAAACAGCAATAAGAAGCCCCAAGCCCATCAAACCCCAGACTTTCAGAACTGCCCCAAAACAAATGCAGCTAATTTGTTAAAACTAAGAATTACTCCTTACAAAGCAATGAATTGTGGACTGACTCCAGATAACATTTCACAATGATTTTTTTGTTTTAAATGTCAAACCTTAAAGGCTATTCTGACAATAAACATAGCTTTCTTAGAGGAAACTGTTCTGCACGCTAACCAGAAATTAAATGTATCTGAAATAGTATACTTTTTTTTATAAACTTTTACATTATTTTGTAGGATTTTCATTCAGAACTGAGACTGTTTAAAACAAAAATTGCTAAAGGTTACCCAGTAAGTTCTGGTTACATTTTGAGGCACTACCACTTATGCAGAAAGAGGCAGAAAAAATATTTTCCATTTTATTACAACTCATGTCTTTTCTGTTCATGTTTAACTGATGCAGTCAGGTAAAAATTCCATGTCCGAATGAAATATCTAGGGATGGATATTAAAGCACAGAAATAGAAAGTAAATTACAAAAGGTAAGTTACAAAGCAAACAAGATGCCAGTAAAATATTTATCAGATAGATTTAAAAATCTCACCAGAATTCAGTCTGTAAGGAGCAAAATCTCTACTTAATATAAAAGGACCGAAACAACGGCAGACTTCCAAACCTCAAGGAAAAACATACATGTTTTTAAAACGCTGCATAGCTTGTGAAAAGGACTTGAAAACAGTATTAATAAAAATTGCCTGGCTCAGTCACTTTGTATTATGAATTTTTTTTGTTCACAAGTAAAATTATTTAACTAATAAATACTTTAACAAAGGACTGAAGAAATCTGTGGGAATACCTGTGGATGTACGTCAGCCTACAGCATCGCTGCTCCTGACACTGAACAAGAAGAAACTCAGACCTCCAGAGTTAAGGTTGATTTACAGAACTGATAGTCAAAAAGCAAATCAAACCACAAAGCTTTTTGTGGTGTAAAGGGAAGAAATCTGATGTAATCTGTGAGATGCATTAAACTAAACTCCTTTACTTCCAAGTAATTTTCAGATCATCAAAGTTTGTGTGGACCTCTGTTTGTAGCTACTTAGGGACCAGGAAACACACTACTATTACTTTAATTGTCAAATTCTCACTGAAAAGTGTGTTTAATTCCCCAAGTAACCACTTAAAGAGGGGATATTCAACACATTCTAAAAATGCTCTTCGGTTTACCTTGTGCAGTTGCCAGCATTGCGTATAAAAGTTTCCTGTTTCATTGCTTCCTCACTCCTGTCTGTTGTGGGTAAGATCTATCAAACAGGGGAAGCATTTTAAGAACAGGAAAGTATGACTATCAAATAAGAAAGATTGGCACAGAGATTGAAGAACAGGCATTAGTACCTAAACCTACTTTTACCCCGTTTAAAAAACGTGTATATGACCAAGAATTGATGTACAGCAGCAGAGCAACATATTAGTGCACTATACTGGCTTTGTCAGGTTTGCTTTACACCAACTGCATAAATTCTTTCAGAAAACAAATTTCCTGTATCTCCTTCAGCAATGTGATCCCACCACATTCTTATGTACTTTCTAGCAAAGGAAAACCCTACTGGAGTCTATATCGTATTTCCTGGAATTAACCTTGGAAATGGCTGTTTTGAACACCATGAACTGAAACTCCTCTCACAGCTACACCTACGCTATGCCGCTTAAGTACCCGGAATTCCTCAGCTCTGAGCTGGAGGCCTATGATGCTTGAAAAGGCAGGCCAACAATTCTGTTCTCTTGGGGCTTTTTTTTGTTTTGTTTCAAGTGCAACATACCTCCATATTCAGCTGAACTCTTTCACCTCACATAAGTATTTCCTGAAACAAACTGTGGCAACTCCACACTGAGCCTAAATAGAAAGGACAGGCAGTTTTGTGGACAGCTATTAGAAGTTGTTATGTGACCGCTTTGATGGAAACAAAACGGTAAGGCAGACACCTCAGAAATAAAAGGTCAATTTGTAACCTGGTGCACAATGTAGTTATTTAAGCCCTTCAATTCCTCAGCGCCCACTCTCAGGACTGTGAAATATCTTCCTTTTTGGAAGTCATCACCATGGAACCTGCCCTATTTCTGAAGCAAATCATTTGGCTCCATTGACCATTCAGTTCTCATTTTACTTTACCTGTTTTTCTATGTTTCGTAAAAGCAGGGTAGGACTGCTGGGTGACATTTCAAAGTCATGCTCCGGCAAAGAATCCTGTCTCTCAATGGCAGCTTGCGAATTCCCTGTGGCGTTTAATAAAGCTTCTTGGTCTGTCAATTGTATTTGCTTCTTCAAAATGTCTTTTGGAAATGGGAATTCTTCTAAGATCACCATCCCCTAGACAACAGCAATTGAACACAGTTGGTTGACAATGGATTAACCTTCCTAAATAATTTTTAAGGGGCAGTCCAACCTGGCACATCACCCTTAAATCCCCCCAGTAACTCTCTGAACTAGATTTTAAATACACTTAACAGCTAAAATATCAAAATAGTAGGCATCTTCGTTAATGAAAAGCTGTACCATTTATGCTACTCCTTATAACAGCAATCACTCTACTGTTATACCACTGCTTAAACATCTGTGCCAAAATTCAAATCAGAAATTCATACTTATTAGAGCAACTATATGATCATTTGCTTGTTGATTTAAGAAGAGATTTTCCTGTAAGAAACAACCACTCTTTGATTTAAAGTTGATTATAGTCTTTGCAACCAATACATTTTGCAGAGGCATTATAAAGTGTTTATTTTTCTTATTCCTATCCATGTTCTAAGCAAAGCATGAAGGTTGTTATTTTTTATGTAGCAGAGATGTATACAATTCAAAACAAAGGCATTTTACAATTTAATAATTCATTTTTTTAAGGTGAGCATTTTTAGAGTTTCATAAGTACAGAGGTAATTATCCTAAATATTCTATCAGTCTCACCGCTTTTCAAGACAATTTGCACAAATGTGGTATCAGATGTGGTCTATCGTCTAAAATGCCACCTAATAAGACAAATATAGCTTTATATGGTAGGGAAGTAACAGTTTCATAAACAGAACTAGGAAAAGAATACCCCCCATTGCATTTTCCATGTGACAGATTAGAAAAATAGAATGTCAAATACAATCCTAGGTAACATCTCGGTTTGCTTTAATAACCTAAAACATTAAACAAAACCATAAGCAAAATTAACCTTGTTACAGTTAAAAACAGTTCCTCAAATAGTCTTTTAATTTGTCATTATCTCGATCAAATGAATTTAATACTCAGAAAAGGCTACCAAACCTCTCCATGCTTTTTCCAAAGAGAAAGGGAAAGAACTTACTTGCTTTTAAGTACTGACTGTTACTCAAATACCAAGCAGATATTGGAAAAATGGGACCTTTCAATTACACTGCCTCTAATGTCTCTTTCTAGCAAGAATATTCCATTAAAACCAAGGAAGACTGTCATTATGTGAACACAAGGAACCCCTATATTATTTCTTTAAGCAAGACAGACTTCACCTAGGATGTAGCTGTGGAAAATTAAGGATCCTGTAGTTTTACTCACACCTTGACTCCTGCCTCAGCAGCAACTTGTCCTAACCCACGAAAGCAAGTCTCAAAGAGACTTCAAAGTGGGGACTGGGAGAAAACATGACATTGTCCTGTTCTCATTGCATCTCTAACTTATTCCCTGTTTGAGTTTTAAATTCACAGCTGAGAACAAAGATATTCTCCAAAACCAGATGTAGATGCTTGAAAACTTGCTTTAGTGCCCAAAAAGGGCACAGAGGTTCTGAATTTCCATCAAGTCAACCCTAGATTTTCCATGTTCCTTATCAGGTAGTAGCTGTGCTTTTCCATTTACAGCAGATTTACATTTACAAATCCAGACAGTATCATACTACACTTTGTAGACCAACAGCAGTTAAAAGTAGGCAGTACATTTAAGGAAATTCAAGTATAGATCTAATTTTTATGTGCCACAACAGGAGGAAAAGCTAGCTCAACAGCCTTGGCTCTTTTAGAAATTAGATCTTTTTAGTAAATGAATCATGGGTCATGACAACAGAGAAAGTGAAAAAAATAACTCACAAAAGTCTAAGCCACAAATTCTGAGGTTGGAGGAAGGCACACAGAAAAAGCAGTGAAAAGAGGGGGACGCAACCCTTGCTTTCACTGTAATTTAATTTTTTTTAAGTTGAGAATCCTGTTGACAAAGCACGGAAAGAGGAAAGAAAAGGAAGGAGAAAAGGAGAAAATTGACAGATTGTATGAAAAAGGAGAGATGGAACAGGCACAGAAGAAAAGAGGAAGACTAAAGAATTAAAAGACTAACAATAACTATATTAGGAATTATAAGTTAAATGGGTTACAACCAGTAGGTTTTGGCAATGAACTCTCTCCCCCCGCCTTAATTGAATTGTTTTGTTTTGCAGATAGACTTTTCTTTAAATGAAAAGACTCTCAAAGATCCAGAGCTACTACTTCTGTGTGCACAGGGAAGAGACAGAGAAGACACAATGCAGAAGGCCAGGAAACTGCTCACAAGTTAACCCTCTCCCTTCCCATTGCATTATGGTGCTAAAGAAGTGGCATTTTGCTCGAAATCATTGTTCACTGTCTATGAATCACATTTTTTCCCACTCAAAACACATGAAAAACACTCTGAAACCATTAAACATGGCACACAAATTCTAATGATATTGTGTAATTACTCTGGAGCCACTAAATGAAAACAAAGAGCTCTTCTATCAGCCCATGTGTCCTTCCATAGCTGCTGGGCTGGTGTACTACAAATACATATGCAAAAAAATCACAGCCAAAGAAATTTATGTGTCTACTTTCACTATGGGACACAATGCCAAATACTGAATACCACAGCTGGTAAAAGGGGCATGAAGTTTGCAAAAAGGAATGTCACTAAAGATCTCCACCAGGAAGACTGCTAGGCTACAAGACAACACACCACCTAATGCGAAGAAAATGCATGACTAAAAGAATGTTCTTTCTCTCATTTATTTATTTCTCCGTCTTCTGCAGCTCATGAGACCTATGTCACCTTTAAGGTTGATAGCTTTTGGGTGTAACAGTGTGCATGCACCTGGTATTTAGGACAACATTAAAATATGAGCATTCTCACCCTTCACCAAAATACTAAATCTCCTTCCATTTCTGTGGGCAGAGACAGGGCAGACCCTCAAACAAAGGCTCTTCAATTACTGGGGAAAAGTTGTGAGCAGGAAAGATGAAGCTGGCTATGAAAAGAGAGGCTTTGCGGGCAAAGGGAGAAAAGGGAATAATTTTTCTTTACGTGATCAGAGGGAAATGCTCTCTGGGGTGATTTCCCTCTCCTTTTAAACTCCCTCCAAGTCTCACATTCATACACATAAAGTCTAAAGCATCTTCTGGATCCTCTCCATCTGTGCTTATCTGACCCCAGCACAGATGACACAGCCTACAAGGCGCTCATCAATGGAGAGCAAAAGAGCTCTCCTCTAAAACCCCTCACTATCACACCACCAGAATTATCATGGGTTTTGGCTTCTTGCACATGAGAATGACCTGGGGAACCCATTACATTGACAGATAGATTATTCATGTTTTAGGAATGCAACTTTCCCACTGTCTAGCCAGTTTGATTTACAAAAACTAGTACATGAGTTACACACATTGGAATTTTAGTAATAATTAATCCTTGACCTGTTCAAAGTGCTGTACAAACATTAACTAGCTAATCCTCGGAATAAATGTGCACTGTAAATAACAAAAAAACTCACCCTCAAACTCCACAACACAAAAGTGAACAACCAACCACCCCACCTGAAAACCAAATCTTGTCTCTTCTGCTGGGGGAAAAAACTAGTGTGATAAATAATGCAGTAGTTTGTGCTGGGCCCCTGGAAGTCACTAACAGTCACTAACAGACAGGAAGGTGAGAGTTCCCTACTCCCAGTCCTGTACTGGTGCCTCTAGGCTACAATACTTTTTAGGTCCTGTTGTCTTTCTCACTACCCTTTGCATGTGATAGCCTGTGTGGATACAAGAACTCTAGGGCAAAACAAACAACAACAACAACAGCAAGGAACCAAATAAATAAATATTACAAGAAACACTGTCAAAAGATTATTTGAAAAGCCCATTTATGAGCTTACAGACAATACCTTGGTGGCACGTATCTGCCTGTGAAGGTCAGTTAGTTGTTGAATTTTGTATTCTAGTTCTGAAATCTGGGCTTGAAGCCATGTCCAACGGCTGCCAATTCTAGCTCTGTCTGCAAGCCACTTCCATTCAGAAGTATAGCTGCTGTGAAGACAAAATGCTGGTTAGTCCAAAAATAAAGATAACCACATTTGCACAAGAACATTTTTGACAGCTGCTCTGCCTCATGTTGCAAGCATCTCAGTGGCTTTCAGAAGATATCTGATTATACCCATCCAGTTTCACATCAGCTTATTTCTATAACTACAGAACTTGCCCAAACCAGTACAATCGATGTTCACTGGCTATTTCCAGGCTAAGCTCCTTTTCTGTTCTGTGTTACAAAACCCAGAGCTGGAGAAACTACCAAACTCTATCAGTTAATGCATATTCCATATTTGTAAAGAATTCCAGTGACTCCACCAGCAAGAAATCAAATTCTTACTCCACACTTCTTCCCACAAGCTTCCACAAATAACATTTGCAAACAACTGGAATCTAATAACACACCATCCAGCAATGACCAGCTAGATATCAAAGCAGTGCCCCAAAAAACAACTAAGTAGTTTAGATTTCTTTTACTCAAGCTGTTTTATAAATATAGTTGTGTCAGTATAGTATAGTTACTATAGTATAGTTACTGCTGTTTACAAATGGGCGTATTCTGTAACACAAAAGATATGCCTCCCAGTACATGACATTGTGATTAGCTTAACTTCATTATGCTGAATTCATCACTGCTATCAGCAAACTTTACTCAATCTACATATTAAATAAATGAATGACATAATAGTACCACTCAACAAATAACATCCAGCAAATTCAGGCAATAGAGACCACACAATGCAGTATTTATGCAACTTCCACTAGTATCCTACCATTAATTGATCTTATTTGTTTAAAGAAAAGGACTGGTGGCTTTTTCCCACTAAAGTTGTGCAGTAGTTTGCCACAGCTAGTAGCTTAAAAGAACTGTAAAAAGATCAAAATACTTCTGGAAAATAAGTGCTTTCACTTAAGTTATTGGGATAACTACTGATCTAAATCCTGGATGACACTGTACGTAGGTTCTGCATGGGCAGAATACGTGATCCTCTGTTCCCCAGGCAATGAAGAGTACTGAAGCATCGCAAAAGAGACAAGAAAAAGCAGATGCCAGCAAGTTGGCGTAGGTACATCACACAAGTACAATTCTTTCATGCAGAATTTTGTGTCAACTACCTGAACAACAAAAGAAAGGTAATACATCACCCTGCAGAAGATGCTAGACATTTCATGGCATGAGTGGAGAATGACCTAATTTGAGAATCCTAATATTTACAGGGCAAAAATTATAAAATATAATTCAAAGTCTCAGAACTTTCAGTCTACTTTAGCTACCATAAGTAGAATAGATGAATAGATGCAGTCTGATAGGTTCCCTCTAAAATACATAATTCCCCCCTTTTTAACATAAATTGTCTGCCCACCTAGTTTACACCCAGCTTAAACTCTCTCCTACACAGATAAAATGAACATTAGAAATTAGGAGACTGAAACGTCCTGTTTAAATCTAGATTCTATGTGCAAGCAAATAGAGTGGATTACCATCAAAAAGAAACTCAAAGAATTCTATAGATATGTACCATAATAAACTGTTCACATTTTATATATTCTATTAATGATTTTGTCCTAGGAAAAAAGACATATGAAGTAATCTTGTGAATATCCCTTTTGCTGACAACCCCTTCTTATTTCTCTGTTTTCCCATTCTTACCAGTACATAGTAAATAGACCTGCTTACTTATGCTTTAACCAGGCCGTCTTGCCAAGAACTTTCCTGGGATTGATACCTTTTGCACATTTGTGCTTCTGGAAGTCATAAAATGTAGTTTGCAGGGAAAAGGAGGGATCCAAATTCCTAGTTGGCCCAAGTCAGAGTTCAATTAAATAATGTGTTCACACAAGGGTGGTGGCTGGAATAGTTAGAATTTGTCTCAGGACTGTGGGACAGCAAAAAAGCTAATCCTAAGAAATAGATGCTTAATGAGACTGTAACAAAAACCTTAGTTAATAATTTTAACAAAAGAGTTGAACAGGAACAAAGAGGATAACTGAGAAATACCCAACAGCAGTGTTCAGGTGCTTACTTCTATTGCTTTCTCAAAAGCCAAACGAACAACCAATCAACCTACCCCCCAAACCAGGACATTATAACAAGAGAGCCCAGGTGAAAGAAAATAAATCACACCGACAGAATTGCCTGCCAAGCTAGATGCAACAGTTTGGGGAGAAAGGTGAGCTATCCTCAGACGGAGAAGGGGGAACAAGGAAAAAAACCAACCCCATATACTGTATGAAATCAGCACAGCAGTAAGGGAATGCATAATCCATACCAAACCACAGCAGGTAACAGAAGAACATTCAAATATTGTAAACTTAAGACAAACAAATCATATCCTATGTATATTACTGTCACATAGAAAAAAAAAATCCTCCACAAAGTTACAAGTTATTTCTCAAAACTGCATTTTTTTTTTACTTAAACACAGTATTAAATCTTGTATTAATTGCATTCACTGTTAAATATATTATGTATATTTTTGCTTCATTTTAAAACACTATGCAAGTATTTCTTAAGGCTTTAAAGCATACTACATATTTAAACTAACAGTATTTAATGACACTGTAATAATGATGCCCTTAGGCTCCGCTATAAGGAAGAGTTTCCACCGAATGAAGCACAAACACTTCAAGCTCAGGCCAAAGGAAGCAATTTTAGCTTCTCTCTCCTGCCCGCCGAGGCTGTCCAACGCTGCAGGAGCACTGGGGCAGCTGCCCGGCGACATGGATTTGAGAGCTGCTCATGGTCATTTGAACTTTGGATGCAGGCGAATGAACCAAGGTAACGGCTAGGCCCTTCCCCAGGGCTGATGCCTTGCAGCCAGCCAGCCACACGGGAAGGACGGGAAGCTCAGGGCAAGGCAGCGAGCATCAGCTTGCATTTACAGGATCGGAGGTGAGAGCACTGCTAAATTCCATTCCCTTCTCTGTCACTCATATTTGTTTGATCTTGCATTATTTATTTACCATTTTTGCCTCTATGTCTATTTCTCTACAAACTCTTTAGTAAACCTTGTAACTCCTCAGAGGAAAATTAAAACCACTGTAAGCTATCCTCACACTCCTAAAGTGAGCATGTTTGCATGCAAAGTAGTATGGTCACTCAAGTGCAAATGATAAACTACTATTGCCATTAAAAATAAATAAATAAATAAAATCTGTACATCTGTTCCTGGGATGTTAGAGAGTACAGCATAACATTCACTCAGTAAAGAAAGCTGTTTCAAGGCGGCACCAGTGAGTTCATCAATTCTGCAAATCCAGAGAAGAACAAAACAAAACACTCCAATGGGTTACAAAAACAACCAGGCGTGTTACTGAAGGAGGAAGTCTGAGCAGGTGCTAAAGTAGAAGCTCCTGCTCTGGTTCTCTGTTGGGAATGAGACAAGAAATGAGAGGGGAAAAAAAAAAAAAATAAATTTCTGTCTGTCCCACTTCCTGTGTGCCCCTTTGCCCCTTTTGCAAAGCATCTTTACTTGGTTTCCGTGTTTTCGACTCTAACATCAGACATCTTCCACAGGAATTTCAAATTCATTCTTTTACTGACAACTCAATATAAACCACGTTACATTTGCAAAAGTTTCTAATCTTTAATACTTTAGTACAGTGAAATACTAAACTTACATATAAACTTAGTGCTCTTGAGATGACTCTAAATCTGCAGATAATCTCCTGCACTCATCCAGGACCATTAGAATTAGAAGAGAACAGAGCAATACTGATTTTGTATTAATTAAACATCTCATTTAAATTTCCCTAGAAGAACATGCTGGAATTGCATCAGAGGCAAAATTTGTTTCCGTGTGAGATACTGCTTGCATTTCCTCTCTTCTGATTGAACTGCAGGAGGCCAATCCTGCACAGCTTGCACAAGAAGGAAGAAGGAAATGCTGAAGAACAAACAGGGCACAAGGAGCACAGATAGTCAAAGTATGATCAAAAATATAACTGGGAAACAGATGTTGGGGCTGTACTGTGTCGCCCCAAAGGATGGGAAAGAATTCAGCTGGGGATTGTCAGCACCAGCAGAGGCAGTATGAGCACATTTAATCAAAGCTACTTGCTTTTGCTGATACCAAAGGGGCAAGTGAAGAGAACTAAATAATATACTGTGATTACAGAAAGAGGTTTTAGCCATGGTCTGTGGACAGAATATATGGATAAACCACCCAGCACTCTCACCTTCTCCAAAAGTGAAAAAAGAATTGAGAACAAACCATGCTTTTATGTAACCAAACCAACATCAGAGAATGCTACACACTGTAAGAAGTATTTCCAGGGCCTCCATTATGTTGTGGGTGAGATTTATGTTTTCCCAATAGCTAAGATCAGCCCACCTCAAAAATATAACCAGACAACCTAACTTGAGTACGAAGGGGAATTGCTAACCAAGATAAAATTGCTGCACTAGACACACTGTTGTTTGGGTTTGTGCATGGGTGGGGTTTTTTTGTTTACAAGAGAGAAGGAGTGGAATTTAAACCTTTTAGGCACATTTTATTTTTATAAGCAAACAAAACAAGAACCCTGAAAAACAGTTCATAAATAATGAAGGAGAAACACAGTGGTGTTTAAAATGCACAAAAAATACAGAATGCAGGATTGATAGCAAGTCTCCAGGAAGGTTGATTCAAATAGGCATGATGAGCACAGGGAAGACTATTTTAGAGCATGCAGCCCTGTGCCCAAGGCAAGATTCTCCACAAGTACCTTACATCCTGAAAATTAAAAGGAAACTGAGGCCTTTTTAACTCCCAGTGAGAACAAGTAACATGCCCCTACTATGACACGTCTGCAGAGACAATAACAGGATGCCTCCTACAGAACAGGAAAGGAGGATGCTTGCAACAGAACCACATCAAAACTCCAAAAGGCAGGTTTGCCAACCCAAAACACAGCCTCCTTCCAAAGGTCTGTTTCAAAGAACACCAGCGTTTTCAAGTTACAACACCCTTAAATTCGATCAAGCCAGAGAGCGAGGCACCCACATAGTGTAGGTGGGAAAAACTTCTCCAATTATAAAATTCTTCATTAAACCTAAAACCGGCCGTTGTTCCTGTCATCCCCTCACACTTGTATTTCCGCTCAGTTTCCTAACACAGTGTATTCTGCTCTTTCTGCCAGGCCATGTCCCCTTCAGTTTAATCCACATTGTTCCAGCATACAGTTTTCAGATAACTTAGTCCTGAAGTGACCCTGTGATCCTGACATCTACCATCCCTGCTGGTTCATCTCCTCCTCTTGCCGGGAACTCCTGGGCTACCAGAAGCCTATCGCCAGTCATGTGACAGCACAAGCAAGCAGCAGCTCATAAACTACAGACTGATTACCCTCAGGATAAAGAGCTAATCATCTTCCTTGGTGGGATTCACTGAAAACAATGGCAAAAGTTTATAATTTTGATGAACGACTCAAGTCCGGAAACTGAAAAGGAAAAAATCAGAAAGTTCTCCAGACCTTTAACTCCCATCCAGACATTGTATGACTCACAATGAAATTCATGAGACTTAACACACTGGAAAAAAAGTCATACATCCCCCAGTTCTCTTGGGAAGCTCCCTCAGTTGCACAAAAATACAAGAGAGTTCATTTCATATTCACCATACAGCGCTCCATCACAAATTCTCAACAGCACACTAGTATGGACAACTTCCTGAGCTGCCCCTAATTTTACACCAGCACTACAGTCATTTTTCCTGTGACTACACACGGCAATGCTTAAACACATCTAGCCTGAACACAAGCCTTTTCCTGCAAGCCATTAAGGTGAGTGCAGGGCTTCTGATACCTTGTGTCAACACGCTGGTGAAATTCAACATGTCCGTTTTTTCTTCTCTCCACAGACACTGACAGTGGATAAGAGATTAGCTATGAAAACTGGGAGATCACATCATATAGAACATTTAAATTAGGTGAATTCAGATATGTAGTGCACATATTTTACATCACCTTATCTAGATTTTACTCATGAGATAAAAATGCCCGCTCCCAACAAAAACTTCCAACAGTTGTAATGGCTGAACAAACAAGTCCAACTATGAAATGACCCGTAAATGCTTTCTCAAGGACTAATTCTTCCAGCACACCTACTCACTGTTTGTTTTCAGAATGAACTAACTTCAGTTACTGTTGAAGTATTAATTCCCCTGGACCAGTTAACAGCTAAATCCATAACAACCACATCATTAAAAAAAAATAGAGAATGCTGTTTTATGAACTCAATCTTTTCTACGCATTCCAGAGTGCAAACAAGATGAAAACAAACTGCAACAGATATCATCCTCTGGTATCATATCCGATCAACACTACACAACAAAGCACTATTTACTCTGACAGTTAACTATCAGCCTTTCCGCAGAGCACCCAGGAGCGCTTGCCGCAGACTGGCTGCAGAGCGCAATATGCTGCTGTTTTGTGACAACTAGCACTAAACCAAGCTGTGCCCAGAAAAACCCCAAACCAATCAATTACAGGAAGTTCTCTGGTACTCAAAATAATACTGCAATCTCTGCGAAGAGCTGCAATCAGGTCATTCTTCTGGAGCCTGCGGGGTTGCTATCTTCTTTGGTGTTTAGCAGAAATTCTTACCTGGCAGAGATTTTCCTCTGCAACACTACACGGCTTCAGAACAGATGGGTTACAGTCCTCCCTATCACCTACAGACATCAGCAACTGCTTATCAAGGGGACTTCTGGCACCCATGCCAGAAGTTCTGGTACCGCCATCTCTGACATACTGTTGACATTTAATACTTTCAGAATTGCATCCAATAACATATGTTGATACCAACACATAATACATAACTTCCCAAGCCAAAAAACTTTATCCAGCTGAACATTTCTGCTAAGCCATCAGGCCTGAGGAATTTATGCAGTAACACCTGAAATTATCAATCATAACTGTGATTTTCCCTTGAAGAGAAAATTCATGGTACAGAACCAGACTGGGGGAAAAAAATAAGTAGCAACAAAGTGTAGATTTTGACATCTTCCACAAGTAAGTTTAGAAGGGACAGTGGGATGGGGAGAAAAGGAAAATCAGTATTCAGGAAAAAAAGGCTGTAGAAGAAAACTGAAAATATAGAAAGGGAAAGCCTTTGCGCTCGGATACCCTAGCAAAGGAGAAATTTTGTCAGACTTCCATATTGGAGCTCTGTATGCTCCCTCATCTGAGAAACCATATCTTCCAAACTGATGAGGTGCCACAGCCAGTACTTGCCTGCTACAGGGTTCCTGCAAAGAATCACACTAGTACTACAGGTTTTATATTAGAAACTAAACTGTTATATGGGCACTGAATTGTTAACTCAATCATGGTCTCAGCAAAAGAAATTAAAAATTCATCTTCTTAAACCAGCATTAACTGTTATGGTGCTGAACTTTTCCAACAGCTGGCTTCACAGCATGGCAGGTGCTTTTCCTCTTCAACTCTGTTTACATAATCCTTTACAGCTGTTAATGATAAAAGGCCAAATTGGTGGGTGCAGGTGGGGTCAGTTAGAATATTAACTGCCCAAGAAGTAAAAACCTGTGAAAGGTAAGCCACCAGCACTGTTTCCTCTCTGAGTAAAATAAATTTTAAAAATACACTGCAAAATGCGTATCTGTTAATGTCTTTTGTTAAAAATATTTTTTACTTAATTTTTCAGATTCCATTGGCTCCCCCAGCATCTTCCACTAAGCCTCGGCATGCTGTAGATCAGACCAACACGGAACAGAGAAGCAGGTAGTGCTAACACGCAAAGAAAGAAACTTCAGGAGTGCCAGGGCTGCCTGGAAACAAGCTTCTTTTCCTGCCTTTGAAATGGCTCAACATCAATAGAGACTAACAACAAAACACCAGGAACACAGGACTAGAAATTCTCTGGAAGTATTACACAACTGCCCTTGAAAAAGAAATCAAGAAAGTAGCGCTATGTCTGGATCCCATGCTAAACATAAATTAAAACAGAGCTTCCAATATATTCCTGTAAAGATGTGTGCAAATGGAACATTATTACAGCATAAAAGCAGCATATCAATGCTGTCCAGCCACTGAAGTTGGTCCCAAAATTTGTATATATATATTCTTACAAGGAATAGGTGGGGATGGTATTCACGTAACATCTAACTCCAGCCTGTAACTAATTTCATTCCAGCTGTATACAGTATTAGATTTCAATGTAAAAATGGATACCAAGCATAATCTTTTTTGAGACTTTTTGGATAGACACTTAACAGTTGATCCAGAATTTGCATGCCAGATGCCCTGGAAACCATCAGCAGGTTCTGGGTAGCGGAGGGGCTGCAGCCCTGCAGAACAGGGGCCGAGAGGAGACTCAGAAGGGGCTGTAGCTGGCGGGGAAGCCCACGGCAGAGCAATCAGCTAAATGAGCAAGTTCAAAGGCACCCCCACCCCCACCCCACCAAAGGCAATGTGCGCCCACCAGGCGTGGAGGGGTGCTGCAGGGAGGGGGCTCACAGGAGAGCTGCAGGAACCCCAGAGCGCTCCTCCGGGGGGGAGGGCAGCCGGGCAGAGCTGTCATGGGTCTGCCTCAAGCCCCCAGGCCTGGACCGCCCCCCCCCCTGCCGTGGGACCCAAAGGGAGCTGCAGAGGGGCCATGCTGAGCATGAAACCACTGGTTGGGGTGAGCCCCCGGCAGCGCTGCCCCAGCAGGGACCCCGGCACCTGCCCGCAGGACACAGGGACACAGGACACCCTGGTAGGTCAGAAACTCAGCCCTTCCGGCCCCCACCATTGCTGTAAGCGGGTTATGATTAAGGAGGAGAGGAATAACCGAACAGTACTTGGCCCGGGCTGCTTTGCAGGGCAGGGATGGAGTTTGTTAAACCCCCCAGTCAGGTCTGCAGGGACACGGAGGAGAGCGTAATAAATGTCGGTTTGAATAGCTGCAGCCTTCTTGCTCTGGGTGTTTTGTAGGAGCTTGGGGTGGAGTTTCACAGAGTTTTACTGCTGCCCGGTCTGCTGCTATGTGCTGGGAGGAAGGGGAGTTCATAATGTACAAATATTCAAGCACAGATGTTCAGGTTTATTTTTTTTTCAATAGCAGGAAAAGTAATTAAAAGTTTCCTAACTGAAAAATAAATTGATTTCTATTCCCCAACAGAAAACTTTTTCTCAGCCACAACAGTTAGATAAAATGTTTGGATGAAAATTTAAAAAAATAAATAAAAAAAGCTATTTCAGTTTCAATTAAAAAAAAAAAAGAGCACAGGTCAATATATTTAAATCCGACATCTAAAGTTACATTCCTAACCCATATTTAGCAGTATGAATGAAACCCTGTCACAGGAGAGCATTCCTATTTTGGGAAGTCTTTATGCACACTTGTTATTTCATGCAAAAAGGAAGGCATTTAAATGATTTCCTGTTATCAGAGGCCCATGTAGGCAATTTTCAAAGGCACAGGATTTATCCCTTTGAAGTAGATTCTCATGAAACCAATGTTTCTCTATAAAATGAAATAGCGTTGCCTTCACTTTACAAGATGTTATAAAGACAGTTCCTTGTTGTTTGTAAACACATCTTTTAATGAAAAATCCCCACTTTTCACCGCTTAGCAAAAGAAAAAAGCTATCCATAGAACACTGACTAATCAGCAGCTGATATCTAGCACCAAACTCTTCTCGTCTACCATTTAATTAAGGATGCGAGGTTATCATGTATACACATGTGTCTGATTATGAGCTTTGCTATTCTACTATACTATGTTGACCGTGTATTAAAGCGTCATTCAGAAGGGTAATGCCAAGTTTTTATTTAATATGCATTCAACACCTATCTAACTCAAAAGCTTTGGCATTCCTGGCTCTGAGATTCCCTTGCAGGTTGCAACTTGTCAAACCTTCTGCCTTTCACTAAAACCTTTCAGTCTGCTTTCAGCAGCTGCAAAAATATTAATGTAATTACAGGTTAGAAATCAGGATCCTCACTCACAAGAACATTACTCTGCTACTGTGAGAAGGAAATCTTGCTCAAAAGTAAGTTACTATTGCTGTACGTGGGATCTCTGAAGAAAAACAGTAAATACATGTGGGACCTTAAAGGAGTTGTAAATCCATCTTATGGAAAACCAACCAAATGAGGCTGAATGTATTCTGAAATCATACACGTACCCCTAGAGTGAAAACAGAAGGTAATATAAAGCTATCTTTTCTTTCAATCCCTGGTAACAATTCTCCTCCCACATCCTAGTGACAGTAGCCAAGAATTGAGGGAATGGAATTCATGAAAAAGCAATGTATAAAACATTTTGAAATCAGCGTATTATTAGCACCTACAAATTTACCACTTATTCAAAAGCTCTCACATTAATCTTCCATGCAAAGAAGACATTTCCCGGACTTGTAAACTGAAAAGGTCTTAAAAAATTGGGAACAACTAGGGTTTTGTGCTTAGGAAAAATGGAGAGCAGTATTTGGTCCTGTCAGAACCCTTCCTCCCCTTTCCCAAACCAGAATTCAGTTCTTGTATCAGGTATGAAGTAAAATAACAGTTCAGAGTGGAAAATTAGGACCTGACCTTGCAAAAACAGCCAGCTTCCCCTTATAATGTGGCTCAAAGACATGCAATAAACCACAGCCCTTGAGCAGTACCCTTCCATAGCACGGCCTGCAGAACTGCATTGATGTTGCTCAATTACCCATGAGAAAAAATGCTAGGAAAAATGGAAAATAACTTAGAACAAACAGATTAGATCTGGAGATACCACTCATAATATTTTCCTCCTTCCTGTATTCTCTCTGCCTTACCGCTCCCCTCCCCACCAAGTATTTGTACTGAAAGCAGATTTCCCCTCTTCTCTTTTTCCAGCTAGCAATCTAAGGTGGGGAAAAAAAAAAAAGAGGGAAAAAAAATTACTATTTCTGCACATTCATTATAAAAGTTTCCAGGCACAATAAACCCTGTGGGCATGGAAACATAGTAACAGTACTTCTTCATCAGGCTTGAGGTTGCTGGAGGATAATCAGTAAAATATGTATTTAAAAAATCAGAGGAAAAGCATGAAAATATTTCAGAAGAAAAAAATCCCACCAATGATGCAAAAGGACTGTATTCAGATGGGGGAAGGAGGACTAGGGAAACAGGGCACAGGACTTTTCATGAGTAGACAGAGCTACTTATTTTGCCGAAAAATCTACTGTAAGCAGCTTTTCTCTTTAATCAATTAGGTACGTGTATTACTATTTGATGGAGTGAGCAGCTATGCCTTCGAAGAACCCCAGTTCTTTTGATACCGCAGTATCTTTTGATTCTGGAAGATCATACAAGTAGCACATGTAGAAGAAAAACTCTGTGCCCTGCTACTTTAAAGGTTTCCCAAATAACCACCTCAGCATCAGACTTCTTTGTAGTACACTGTGAACAATGAGAACTTCTAACCACATCAGAAACACACAAAATACACGAATAAGGATGTGGAGCTGGTCTGGAAGAACACAGTACATAGCTTCCAGACCAGAGCTGTGCTGTTGAAAAAGCTTTGAGCTCACATCCTCCCCCAATTCATTTTTTGAAAATGTGACCATTTCTACAGATACTCTATCATCTTCATGAACCACAAAGAAGATCAACAAGTTCCAAGCAAACTCAGCTGGTAAAACGTTGTCTGTGTTGCATTTCAAGTGGTTGATGTTAGTTGTGACTTTCTGAAGGAATTCCTCACAGCCAGCTTCGTGATGCCCTCCTCTCAGGCCCTCCATCCACTTTGTTGCTAAATGCTAACAGGGAGCTAATGAACAGCCACTAGCATCTGCCTTTGAGAAACCAGAGGGAAGCACTACCACATCCCCAGTGTAGTGCCTCAGGAACCTCCTACACCCAAAGGCTGGAATGGTACTAGAATACACAAATTACTGAATAGAAATTTGGTGCTTTGCCTAAGAAAACTTCCATGAAAACTGACAGGTTAAAGACACTCATGAGCTGACGCTAGCAGCAAAATGACAAAATTCCTGAAAAGAACCAACTGTTCTTATAGAATAATAGAATCACAGGGTTGGAAGGGACCTTAGTAGATCATCTAGTCCAACCCCCTGCCAGAGCAGGGCCACCCAGAGCAGGGGGCACAGGAACGCCTCCAGGCGGGTTTGGGATGTCTCCAGAGACAGAGACTCCACCACCTCCCTGGGCAGCCTGGGCCAGGGCTCTGCCACCCTCACGGGAAAGAAGTTCCTCCTCATGTTTAGGTGGAACTTCCTGTGCTCAAGTTTGTGCCCGTTACCCCTTGTCCTGTCCCTGGGCACCACTGAAAAGAGCCTGGCCCCATCCTCCTGACACCCACCCTTCAAGTATTTATAAGTGTTGATAAGGTCCCCCCTCAGACGCCTCTTTTCCAGGCTAAAGAGACCTAATTCCCTTAGTCTATCTTCATAGGAGAGGTGTTCCAGTCCCCTAGTCATCTCTGTAGCCCTATGCTGCACCATTTCCAGCAGTTCCCTGTCCCTCTTGACCCGGGGAGCCCAGCACTGGCCCCAGCACTCCAGATGTGCCCTCCCCAGGGCAGAGCAGAGAGGGAGGATGACCTCCCTCCACCTGCTGGCCACACTCTTCTTGATGCACCCCAGGATGCCATTGGCCTTCTTGGCCACAAGGGCCCATCGCTGGCTCATGGCCATCCTGTTGTCCACCAGGACTCCCGGATCTCTTTCCACAGAGCTGCTCTCTCCAGCAGGTCATACTTCATACTTCTTTTTAGCAATACTCAAAGGACCAAATGTGTTTTGATTAAGCTCTTGAAATGGGATAAGGCTTCCCAATTACTCTAGGAACTAGGGAAGTTCAATAAGTACTGTGAATTGTCAGCTAGAAGAAATGCCTTCACCAGCAGACCAAAGATCTTTCTTGTCTTAAGGACAGCACCTATGTAACGCACAAGGAATGAACAATAGTCTAAATATCTTACAGCAGCTATTTGCAACTAAACAACAAAGGTATTGAAATAGATGGATAAAGACAATCTTACTTGAGACAAAGCACTGACATACAGCTCAGAAGAGCTTATGTCAGCACTCATTGGGTAGAATTCTTTTCAGGATAATGAGAATGAACAGGTTCAAAATGCTAAAAATAGCTCCAGGTTTTTTTCTACTGTGAAGAATTGGAGCCAGAATCAACTTCTCTCTCCTGATGGGAAACAGACTGTTCTCAGGTAAACACGGTAACTGCAGGCTTCTCCCCCCTTGCACATTGGATTGACACTTCCCCCCCCCACAAAAAGGATAAAAAGCACTGCAGTCACAACAATCACCAGCCACCAGCATGATTATACCCTCAAGTTAAATGCGATCAGTATGCTGTGATACAGGCAAAACTAAAACATTTTCCCATTCATCACTGCGTTAATAGAACCTTGTAACATCTACTGTTAAGTATTATGAAGAATATCACAGAGGAAGAGTCTTACCAGGTCAGTAAAAGTCTTCACTATGAAAAATAAGTCACAGGTGAGGAAATGAGTATTCTCTCACCCACATGATCACATTATTTCTGGAAAACACTAAGAGTCAATTCCCTGGCATTTCAAAGAAGGTAACATCCATTTTTATTTCTGCTAAGTGGATTTAACTTTGTTTCTTCTGTCCAGGTGTAAGGCAATCCAAAGAGCCTTAAAGTGGTAAAGCTCAGGCAACAACAAATCTCAGCAGTGGCACTGGTGAATAACCGATTTACCTTTGTCACACAAAAGAAGTGCAGCCTTTTAGCCACAAAGACACATCTTAGAACAGTTAAAGAAATTAAAAAAAAAACCATTCCAAGCTGAAGATAATGATAAATTCAAATAAGAGACAGCCTGTCCTCACTGCAATGTTATTTCAAGCACTGCCTCAGCCTATGCACACAGACAAGAGTCTTCTGCTTAAATTGGGTAGTACTTTAACTCTGATCCTGCTGGCCCAGCAGCAGTTCAAACACCAGGGGTTCCTGCGCTGCCAACACAGCAAGGCCCTGGCTAATGCACATTGCTAACCTCGTCACCACTGCTGCTTCACTGCTCTTCAGCGGTAAGAACATAAAAAAGGGAGGAAAAAAAATAACCCTCAAATAAAGGGTTGCACTGAGTCAGACTACAGATGATCTACCCAGTCTCCCGTCTCTCAGCAGTGGCCAAGATAAGAGTCTTACAAGCAGACAGGCATGGAGGGAGCAGTGTTTCTCCAGAATACTCCCTCAGCTGCCAGCCACAGCAGCTTGGGGATTTCCTGAGCCAAAGGGGCTGTCTTTGTATTTAATAATCCTCTGTGGATTTTTTCATCAGTGCAGCAAAACAACCTGAGTAAGCCTTAAGTGGAAAGATAACTTAAGGAATTCAAAAGCCACAAGAAGAAATAAAGGTAAAGGACTGGCAGGCAGTTAGAAACTTGACTGTCCCTGGAGCAAAGACAAAAGAAAACGTTCACACAGAACTTCAGTCCAAGTTTTGCATTACCCACTACCCTTTGAGAATCAAGAGTTTCTCATCAGTTTTTCTTTTTCAGTTCATGTAATCACAAGATAAGAATCCTAGAGGCAGAGCTTTACTCAGAAGTTCAAACATACCAGCTAGGAGAAGAATGTGGATTCTGCTACACTGGGAAGAGCCAAAAATTCTGTTTTTTCATTAAAATATTTCAAAAGGAGAATAATTCTTTTGCAAACTCAAATATTTAAAGTGATCCTAACTTAGCTGGCAAGTCATTATGCTTTGGTTGGACTTTAGTACAGTATTTACCATTTTGACAATATATAAAAGAAAATGAAAGCTATTTTTTAGTTTGCACTTTTTCTCCTCTCTGTTTTACAAGCCTACGGAGTTTAACAAAACACAGCAGCGATTTGATACAACCTATCAAGCTGCCCTGTTTGTGTGAAGCTCTATTCCATGTGTCCCTGTCCTGACTAACAGACCTTAAGACATACTCTGCTCTCTCCAGCTGTAGAAGGAGAAAGCAGCAGCCTTCAATGCTTTCTAAAATTTCTTGACCAAAGAGACTGTGTTAATAGTGTAGCAAGTTAAAAAAAAAAACCCAAAACAAAAAAACCCAAAGAACAAAGAAACCAAAGAACAAAAAAAGGATGCTGTACCACCATCAGGGAACAATTTTACTATCTTACTTCTCTTACCCTCCACTGATTTCCAAAGCTACAATAATGTCTACTGACAGGATCCCTGACAACTCAAGACAGTATTAATGATATTAATTTCCCTCTGGTTCTTCTTTAAAAAGATACCAGCAACAATAAAAACACCACTGGTAGCTTAATTCACAGCAACAGAACTTCTTCAGTATGTAAATTAACATTTTCTAAATCATAATTCAAAGAACAAAACTTTTTCAATATACAACCCCCAAATACCGGATGGCTTGACACCTGTATCAGACAATCATTTTTACTCTTTATAACATTGTAGTGGATTTCAAGATCCTAATATTGACTAATTCTCAGTAACTCCAGAATAAAATTAAAACTACTTTCGTAACAGCTAAAACTATAATTTAGAGCACTGCTATCGCTATTTGATTTACAGCACCATCTGAGTATTGAATAACTAGCGGTACTAATGTAATGCAAACTGATATAGTACAGTACAAAATCTAGCACTCTACAGTCTAGTAAAGTAACTGTTCCTTAAATGCTGTAATTAGCAGTCCTTACTTTCTGCCTGGCCCCTGCCAAGCCCTGCTCACACAGGCAGTCCTGCTGATTTCAGTAGCACTATCTGTTGAGTGAGGTTACTCACACAAGAAGGAATCTGCAGGTCTAGACCCTTTCGTCTTGATTTATAAGCATGAAGCACATGAGGAATTTAACACTTACGCTTCCACAGTTGTTCTTATAGTCTGTTCCTCACCATCTTCATCGGAGCTGCTACATGTTGCATCAGAGTCCAGATCCTTCTCCACGCGAGACAGCAGCCCTCCAGTGGAAAGTGCAAACCCCCGGATTTCACCTGGTGCAATGCTAACTCCATTCTGTACGTCTGTACTCACACTACTCTCCAAAGTAGTTGCGTTGTTTTCTGGCCAACCTTCAGTGCACCTGAGGGAGCTACCGCTCAAAAATCTGGTTGGCTCATGGAAAACCTTCATTCTTTGTAGCTGATGTTTCACGAAGCATTTCAGCTGCTGATCACAGTGTTTGATAACATGCTTTGCCAGGAGCATTTGTAAACGTTTCTGAGTTCTTTTGGCGCGACTGATTTCCATTTGTTGCTTAGTGACACACTGGAGTAAGCGAGCATACACCTCCTCCTGGGTGCAGCTCAAAATCGCTTCTGAAGGCCCGTGAAGAATCTGGTGTAATAAATCCCCTTTTATTGTTTCAGCGCAGACTTCCAAAGCCCTACCCAAAAAACCATTCTTCTTGTACCATTTACCATTTAGAAGCTGCATTTCTTCTGCATTACTGGATTCAGTTGCATTTGAATCCAATAGTCTCTGCACTTCTGCCAAATTCGGAGATGTGGTCTCTGAAAATGTTTCCCTTTTGACCTGTTCCCCAGGTTCTGAATGACTAATCTGACCAAATGATGTGTCAGCACCATTATGTAATGAATTTCTCATCTTGGAGCAGTCAGGCTCTCCCGCTTTCGTCTGCTTACCGGTTTTGTTGCTAAATGCAGAATTTGTACTCATTAACAAGACAGACTGATAGTGCTTGGAGGATGGTGAAGAACCAAAACGCCGCACACTGAAGATATCATTCCTGAGGTTGGGCTCAGCAGTGGGGAACCCCAGGACTGAGCAAGTAATCTGTGCGATGGAGTCCTCTTTTATCTTCTCTTCCACTGCTCTGGAATTTTCCATGCACAAAGCTGTATCAGACTCCATAGCTCTAGAGGACAAAGAAGGTGACAAGTGGATACCATGACCTTTTGTTGCTGCCTCTCTGAGGGCTGGTGTCATTATAGCTACGGTAGGTAGTTTACAGCAAACCTGAAAATAACACGGGCCATGTAAATTTTCTCATTTTCATGACACGGTACAATACAACAACTCTGTCAAATATTTCATTTTTTCAACATTACTCAAAGATTCTATAAAAAAGGACATTATCTAAAGAACACAAATAGACTACACTCCCTCACAAGTCAAACAAGAACACTCTCTCTGTTTTTTCTTTATTTCATTCAGAGACTGTTCCACGCGCAATGAAAGCCTTTACCTCTCAGGGGAGTAAGAGTTCATACCTCATTGCATTTCTGATGCTATCAGTCTGAGAAATAAGACTCGCAAAGTTCCAGAATGTCATCTAACCTTGCCCAAACTGAAAAACATGACCATAAGCCTGTGACCGGAAGGATGCATTTCAACATATGTGTACAAGTGTACGTGTATGCACACACACAGAGATGCACATCTACACATTCTTACCCCAGAACTCCAGCTGGACTTTATTTTAATCTGTTTTGGAGATAGGTTACTCCTTGAGTTGCATTTAGTTTTTGTTCAGATATTTCTTTTATACTTAAATGAGTCAAGATCAACAGTACCACAGAAATGGGAGCTATGCAGCTACCTATTACAAGTTCTGCAAAGCAGAACACCTACCACATGATGAAACACTGAAATAAACTCAGAGGCACCTTTGGGATAAATATTTTTAATGTAAATCTATATAAAGCAAGCATTTGGTTAATTAATTTATTATATATTCCCAAAAATACACTTTAGAAACCAATCATCAAGGCTGATGCTTTAAAAACAGAGAACTGTAAGTTCTAAATGTTTCCTAAAAAAATCTTCCCTGTGCTTTTGTATCCAGTTCTTCTCTATTTATCAGGCAGTCTGCACAATACAAACACAATATTCTTCGATAACAATTTGCATAAAGACAAACAGTTTTCCTTTACAAACCCTTTTGCCTGCAGCGTGCCGTATCTTAGATGAAGGTTTCCCAAACTTTGGGATCAAAAGACCAGTGTCGACCTTCACCACTTCCATCAGCAGCAACGCTGCCTTGTTGTACTGTATCTATAACACAGCCTACAGAGCAGGAATCACTGCCTTACACTGTACTTTCAGCTTCGTTTAGGAGATGTTTAAATAAATCCAATGAAAGATTTAATTGAACATGACCTGCAGAAGCCTGAAAGATAAGCTACTGTCAATTCTTGTTTAAGAAGCTAGAGACAAAACCAGAAACAGCAAGAGAGTAGTAACAAAAGTGAGCGTAGCACAGTAATTCCACAGTAAATTCTCTGTCTAACCAGTGTACTAGTTGAGCAGCATTTCCACTGCCCTCCTTTTAATGTCTCCAGTTTCTTTGATCTCCACAGCAATTGCCTAGCTCGGCAACTTTCAATGCACAGATCCCATAAGGGGTCAATGATTCTGAGGCTGCCATGTATGGATCTTAATAAAAGCAAACTCCCTCTCTGAAGCCTTAGCTTATTTATAACTACAGGTTTTATGCTGAAGGTGCAATCATTAAGGGAGATGTGGAAACCTAAGGAGCTGAGAAGTACTGGTCTGGATACCTTTCTCCTTAATCCTCAAAACACAAAAAAACCCCCCACAAAGAGCCACATGCTCCAGTACTGCCTTAACGCTCTCTGCATGCTTTATTCACCTTTCATTGCCCCACGTATACTTCAGCCATGAGGTTTTCATCTCTATGCATCACCTACCCAGCATCACAGAGACCAGGTTTGGTGGTCTTAGTGCTAATCCTAAATGATATTATTAAAATCTCCATAATTTTAACCTATATGAAGAGGGAGGCTATTCAAAAAACTATCAGCACAAAATTTTCAGAGTATTGTGTTTTAACGTGATCATATTCCCTCAAATAATACATACCCTTCTGGTACAGTTTCAAATTCCCTAAATTGCAATGAATACCATTAGCAAATTATTTTAGGTTTAGGGGATTTTTTGACTTTCAGGGGCTTTTTCCCCCTCTTTTAGGGGACACGGGAAGAAATCAAAGTACCCTCAAATTGAACCACAAACATTAAACTCAAGAGCCCCAAGAAGCCACTAACTAATCAGGAGTTCCTGACAGTAGACACTTAAATTACAATAAAGCTAAAAAAAAATAAAATAAAATTCTTGAGGAGAGAAATCGCTCAATTAATGCCTTACCCAGGCAACTTGCAAACTTCACACAATGTTTCTGCCCTGAAGACAGTCGTGTGAGAACACTTCAGGTGTGTTCCTCTCATTTCAGTGACATCAAAAAGACTTTATAGAAGCTGGCACTGTCCCAGTCTCCAGTTCTTGGCATTTCTCCAAGAAGTTCACACGCACACACAAAAAGTCACTGCTATATGAGCAAAACAAAGTATCATCTGCAAAAAAAATTAAAAACAAATTTTAGTACAAGTACTTGGCTCCACAAGAATTGTACAATTTTCATTTTGACACATTTCATTTTATTTTGGCAGAAAGCAGCAAAAATAATTTCACTTTTCCCTTATTGGAAGTGAGTTTCCAGAACAAAACCTATTATCTTCGGGGGGCAGGGGGGGAAGTGTACAGAGGGAGGGGAGACAAGTACTGCAACATGGTATTCAGGAAGGCCCTGTATTTTCATTCTGGGAAAAGCTTTTTTGTCACAGGTAAACTATTTCAAGGATTTTTTTCCATTGTGTACGACTTGAGGTTTCAAAACCAGAACAGCTGAGATGCTACTAAACTGGCAAACAGTTTGCTTTTCATCAGCTGAATACGCATTCCACTTGAAAGACTAAAAAGTATTATAAAATGAAAAGCTGATGTAAAATAAGTACCGGAGAAGGGAATAAACAAGTACCAGATATGGACAGTACAGCAACTGATGTTTAAAGGTATGCCTATCCTCCCCTAATGCCTTAATTACCCAGCGGGATGTAGCCGGGGATTGCAGTTTACCGCAGCCCCGGTGTCCCCCCCGCACTGCACCCTGCTCCTTTCTCTCACCAAAGCTACAGGTCCCTAATCCCCCGATGATCCCAGCTATTCCCCCCCTCCGCCGACACCTCTGCTTATTTCTTAGTCCTTACTCGACATTTCTGTGTTACACCCTTCTCTGCGGGGCTTACCTAAATGGAATTTGTCTAAATCCTGAAACTAGTGTCTTCATGTTGGTAATTAGCAGCACCAATAAAATAAACACAACAAAACCCAGCCACAAACCTGCCTGCTCACAGGGTGGCATTCCTGTCCCAGCTTTTGTTCCTAGTCCTTTCACTTTCTGACTCTTCCCCCCCTTGCATAACACTATCACTTTTGTTACACAACACTGCAGACAATGTTTTGGGGGATTTTTGCTTGAGGGGGGGATTGTTTTGTCTTTTAGTGGGTTTTTTGTTTGTGATCTTTCGTTTTCAATGCCAACAGAACTCAATTTGCATGAGGGTTTTGTAAGGCTCCTCTGTACCAGCCTTCTCTTCTTGTAAACCGAGTCCTCTTTCCTCATCCCAAAAACCTGAAACTTTCTTGTTAAATAGATTTTTCCATTTACTCTTTTTTTGCTTACAAATTCAGAGGCCTACAAATAATATTTCAAATTAGCACAGCTGTTTAGTTTATTCATAGATGAACAGTGTTACAGATAAGCAAACTTCCAATGTTTATTCCTTGTTTAGAAGGCATTTCAAAAGCAAAGCGAAGTCACTGGCAGCAGGCAGCATCTGGTGAAACACCCAAAATTGAGCTCAGCAAGAATGTTCAAAAATACTGTATTTGAAACTGAAAAGAGCTGCTTTAAGAAGCCGCTTAGAAAAAACCTGCAGAAGAGACAGCAGCTACATGAGCAAGCTTCATCTGCCTACAATGCAACTGACAAAACCTGGTTTCCTACAGCTTTGTGCTGTTTGCCTCATAATCCCTAGCTCCTCTCGAACAAGCCTTCCTGATAATCGCTGGACAAAAATAAAGCGTCGCTCTGGCAGACAGGCGCTGCTGCGGCACTGAGCTGTGCTGCCAGGAGCGAGAGCCGCCGCCGAGCCGAGCGCGGAGCTGACTTTGGCCACCTTCTCCGAGCCTTGCCTGGCGAAAGGCACCCACCTGGGTATACTTCACCCCACCTCTCCCAACTTTCACAGAACTTACAGGACCATAGTAATTCCCAAGAACATAAAGAACAGCTCAGTAGCTTAATCTGCATTTTCTCACAGAATACTCTGCAGCAATGACTGCAAAAGAGATACTGATCCCACTGGGTATGTTCTGGTTAGGGGTATGAAAGAAAAAGGAATGAAGTCCATATTTAACACACCTGGAACCAGCCTTAAGGAAAAAAAAAATAAACCTCAGTAGGCACTTTCTCAGTTTGAAAGCAGCCCAGCTACTCATGAAGAGTATTTAAGCATTTTAGTGTTTTGTTCTATTAATAGACTGGGGGGGAAAAACACCCAAACAGGATTATGTGAGGAGTCTCAGCTTTCAGCAGCACTCACTGCGCAGGCAGTACTACACAGATGAAACTGTGAACGCCAGTGTTTTGCACTCCCCAGAAGATATAAACACAAATTCCTCCTCTTTGGAAAAAAAAACCCAAAACAAAACACGTACACCTAAAAAGGATCTCTCTTTGAACAGTAAGAGAACTGAATTTAAGACAGACCACCCAAACAGTTTTAATAATGAAAAACATCAAAAAGGACATACTTCAAGTGGAACTCATTGGTATTCATTTACGATGAAATCCATGACTCATTAAATTCTCTGAACAGGGTTGTTTTTCTCCTCGGTCCTAACTGCTTCTGAACAGAGAACTACATACTATTTCCAAGTTTATTACCATCAACTAATTCCTGTTCAGTCTATAATGTCATATATTCATAGTGCACCATCTGAAGTCCTTTTTAACACATGCTAAACTTAAACCCTTTCTGTAGTACATGACAGGTGCCGCTGCAGGTGGGTTGTATGCATGTCTCTAATATAAATATCCGTAATACTTTTAGATCCATTGTAAGGTCCATATCAACATTTCAGTTATCTTTTTGAATTTCAGTCTTTGAAGAGAGGGCCATAAAACCTGGCTCTAAACAAGAACCATTCAGCTCTTTGACATTAAGTAAGATGACTGGAATCTAAGCGCCCCAAAACATTTACAGGATTTCACAATGCAGACCAATAAGGAAGGAGAGTCCTCAGGCACACAGACTAGTTTTCTCAGTTGGTACACCTACTAGTGTTATAACCATGCTTTATCCAGTTAAATATTTCCTTTTTATTAAATTAAACATAAAAAGGAAACATCTATGCTTTGTCAAACACCAGACTTTGGATTTTTTTTTTTTTCAAATTGGTTACTTTGCTTCCCATTGCTGAGGAGTACCAAGTACCTCTGTCACTGCTACATTTTATTTTGGGAAGTGCTTCAGCATTTTGCAACCACGGAGCTGATGCACAGAGTGGATCAAAAGGCTTTCCCAAGACCACACAGGAAATCTCGAGGAGGGCTGCGGGGCGCACCTGGAGCCGAGCTGCTCTCCAGAGCTTTGCCATCTACCTTACCTAAAGCATTCCGTCTTGCCACTGAGTGGTCTGCAGTCGGGGAAGGCAACTTGGTCTGGGTCACTCGAGGGCAAAGGAATCTGTGTCAAGGTGTTCAGCTTGATTATCAGAGGGAAGGTTTAACCCGGGAATTAAAAAAACACCAAACATATATATAAAAAAAGCACACATGAAAACGCAGGCTAAAGTTTTTCCACCCAGCTACTGACCTAAATACTGAGAACAAAGCAAAAAGAACGGGGCAGCACAAACGCTGCGCGAGCCCCCCGCGCCCGCAGTCC